>OX638302.1:17801423-18224980 GCA_951812265.1 Taphrorychus bicolor
TACTGCAGTTGGTCATAAGAGTCAAAAAAGTGTATCAAATGCTCCATACAAATTTTGGCCATTTTTTGCTGTATGTCATTTCTACGAGTATTTTTCCTCGTTCATAGCCATTGCTGGACTCATTTGCATTGTCTGTAAGCAATAAAATATCGCCGAGTTTCGAAATTTGGTGGGAGAATTGGCGAAGCTGTGAGGTTTGAAATTAAAACCTTCTTTTATTAGAATTACTCTTATTTGTGGAGTTGATTAGCGTCCTTCAGGAGAGTAGATGGCAAATGGTATAGCGGGGTGAGGACAGTGAATAAAGAAAACTTCTACTTTACGCAGAAATTGCCGACGTTTCGACGTTTATTTACGTCTTTATCAAGGCTGAAAAGAAGACGTGCGTAAGCGCTTGTAAATATAAAATTAAATCATAATAACACAAAATGTCAAAATTAGACATTAAGATCAATATTAATATCTGGATAAAATTGGTAGAGATAACTAAATACATGAAACTACAATTTACACATTAAGACATATTCCAATGATCTATAAAATAAAATAAACATAACTATTCATTAGAGCTTCCTTACCTATTCTGCAGAATACGTCGAAGTCTTCGTGTCACAAGCACGGAGATACATTTTTTGCCCAAGAAGAACTACGGGAGACAATGACAATAATACGTATTAGAACAAACAATGTCTCTCGTTTTCTTTATTCACAGTCCTCACCCCGCTATGCCATTTGCTACTTACTCTTATTGGCTTTTGTAACCTTCAGAGAGAGAGCAGAACATTTTTAGACATTTTTCATGACTGAGTGAAACCAACAAAACCTATAAAATTACATAACATAATTCGTAAGTAGAGCATCAAGTTTTTTCCACCAGAAAAGTACAGTCATAACCTTCCAAAGTCATACCCTGTTTTGTTGTATGAATAATTTTTTGCCTTTTTTGATTTACAATCATCCGAATTCTTTCCAAAAATGTTTCAATTTCCGACCATATATTTTAGTCAGTAGATATGCAGCAAGGCTTCTGGCATAATTTTAGACAATGTAAATTCATATAAGGGAATCTTCTCAAACTTGACAAAAACATGTTTTCTTCGCCCAAAAAGTAGTTCTCTCAGGTCAAGTAGGGCTCATAGGCCAACTACTGGTAATTATTGAAGAGTCGTTTTTTTTTGCTCACCAAAGAAACTTTTAAATTAAAATCGCTTTAATTCAGTTCAGTTCTCCATGACAAACGTCCGTATCGCTCGTTTCACGTTTCCATTAAACCGAACACATCAAATGCGAGACATCAAAGCCGGCCGCTTTTCCAAACTAGACCAAAACCTGACAATTTTCTTTTCATTACCGAGCGATGCGAGAACGAGATAAGATTCATGCACGACTCCACATTCATTCAACGCAAATTGAATTCACGTCAATCTCGGGTGACAATAACAACATTTAAAATGCAATTACAAAATGCGTTGTTGTTGATCGCGTTTCGCTTTGTCGAGTGAGATCTCGTCGCCACGAAGAGGCGATATTACGTGGTTAAGTGATTTTTCCGAGAAAAATTCTAAAATTAGTACATACCACTTCTCCTTGAATATGAAAGTCATATGCTTTATTGCACCTATTTCATTTGATCGAAATTCCAGGGAGAACTCCACTGGAATACTCGGCCATAATTTTTAATCCAGGAGCGACTGGAAATTTCTATCGTTTGGCACTGGGAATTTTTCATTCGAGATGAAATTGCAAATGCACTTTAAACCTGACGTCCTATCAGTTCGGAATATTGAGTACATTTGAGGCGACATCGCACCGCAATGACGTTTTATTTTAGGACAAGTTTAGAGCAAGAACTTAAAATTATTGCCTTGAATACCTATAGAGTAGAGGGAAAATATATACGCACAATTATGTGCCAGCTCCCTGGTCAAATGGGTTTTCAGAAAAGCATAATTGGGGCATTCATCAGAATTATATGCCATGTACGTAATTGGTAGTATTATGTTTTTTTTCTTGTATTTCCTATATTCACCCCATAGGGTATACGTCTCATAAATTGCCGGTTTTTTAATAATAAACACGTGTAAGAACTCCGATGATTAATGAAAAGGCAGTATGTCCTCATGAAATGACGACTTAGGATTAATAGGTGGTACACGTGTTGGTTATAGGTATTGTAAAGAATTTTTTATAGTAATAATTTCGAAGAAAGACAATTTCATAAAAAGACATTTTTGATATACACAGAGAAGGGTAAAGTGGCTTTTAGTTTTAAAATTCTTCCAGGTTTCCAAGTTTCTGGAAATAGTAAAGAAAAGATTTCCTTGACACCATTTTTATCACTTAACATTGAGCCGATTTAAAGTTCCATCAAATGGTAATATTCTTTTAAATAAATAATTTTGTGAACAAATCAATAGGGATTGTAGGAGTAAACAGATCGAGAGCCATTAGGGGGAGGACGTGGCTATTAGCGTCACCTGAAATTTTGCCTGGTAACCTAATAATTATACATGAGCTATAAATCCCTCATCACATTATTTTAATTAAAATTTAATGACGAACATAATGCGCGGTTTAGTCGACTAACTTGTAAACCATTAATATGAGTGGCACAGAGTGTACCTGTAGGGTATAGCGTGAAACGGGTTTGTGGGAAATTATCATATTGGGTAAACTGACAATTTATTTGATTAATTGAGAATATTTTTTCTTTTACTCAATATTTACCTAATAACCAAACACTTTGAGAATCTTAGATATATTAGAGATGTAAATAACGCAGACTTTATTAAAGACAATAGAATTGCTCGGAAACTAACTTCTATTTTTGGAAATAGGCCTATGTATTTGTATATGGAAACTAATATAATGTACACCAAATGAAACCATACATCCCTAGCTCTGTCCACCAAAAAATTTAATAAACATCAAAAATTTTTAATGGAACCCAATTTATTATACTTCAGAAAATGAGAACAGCACCACTAAAATAACTATATTGCATATTGTTTTACCATTACTTACATTATAAATTCTGTATGTCTACCGATTTTACTAAATGTTCACCAATTTTTATTTCTCATTTAATTCTATCATGATAACGAGATATTTAATATTCGTCGATGTCTTATATTATTTCTCAGTAGTTCAGGTTAGTTTAGGTTAGTTCAGGTTAGTTCAGGTTAGTTCAGGTTAGTATAAGACATAAGGTAATATAAGACAGCGACAAATATTAAATATCTGGTTATCATGATAGAATTAAATGAGAATTAAAATTAGGTAAACATTCAGCATTTATAGTCAACAAAGTTATTTTAAAAAACAAATAATATAGGAGACTAGCATGATTTTTATATCTGGTTGTCTTTAGAGCATTTAGTATTTTTGGGAAACGAAAGTAATTTTTTGAACGAAAAGATTGGATAAATTCTTTGTATACTTTATCTTTTCCTGGTAAATCCACCTAGACCAAGTGTAAGCTATTCAAAATCATTACAAAACATTAACTTTGGTGGTCCAACTCGGAATGTTAAGACTGTCGGAAAACAACTCCTATTTTCGGTAATAGGCCTATTTTTAAAGTCAACTTTTCAATGTGGTTGTTGACATTTTTGTACGTCGGACTATTACTGACTGTTCAATATTAACATAATTTGTCTTTTTCTCGTTGACCACACCAAAAACTTGAACTTAAAACGTTTTACTTAATAAGTTAACTATCATTCGAAGAATTGATTCCATGTTTTGTAAACATAATTAACGATTATTTTATTTCTATAATACTTTTTTTGCATTTTTTTATTTTATTATTTGCAACAAAGCATCTTTCGAGTACATTCACAAGCTTTTTTTCACACACAAGCAGCCAAGCATTAATTTGAATTTTTCTGTAAAATATCAAAAATAAATAATTAAAATTTTTAAAAAGGATCTAAAAGATATTTTAAAGAAATTTTGCTGGTGTTCAGATGAAGAAAGTTCAGAGGATGGGGGCGAAAAGTGCATTGACCTCTGGCTTGAGATAGCTGTCTATTAATTTTATATTAATTTTTTACAATATAGGCAAATACGAAACAAAGCATTTGAGGAACACTTAAAGGCAGGTGTTTTCGGTTTTAGAAAAAGCAAATCGGGTTACCGACATCAAGCAAGCATACCTTTTTTCCTTAAGAAAAAAATAGTATAATAGTTCAATTCTACTTTATTATGAATTTTATTATTATGTTACTTAATAGAAAAGCAATAACTATAAAAAAAAAAATTTCTAATTGAAAAATTTTTCAAATATTTTAGAATTAAGTGGCAAAAATTCACTTTTTTTTTAATCGATTACAATTATTTTTATTCCTGCAATGGGTCAAAATGGTTGTTTCTGACATTGATTTTAATTTCAGTGTAATTTAAGTTTTTACGATTTCTCCCTTAGGAATTTCACCACCAAAACTTTGCTTTCACACTTTTTTTTAATTTATAATCTTAATTCTGAAACACATTTCAAAATTAAGTTGCAAAAATTCAATATTTTCTTTGTTTTAAACAATGTTTCTTACTCCACATCGTTTTGCATCCTCCTCTTTAAAGCATTGGGTTTTTTGATGTCTGATGAGTTCGTAGTACCTTTGCAACACCAAGAAACACTTCTTGCACTGATAATTCAAGCCGGGCGTCCTCTGAAACCTGTTGGCACCACTTTCGTCTATCCCAGGGGCGGGTTCTACTGCGGGTTGGTTTTCGTACAATTTTCTGGCTTTCTGTCTGGCGTTTTGGAACCAAACTACAATCATCCTTGGCCTCAGATTTATTAGCTTAAACAAATACTCTAAATCATCGTCTTTATGATCGGAATTATTTTCAAAAAACTCTTGTAACACTTTAATCTGATAGTCGGTAAACCTGGTTCTATTAGCCCTTTTCCCACTAGAAGAACCTCGTCCAGAATTGCTGTGTTCCCTGCTAGAACTCAAATATCTGTTGGGTGTTAGAGGAAGCATTCCTTGGAGGATATTGGGGTTGGGAAAATTCTGCTGATTCAACTTCGGAGGCGTTAGTATGGGGCCGTGGTGTCCCAGGTATAAGGTCGGGTTGCTGGTAGTTAGGGTATTCCCACCTAGCTGTGAGGCTATGATCGAAGGAAAATTCAAGTTATTTGGAGTAGTAGGCTGCGAGGAAACGTTGATAGTCCAACTGGAAGCCACCGAGGTAGCCGGATTTTGCGGCGGTTGTAAGTTTGGGGATAAGCTGAATTAGCTCTGGACTTTCTGCTCCGTCGCTTCTATTTTGTGCTCCTTTTCAGGTTCCTCTTCGCTCGGAGAAAATATTTTTTGCAGCACTGAGTTTAGACTGCATTAGGTTATTAAGTTTTCACGATTTCTCTCTTACAAAATTTTGCTTTCACTACTGAATTGCAGAACTCAAAGCAGTTGAAAATGGAGAATCATTTCCTTTGTAGTAGTAGAAGTAGTAGAAAACAATGGGGGGGTGGGGCGAAGCCTTGCGACTAGGCCTAAGAGGCCTTTTCCACAGTCCCCCGGTCCACCCATCCCTACTCCACCCGTCCCATTTCAGAGTCGGAAGCTTCTCTCGATGGAGAAAAGCGTCTCCTATGGCGCATTTGCGCCCACCTACACTCCCAGAAAGTGCTATGACGACTCTTCCCCTGCCGTGCAGAGTGGACTGTCAGCCATTCCTAGGAGGTGCTTGTGCCTGTTTAGTCTGCAGTGTCCGGTAAGGATTCCTATAAGGTCTCCTAGGCACTATCTGCTTCTCCCAAGAAGCTACAAGGCCTTGGATCTATCCGGGTTAGGGTATTTTCCCTTGGTCTGTCTACATATTCCTGACTGTGTCCAGTTTGTCCTTGTGCTCTCCCATGCCCACCCATTCAGAGTGTGAAAGATGTACCCTTTATTTACTCCTAGACATGGCTCTGGTCCAGTAAAGCATGTCTGGGAACCCCGCTTGGCCGATTCGTCATCACGCTCGTTCCTCTTGATGCTCCTATGTCCAGAAACCCATCCAAGAGTTACTCTTTTTGTTTCTGCCAGTGACTTTAGATCATCCCTGCAGTCCTGAACTAACGAGTTCAACTGAACGAGTTTTGAACTCGTTCCGCTCCTGCAGATTGTTCAAAAAGCCGCCTGACTGTCGGACTAGATGTAAACGTCCTACACTGCTCCCTGTCTGACTTATGTTCATGTGGCCACCTCGAGTATTGCAAACACCTCCGCCTGGAAAACCGTTGAGTGCCTTCCCAAGGGGAAGCCCTCGCCCTCTACATGGCCTTCTTTGTATATTCTCTGCTCCTGACGATTGTGTATTGGCCATTCTTGACCCATCTGCATACAATATCTGATTATTCTTAGAAGGTTGCTGAAGCAGCTCTTCCTTGAATTCGTCCCTTGTTGGGATGTTTATCTCAAATCCTACAACAGGATAATGGGGATGTCCCGCTGAATGGCGATCTGCGTGGGATTCCTTCCCATAGCTGTATCCTTCCACTGGCGGCAGCAATTCATCCTCTTGCAGGACGCCATCGCCTCCCTCTCAACCCATTGGAAGCTCCGGCAGACCCAGTAAGGCATTGAGTGCTGCTCCCGATGTTGTTCTGAATGCAGCCGTAATGGCTAGGCAGACCGTTATCTGCAGTCTAGCCAACCTTATCTCATAGCATGCCCTGTCCACCGCTAGCCACCATACTACCACCCCATAGGTTATCCTCGGTCTCATTACCGCAATGTAGAGCCAGTGCAGGACGTGTGGCTTTAGACCACTCTTCCTGCCCACTGCCCTGCGTAGTTGCCATGTCAGTGCTGCTGCCTTGTTAGGTACTTAGCCTCAGGCTTTAGTAGCAGAGGTTCACCGTACAACGTAGATGAGCGGAATCCTGTAATATTCCTGCTTTTGGTGTAGAGCACAAGCTCCGTCCTGCCAGGGTTGACCTGTCTCGGTACACCATTGTTCTATTATTCTACAAACGCTGCCAACAAACTTTCTTGGTTTTATGACCAGTCCGTCGTCCGCATACGCTTGCGCATTTAACCCCTCGGCTTCGATTTCCCTTCGGTGATCTCCCAGAGAAGCCGTAACCTTACACTTGCAGAGTGCAGGGTTGCAGAGATTTGACCCATCTTACCAACTGTTCAGACTTACTCTCTCTATGATATCCTGAATATGTGATCCATCCATTTTGGTTTACTGCACCTGATTGGTTGGTGGCACGGTAAGGGTTTTGTGGTAACGCTGTGGAATGCCTGAAGAAAGTATACTTGAGGTTTTTCGGTTGCTCTAAACAACATAATATCTGGGAGATGCGGTTTAGAATAGAAAATGGCAAGATTTTCGAAGGGTTCTTAAAAAAGGGAATTTAGTCGTTCTTATGGCTGAGGAACTGTCAACACTAATTCACCCCCTTGGCCCTTGGTGAAACTAATTCTGATGAATCTTGGTCATGACTCAAAGATCAGAGCATAAGGGTTCACACGCAGATTATATCACATCTATTGTTATGAACAATTCAAAGACCCTTGGACTGTACCCTTCTCCTTCTTCGACCCAAAATTTTCTTATTTTTGTAATAAAACTCAAGGGTGAGAACAGTGAAGACAACGCAATCCCTGCAAATTCCCAATTAACCTTTGCAACAACTGACCTTTCTCAAGTAAGACATGAACCCACGAAAGAAATGTAGTACCAACTATGACTTTGAAGTTTATCGTCTACAAAACCTTGATGGTAGTAGCAGTTAAGGGATCTAGGACTTCACTGCGAACAAATCATAGTTCTGCTCATGCAGAATACATTCAGGAATCTCTGCCGAGCAGCGTCAAGAACCTTTTGTCATACAAAAAGGTTCTTGACATACCCGGGCCCTAAAGGCCTCGCAGATATTGTGTGTTCTGGCTTTGTCGAATGCTCCCTCAATGTCGCAAAAGAGTGACAATAGAACTTCTTTATTTGAGTATGCCTTCTCTATTTTCTAGAGTACATAGTGGAGAGCCGTGTCGGTCGACTTGCCCTTGCTGTAGCCATGTTGATCTTTGTTTTTGGGATGTCTTCCCAAAATTTCCTGTGTGATGTAACTTAGGGATCTGAACGATTTGGCTTTATTGTAGTCCCCTTTCCCACCTTTCGGTATAAAAATCGCTTTTCTCCACGCCTGAGGAATTTACCCCAGAGCCCTGTGCTCCCTGTGCCCCCTGTGAACACTATGCTCAGAGACGAGAGCACATTGGCCAGTCCCTCTTGCAGCATTGCTGGGGTTACACCGTCTGGTCCAGCTGCCTTAAATGGACTGAACTTGCCCATTTAATGGCTTCGTTGGTCACTACTTCTTTTGCAAGTGGTCAATCCTTCTGGACCGGGCCTCGCTCTGGAGGAGCGGCCTCTCCATTTTCTCCGGGGAAGTGGGTATCCAGGAGAATCTCTAGGGTTTCTCCCTGGTCTCCTGTCCATGTACGGTTCTGTTTCTTCATTGTACCTAGTTGACTTCCTCTTACAATTTGGCAAGCTTGGGCGATTCCGGGAGGGAGTCCATCTCTCCGCAGATTTTCCGCCAGCTCGCTCTTTTTCTTCGCCGTAACTCTTTTTTGAACTCTCTGCGGGCTTTGTTGTATCCATCCCACTCCTGCGCCCCTCTTTTGGAAGCTCGGTGGAGGGCCCTTCTGACGTCTAGCTTAAGACGGGACAGCGTGCCATTCCACCATGGAACAAACTTTACGAGTGCCCTGTGTTTCCTGAGTGAACACGACTCTTCGTAGGAGTGGCCCATGGACCTGTTAACCCTTTCTACCTCTCTATCTATTTCCTCTATGGAGAGCACCTGTCGCTCGTTGCAACCCATGGCCTGGCTTAAAAGCTTTTTGAACGAACTTTACCCAGTCTGTGGTACTCGGATTCCTTTTCAGCGGTGTATCTGTCCAGTCTGACTCGATTTCAAATCTTATCATTCTGTGATCGGACATCGAAATGTCCTCAGATACTCTGCAGTTTTTTGCCTTTTCAGCCATTCGTGGCGAGACGATCATCACATCTATCACATCCTGTCGGGTGCGATTGACAAAAATCGGCTCTGCATTACGGTTGACTACCTCTAGATTTCCCGAGGCGAGGTAGTCCAGTAGGGCGTTACCTCTCGCATAAGTGTCGGTGCTGTCGCACCCTAATACGAACGGAAAATGTTTACTTTTAGCATATGGGACTACCTTTACCATATCTTAGAAATATATGCACAGTGCCTTGAGCAATAGAAGACGCCAAGTTATAGTCGAACTCGTATTTTTATCAGGTTTGAAGTATACCATACTGATGAGCTCCAATAAGAGCGAAACCGGTCTATGGTTCCTCTGCCTGATAGAGAAATGAGTTTCATACTCTGCTGACCGTCGTCCCCAGACAGTATGTATATCGGCCATCTCGGCAAAAAACTGGCTTGGTTTCACTTCACATTTTAGAATTAAGTTGCAAAAATTCCGTTGTATTCCAAAAATTTTTTTTTACTTAAAAAGGTTTTTCAAACATTTTAAAATTAATCAAGTGGCAAAAATTCACTTTTTTTTAATCAATTAGATTTTTTCTTATTCCTGCAATGGGTCAAAATGTTTTTTTCTAACATTGATTTTCAATTTCAGTATTCAATGTTTAATTTTTCGCGATTTGTCTGTTAGGAATTTAACAATGAAAATTTTCCATTCACTATGGAATTGCTTAGCTCAAAACAGTTAAAAAAATTGGGGATCATTTGCTCTAACAAACACCAAAAATAAAATAAATTAAACATTTTAGAATTAAGTTGTAAAAAAGTATTCTTTTCAACTCAAACAAACTTTCTTACTCCTGCAATGGATCGACATCAATTTTTGCAACACTGACTTTAAATTTTATTAGTATTATTCAGTTACTCACGATTTATCTCTTAGGAATTCAACCACCCAATATTTTTCTTTAACTACTGAATTACTAAGCTCTAAGCAGTTGAGAAAAAGGAGTTATTTGCCCGGACTAACTTCAAAAATAAAAAAATATTTTTTAAAAATTTTAGGAGGTGGTGTGGGCAAAAATTCAACTTTTTTTACTTACATGTATGAAAGATTTATTCATTTTATAGATATGATCCTGACCCTTATAATAACTTTTCAACCATATGTGACAGCTACCTGTGGTTTACGCCATTCCTTTTCCCTAGGTCTAAAGTTTTCTTTTAGTTGGCATCGAATTTTGTAGACACTCTACAATGGGATCAAAAAATTTCCTTTTTTTCAAAATAAAAATTCTCAACTATTTTTAATGGAATACCCTGTATATTGTGACGCCACAATTAAGAGTCATGATCAAGATAACCAAGTACCAATGGTCAAACCATGAGTGGCTCTCGCACTCACTTTTAGATAAATTTAAAGCAGCCGCCATTTTTCTGAGTGATATTTTTCGATTATTAATCGCGATAATCTCTTGAACCGCAAAAGTGTGTCTAAATATTCAGGATCAAACATATTCTTTTTTGGCCTCTTGATCTCCAAGTATCCATGTATTGAAAATTTCTGATTCCATTTTTTTATAACGTTTTTGCTTGGCGGATTTCTATGGAATCTAGCACGAAATCTTCTTTGTGTCGTTATTATTGATCTGGTTTCATTATAAAAGAGTAGGTACTGTTTTTCCTTTTTCTACTAACGAATAAATCATTTTCTTTAAAATTAAACTTAATTTGCAATTTACCTCTGACAATTTGCAATTTAACTCTGACAATTGTGGTGACAATTGTTTACTATAGTATTTAACTAGTACAACACGTAGTTAGGTACTTATAGGTAGGTGTTTTAGTTTGAAAAAATTATTTACTATTAAAAAATCATATTTTTAAAAATGCCACCCTGTATACAACATTTTTTTTTGAGTTTTATATTCCTTTTGTCAATTTTAATTATTAATTAAACAAAGAAAATCAAGCTCTAATTTCTTAGTTATTAAATTATATCGCGCTTTGCGTCCTATCAATAATTAGAAAGGTGTTGGATCGCAGGTGTAGGACAAATAGCCACTTCACTTTCTCGAAATCGCCAACATTTTGACCTTTATTTTTAGGTCTTCCTCAGGGCTTTTTCAGTCAGTGAAGAATGTCACCAAAACTTATACAGACCGTCATGGCAGTACATAAAACCAAAATTGTTAAAATGCAAACGGTGCACGTAAAAGACCTGAGGAAGACCTAAAAATAAAGGTCGAAACGTTGGCGATTTCGAGAAAGTGATGTGCAATTTGTCCTACACCTGCGATCCAACACCTCTCTTTTAGTTATTAAAATTAAACCGATTTATATTTTAATTTTTTACAGCTAAAACTTCAAGTTTCAAGTCCGAAGTTTATTGGTACTTGGATACCTTGATCATGACTATTAATTGTGGCGTCACAATATACAGGGTGTTCCATTAAAAATAGTTGAGAATTTTGATGTGGAAAAAAAGGAATTTTTTTACTCCCACAGTATAAGTGTCTACTAAATTTGTTGCCAACTAGAAAAAAACTTTAGGCCTAGGGAAAATGAATGGCGTACACCGCAGGTGGCTATCACATATAGTTTAAAAGTTATAAGCATTTAAAATGGGTCAATCTCGGATGGGACACCCAGTATATGGAAAAGTTGCTGTAGAAAATTTTTGGACATTTAGGTATTTTACTAAGCCGCTGGTCCTAAATTAGGTAAAATATTTAGAAGTCTTCTGGTTATATCGAAAGCCGGCCACTTTAGTTTTTCAAATAGAACCGCCCAATTTTTGTCAAATTGCGACAACTGGTTTTGAGAAAATGCAGACTGAATATCGGATTTTCCAACTTTTAAAATGCTGTAAAACTAGAATGGGTTGCGCCTTCCTGTTTTAAGTGTTTAAAGGCTCTTCAGTGGTGCCAGCTTTATTTTTCATTAACACAGCACAATTTGCCACCTCTCAAAAACAAATCTTTAAAACAACACCAAATTATCACCGGTAAAGAACCTGTAAACAACTGAGATAGGAAAGTGCAAGCCTTTGTTCTATAACTAAAAATCCTGTTTTTCAGGCTACAGTTTCTCGAAAACAGTTGATTTTAGGAGCGTGGTCTATTTGACAAAAACAAGTGTAGAATCAAAATTTGCAAAAAAAATTAGTTGGCAAAAAAAATTGAAAAACAAAGTTGGTGCTGGCTTCCGGTAAAGCCAACTACTAGAATCTTGATGCAGATTACTGTAAAATACAGAAATCAATTTTTTTTCATTTTTCCTTACACCGGGCAATGACGTTAATACTGGACCAGTGCAATCTCGTTATTTCAACAAACGGACACAGATGGCGCCACCGGAGGCGTTTCTCAGTGCTGCTATGAAACATGTCTTGAGTACCGAAAAAATTTCGCCACTTTTGATTGTGTCAAAGCCTCACTGACGAGCCGTATACGGCAAAACTAGTGTGGTGATGGGCCCAATAAGAGCTTGCGAAATGATGGTTCATCAGTCGTTTAAAAGGTCGAAGACAGCGTTTTCATAGTACCGACGGCTAAAAATTGATTTCTGTATTTTACAGTAATCTGCATCATTTTTCCTTAGTATGTATGATCCCTCCTGCATCATCCCTCCTGTATACGAAAACTCATAATTTTGTCAGTTGAGTGCCATAAGGAATCTGTTGCTATAATATGACGTTTTTATCAGTAAACTTAAATATTTAGTAAATCTAAAGGTACGAATTTTATTGCAATACAAGGCAAATTAAACTGGTGCAGCATAAGTACACGCACCTTGTTATACCAGCAAAATCGATAAAACTCTTTTAAAATTGGGTCCTGCTCATTTTTCATTCTAAATTTGTCCCTTTTAATTAATATAATTTTTACTTCTCATTAAAGGGGTTTTGAAGTAAATCGAAGTATGGTGTTCATTTAAGAAACGTCATCTAGTTGGCTGTGACATGCAAAAGAAAAGGATATGTAGCCTCATACCCTTTTAAATGATGCCTTTTAAGTGTACGTGCTCATTAAAAATAATTTAAATACAAATAATGTCGTACTGTTCACCTTATTATAGTGTTTACTTGTGGCACAAGCCCTCGGAATTCTGTGTTTATAAATTCCCTTTGAGGTTTGTTATTTTCCAGAAATCTTCTGAAAAGCGAACTCTGCTACTAAGCCAAACTTGACTTTTCCTCAAACTCTGCTATTTTTCTTTGCCATTAAGAACAGCAACATTACACCTTCCGAACAGGCTTTGTCAGCTCGAAATTAATGCATCTTAATGAAATACTTTAAAGCTCCATCAAAGTTTAATCCGATACCGCTTTCAATCGATTTTTTTTAAAACAGGCGGCCAATAAACTTTGCCCGAGTATTATTGAAAGCTCCCTCTTAAGGAGGATAATTTATTCAGGTACATGAGCGTTTCTCTCAGTTAGAGGTTTATAAACAACTGGGATGATGCGGAATTCCATTTGGATATTATTTTCCAGGAATAGTAACTCGCTATCTCGTAACTGGCACGGAAGGCTTCTCTCACAATATACCCGAGAATAAAATGTTGCTATACATAAATTACTAATGTTATTCTTTTGGAAGTATATAAGCATGTGAGGTGCCTTTTATTACGATAAAAGACACTGCAGACTTTCGCACGGTATTTTATGCAAGTTGCTAATTTTTGCAAAACATCCAATAAATAGCCTCCAACTTCTAGCTTCTAGCAGCTTAACTTGGTATGCAGGAACGCAAATCACTCTTTAGAATAACTAATGGATTTTTGTTTCACGTCCACTGGCAAAGTTCCGGCAAACTTCTGGACCCGGTTAGTTTTTACCCTGATTTCAATAACTAATCTCCATTCGACCCGCTCACAGGATAATAGTACCTCTGGAGCTCGATTTATTGATCCGATGTTGTTTTGTTGCCAAAAACTTCCTTAGCCACTGAGCCTTTGCTTCTATTTTAATGAATAGAGTTTCCCACCAACTTCATCCAGATACAATTTTCCAGACAATCGATTTAATTGTTCACTTCGAGCCGCGTTTCCTCATTTATCATTTGTGGTGTCGTTGGTCAGGCATCTCTTATTTATACGTTGTAGTACAAGTTTATAATAATATATATATCAGCCTGAAACAGCAAGATCTTAGAGGTAACTGTTAGTCTATTTTTATGACAAAATCGTTCAATAATAAGCGTCAACAACTTCTTTTGTTAATTTGTTAAAATTGAGTTTACAGAGGTGTTTGTTCAGAATCTAAAGCTCTCTTTTCTACCAGAACTCAGTCATCGTAATATATATTGGAGAAATATTTGTTGCAGAAATGGCAGATTAATTAAGTACTTTTGGAGGGGTTTTATCATTTTTGGCGTGGATTCGGTTCAGTTGATACGCCATGAATGGTCTCAGAACATTGTGTGGCAAGAACTATTGTAACCTTGTAACTTTGAAAAATAATATGAAAAGTTTTAAACTGATTTTTTTTTTACTTTAGAGAAAACTTCCCAGAGTAGGTACAGTAACCAAAAAATTTTTGCCAGTGTGGCTTCTGTCTCTGTTTATTTTGACAAATTTTTTTTGGAGTAAAGTCTGTGAGAGAATTAAAGTCTTGCACAGTTCTTGAAAATTTAGCTTTACGTACTGACATTTTTACGCAGTTTATCACAGTCCATCAGGGTCCGCGTTTCGACACTCAAAAATCTATTTTTAGAGCGAGAAAAATAAGCGCTTTCCAAGCGTTTAAGTTCATAATTTTTGTATTTTTCATGTTCTATCCAATTCAGAACTACACGTTGTAGTCACCGAAAGAATTTTACTTACAATATGCTTCACTTGAATTGCTTCGATTTTCAACTACTTGACGAAGAGAAAATCATGGAAATATTTACCAATAAAAGAGATTGTAGAATTCCTATAAACTGTCTGTATAGAGTATTGGAACGCATGATATGGAATACCATCAATAGCATCAGGTGGAATACTGACAAATTCTGGCAACGAGGTGGAAATGGCGCTTCTGAGCAATCAAGAGCAATTCCTCAACCACTCGAAGAGAATATACCCACTTGTGTGGACATAACTGTATCAGCCTTGCTACACAATTTTCCGAATAAAAAGAAGTTTGGAATTCTTGGTATCAGCGCCTGAGAGATCGCCATCAACAGCACTAAGTGAAATACCAAGAAATTATTATACGAGGTAGGAAGGGACTTTTTTCTCCCAATGCCTACGAAGAAGTCAAATTGAAATTCCTATTTATAATAGTCAGTACCTAATCTCTGACTGAGACCACCATTTGCTCTACGACTTGCACCAGCTACTTTTCCATGCTGCCTCCAGCCTCTTTTGTGTCCACTTGAGCTCCGAAGTTCACTTTTTTATTTTTCTGACTGTACATGGCTATGATTTCCAATTTGTCGAGGAAGGAGAGGCTGTTAATGGCCTTGAAGCTCTTCTTCAAATGAGGGGTCCTTCCTCTCGGCTAAAATTTCCAGTATTTCATTGCTGAAAGGGAAGAAAAAAGGAAGAAAGACCTCTCTTCTATTAGAGATATAGCCAAAACTTCAGCTATAAAGTTTAGAAAGTATAGGCGCTTCCTTTCAAATAAGTTATGACTTTTTCGTTAATTTTATCCGACAGTTCATTACAATGCGCCACAACCTTCAACACACCCTCTGCACCAGCTACCTGAAACACCTTTGGGTGACGTATTGCCAAGTCCATGTACTTTTTATAGGCTTTTGTTGAACTACCCAGATCAATAAAAGTTTTTTTTTACCTAGCTTGCCATCTCTTTTCAAAATTTGTCTTCTTCTGACATTTCGACAACAATAACTTTTGAAGACAAAAATCGGAAAGAGGTAGAGCCACTGAGACTGAACCTTGCCCCATTATCCAGAGTACCATTGACCCTAAGCAATTTTTCGTAAAAAGCCTTCATCTCTGTCCTGTATGGCTTTACAAAAATTGATTCTTGCATTGTTAAGGCTTCTAGAATGTGGACGAGAGGTTGCCTTTCTATACACTTTTTTGTTTTGAAAAACAACTGCTGCCTTCCTGTATACTTCCTTGTAAGACTTGAAACCCATGTGCTACCAGTCAGTCAGAAATCACTCCAGGAATACCTAGACGTTGTGGCAGCAAGGTTGGAATGGCGTTTTCCGGAGTGCAGCATCTAGCTCACCATAAAGTAAATTTTTTTTGTGGTGAACTTATAAGAGAGAGGGGATAAAACACACAAAAATAAAAAATAACAGTCAAATGTATGAAAATGTCAACCACTACGTCAAAAAGCTGATTTTAAAACAAGGCCTATTACCAAAAATAGAAGTTATTTCCGGAACTTAGCAACATTTTTAAAGTTCCGCGTTTCACCACCAAATGATTATGTTTTATAGAAACTTATCATTATAATGAATACACAATCCTTTAACGAATATTTTTTTTTCGAATAGGCTGACGTTTTTGATCCCGGACTAACATCAATGCTACAGGGTGTTGCGATTTCAATAATCCTTAAAGTCAAATTTTTGGTGTGATGGTCTTAATAGATACAAATATTAAATCGTAAGTTAGGTCTACAAAATCCACCACAAAGACACAAAAAGTTGACTTGAAAGATAGGTCTAATTCCAGAAAAAGACCTATCTTTCAATACGATAGAATTAAGGCCACACTATTAAAATTGCCTCGTTACACCACAGAGTGAATAAGTTTTTCAGAAAGTTATCAAGATATTGAATACCCTATGCTTTAAAAAATAAATTCTTTTCCAAGTAAAGAGTCAGATTTATAAAAACGTCAAACCCTACAACAAAAATTTTATTTTATAAATGGTCCTATTACCAAAAATAGAACTTGGTTTCCGAGACTTAGACAGTCTCACTATTAAAATTCCGCGTTGTAACATCAAATGAGTATGATTTATAAAAAGTTATTATGATACTGAATACCTTATGCTTTAAGGAATAATTTTTTTTAGGAAAGAACGTTTAATCCCGGACTACCATCGGTGCTACAAGGTATAGTGACTTCAGTAAGTCATCTTTTCAGTACGGCCTTACCAGAAAGAGATAACAGATACAAATATTGGAACCTAAAAGTCAGGTCTACGAAAACCACCACAAACAAACAAAAAGTTGACTTTAAAAGTAGTCCTATTACCAAAAATAGAAGTCGGTTTCCGAGTTTTATTCAGCCGCACTTTTAAAATTCCTTAGTTGCACCACAGAATGAATATGTTTTATAGAAAGTTTTCATAACACTGAATACCCGAATACCCAAGTGAAGTTTTAATCCCGGACTATCATCGGTGTACCGGGTATAGTGATTTCAATTATTTTTAAATTCAAAATAACCAGAATAAATGTTTGGTATAATGGTCTTACCAGAGAGAGATAAGAGATGAAAATATTGAAACGAAATAGTCTGACCTATAAAAACGTCAAACACAACACCAAAAATTTTACTTAAAAAAAGCCTATTACCAAAAATAGAAGTTGGTTTCCGAGACTTACACAGCCGCAGTATTACAATTCCGCGTTGTACCATCAAATGAATATTTTTTATGGAAAGTTAGTTTGATATTGAATACCATACGCTTTAACGAATAAATTCTTTTCCGATTAAAGTGACGTTTTACTCCCGGACTAACATGCTACATAGTCGGTATACAGTGTATAGTGACTGCAGGAATTTTAATGTCAAATTCTTGCTGTGATAGACTTGGCAGATAAGAGATACAAATATTGAAACGTAAAAGTCAGAACTGTAAAAACCACCACAATCACGCAAAAAGTTGACTTTAAAAATAGGTCTATTACCAAAAATAGAACTTGGTTACCGTGTCCCACTCAGCCGCACTACTAAAACTCATTACCAAATGATTATGTTTTGTGGAAAGATTTTATGATATTTAATACCTTACACTTCAACGAATAAATTCTTTTCCGAGGAAAGTGTAGTATTAATCCCGGACTAACAGCAATGCTACTAATTAGGGTATTGCAAAATTCAAAGGTAACTTCTTGATGAGGTAAACTTACCAGAGAAGGTCAAAACATATGGTTACATAGACAAAAAGTTATTTCTAACCTCTAAGCATCTATTACCAAAAATAGAACTTGGCTTCCGAGCATTAGCCAGTAACACTTTTAAAATTCTACGTCGCATCACCAAATGTTTTATGGAAAATGTTTATACTGATCGGTGCTACGAAAACTACCACCAACACGCAAAAAGTTGACTTCAAAGATAGGTCTGTTACCAAAAATAAAAGTCGGTTTCCTGGTTTTACTCAGTTGCAGTTTTAAAGTTCCGCGGTTCACCCCCCACAATTTAAAAACAGTTATCATGATATCACAGTGAATGCATTACCCTTTAACGAATAAATTATTTTTCAAACAAGGCAACGTTCAAGTCTAACATCAGTGCTACAAAGTGTAGCGATTTCAATAATCTTTAAAGTAAACTTCTTGGTGTGATGGTGTTACCAGAGAGATAACAGATACAAATATTGGAACGTAAAAGTCAGGTCTACGAAAACCAGCACAAACACGCAAAAAGTTGACTTTAAAGGTAGGTCTATTACCAAAAATAGAAGTCCGTTTCCCAGGTTTATTCAGCCGTATTCTTAAAATTGCCTCGTTGCCTTTGCTCGTCGCTGCCTTCAACAAATAAATTCTTTTCCGAGTAAAGTGACGTTCTAATCCCGGACTAACATCGTAGCTAGAGGGTATAGCGATTTCATTAATTTTTAGAGTCAACTTTTCGGTATGACGGGCCTTACCAGAGAAAGATAAAAGATACAAATATTGAAACGTAATAGTCTGCTCTATAAAAACGTCAAGAGTTACACCAAAAATTTGATTTAAAAAAGGCCTACTACCAAAAATAGAAGTTGGTTTCCAAGAATTTATCAGCCGCAGTATTAAAATTCCGCGTGGCATCCAATGAAAAAGTTTTGTAGAAAGTTATTGTGATGTTGAATAGCCTACATTTTAACGAATAAATTATTTTCCGAGTAAAGTGATGTTTTCATCCCGGAATAACATCGTTGCTGCAGGGTTTGGCGACTTCAGTAATTTTTAAAGTCAACTTCTTCGTGTGATGGCGTTATCAAAGAGAGATAAAATATACAGATATATTCAAACGTAAAAATCAAACTTACATAAAAACCATCATAAATAAGCAAAAAGTTGATTTTAATATTAGGTCTATTACCAAAAATAGAACCTGGTTTCCGAGCCTTACTTAGCAGCTCTCTCAAAATTTTGTGTTGCATCTCCAAATGATTATGTTTTATGGCAAGTTTTGATGATATTGAGTACCCTACATTAACGAATAAATTCTATTCCGAGTAAAATTACATTTTAATTCCATACTAACACCAAAGTCGACTCTTTGGTGTGATATTCTTACCAGGTAGAGATAGGAGTTACAAATATTGAAATGCAAAATATAGGCCTTTTACCGCAAATAGAAGTCGGTTTCTGGATTTTCGACCTTCGAATTTTGCGGAAATATTGAATTCTCTACACTATAATGATCAAATTCTTTTTCGTGTAAGGTTATGTTTTAATTTGTGACTAACATAGGTGCTACAGGGTGTAGTGACTGCAGGACTATTTAAAGTTAAATTTTTGTTATGTTAAACTTACCAAAGAGACACAGAACATCCACCACAACGTCAACCACTATACCAAAATTGTACATTCAAAATAGGCCTATTACCTTAAATAGTAGTCAGATTTTAAGCCTTATTCAGCCACACTCTCAAAATTCCGCATTGTATCACCCAGTGAATTTATTTTATAGACAGTTATACAGAAAGCTGCTTTTAAAATAAGCCTATTGCCAAAAATAGAACTTGAATTCCGAGCCATTCTCAGCTGCACTTTTCAAATTCTGCGTTGCATCACCAAATGTTTTATGGAAAGTTTTCATGATATTGAATACCCTACACTTAAGCGAATAAATTCTTTTTCGAGTGAGGTGACGTTTTAATCCAGGATTCAGCCGAATGCACTTTAAATGCAAACGATTCCATCTCGTAAACCGTCTGTTCGTTTCTCGTGCTCGTTTAAAGAGGATTAGGACGTTACAGTGTCAGGAGCCATTCTCATGGGCATTTTAAACTCGCAGACTTAAAATCTTAGTCTCATATTATTCGACGAGTGAGAGTGAACAATAAGCGAATACGAAAACTAACTACTTCGCGTTTAGTTAAAATTGTTAGGGCCTTAAAACAATGAGTTGAATATTGTGCCCGAGAGTTAAAACTGAATTCAATTTGCACGGACGGGACGTCAAAGTAGATACACAATTCGCCTAGTCCCATTAGGCTGTGCGAATGGATGCAATGAAATTAGCCAGTTGTTAAATCACGTAGCCCGTTTAGATTGACAGGGTCCCCTCTGAAACCGACTACGTGCGAAACATGCCTATCATTGGCCACCAGTATAAGAGCAAGGAATATAATTCTAATTATTACTACGATTCGTGCTGTAATAATGCCTTTGTTTCCCAGTTGGTGTAATTCCGAAAAGAAAAACGGTTATTATGCAAAGTCGTCTTTTTTGAGCTTCCCCTCAGTTATCAGTTATTATTCGCTACAATCAGCACCATGTGATCACACGAGGGGTGCAGACATTGGCACGGTATAAAGGATGCTGACATTAACAATGCCCTTATCAGCGATGATTCTGTCGGAACTGGATTCCCATATATTCAGCCTACGAAAAAGCTCAAATTCAATGTGGGTTCAGATAAATGGCGTTCGGTTGCCGGGAAAAAGACGGAAATTTGATTTTATATTATTTTGTTATCGTTTGTTATACACAGCGAATTATCTTTCATCGCTTTGTTGCATGTAGAGGTTTGTTCGTCGGCCTCCCAATACCTCAATGCAAAGGAAGGAGCATTAGTTCTAAGCAAATTACAAACATCCCTTTGATCAGTTCCAACTCAAGATCGTGCTATTGTTTGTTATTCGTTATACATGTTAGATAATTAAACCTCATACCCCGATCTATATGCATGTAGTACTAATACGACTTAATTGCATCATGTGGGCTTTGTTTTAGAAAGGTACGCTGTGTCAATTAGAATCCGTCATCTAGCCACCTAAGAAACTCATTTGTTATTTTGAAGCATTTACTCCTTGGATATTTTGTTGTCACTTACATCAAATGTCAAAATCCGTGAAAGGCATAGATCATTCCAGAACAGCTGTTTTTGATTAGGTTCGCCATACTTTATTGTGGGACAAACAAACCATGTAGCCAAACATACGAAACTTTCTGTGTTTATGCAGAATGAAATGGTCAACACGGATCCTGACAATTCAGATGTTGTTGGTATTTTTAGGGTGATAAATCTTTTATTAAAATAATATTTTCCTGTTGGTATTCACATTTTTCGACATTATTTTTCCTCTTACCGATTTTAAAACAACATAAATAAATTTAAGTATAAAAAAAAATAGTAAGAATGGCAACACCGCCGCCGGTTTATTAATTTGAATGTGTAAACGTTTGAGTAACACCGATTTTGTTGGTTTGAATATTGAAAATTTTTGTAAAAGTCCTGTATTTCTAATTTTTGCGCCGAAAATGTTTAGAAGTGAATATTACTTCAAGCTTACTGGTGATGTCAAGTATCATTATGACCAGAAAGTGGAAATTATAAACAATATTGATCCTTATACTCGCTTTCGCCACAAAATTTGAGTTTCCCAATTTGTGATTTGCCAAATGTGACTTTACTGGATATTGCAGACTATTTTATTTTAAAGCACAGAACTAAGCAGCAGTTGAAAGCTATAAAAGACTACAAGCTTCTAAACTGTATGAATCTGGTGCAGTTCTTTCGATCCATGTTTCAAAACAAGTCACCAAGGATGCTTATGTAATTTTAAGTAAGGTAAGATCAATTTAAATTAAGCTATTGCTTTAGCCAAAGTTATAGCTTATGCGGTTTTTATAGTTTTTGCTACAGGCTTAACTTCAAGACGCATATGCATCAAATGGTGTGAATGTTACTGAATTCTCATATATCAATTTAGGGCCTGTTTTTTTTTTTTACAAAATTTTACCAAATTGAGTTTAACCATACAGGCAGAAATTCAACCAATTTTCAGCTGTGTTTTCTCCTTATATTTAGTACGTACTTAGGGCGGGACAACTTGTTTTTATAAAACTGGGCATTTGCATAACCACATAACTTTTCAGTTCCATCAGAAATCTCATTAAAGTAAAGTTCTTATTAAAGGAGCTTATCAAGATTATGTTAGGTTAAGGGAGAAATCACTGGGTGTACACATTTTGCAGATTTAGTTGTAGGTATTCAGAAGAATTTATGGTGAATTAAATTAAATTTTTAAATATATTTCCTCAAAATTCACCAGTCATTCACCTCAGAGGTATAATTACTGGTGAGTTTTATTGTGGGCACATAGGGTATTTAGCGAAATTTAATTGAATTTAGTAATATTTAGTGAAATTCAAGGAAATTTTACTTGACACTTAGTGGAATGAATTTGAACATATTTTATGAAGTGATTTACCTCTCGTGTTAGGTGCTGTGTGAACATGTGATAAGACAATATATCAATTTACCTACGCAATAAGCTGCATTTGCAAGGTTGTGGTTCAACAGAGTCAAGTGGGCTGTGAATCAAGGAATCTCTCACCAAGTTAAAAAAATGTACATATCAATGGTTGAAAGGCAAAAAGTTATAAACGACAAATTAATAACTTTACAGTAGACTGAGTTAAAGTTTCAATTACTCTTTAAAACATCTACTATATACCCTATTGTTTAGTTGGCTTAAGCGACAAATAATTTACCAGAAAAAGCAGGAAGTCAGATCATTCTACGCACAAAGAAAAACGGTGTTTAATGGCGCTTAAAACCTAAATTTGCAAAATCTGTCGCTTATGTCCTTTTTCTTTTCTACCATCAATATGTTGGTCAAGTGCAGACATTTTGTTGCAAAAGAGGCAGAAACTGTCATAAAATTACCATAACTGCCATTAAAGTACATAGGTAACTTAAGATATAAGAAAGTGCATGAATGCAAAATGCAAATTATTTTCATTTGTATTTTAATGTGAGAGATCTCTTTCTTTGAATTGTTGAAAGAAAATGGTGGGGTAACAACTGGAGCGAAATTTATTTTATCTAAATGCTTTTATTACTCCAACTTTTTGGGTCAAAAATTCATACCCAACTTGAGAACTTCTTCTTGAACTATTCTGTTGAACTCCTACTCTTACATGTAAGTCATTCACTTGTAATTGTCATCAAGTAAGCAATGGAAATTAGGCTTTGACATTTTTATTGTATTTTCATTTTCTCAACATGTGCTGAAAGGAGATACTTAGGTTTAAAAAAAAGAGGATTTCAAAGATAATGAGATGACAAAAATAAGTTAATGACTTGCATTTACCTATTCACAAAAGTATAGCATCTCATTATCCTTGGAAATTTGTCTTTGACATTGTTTGCCAATCTTTTTGACATAAGCACTTAAAGGAAAGATGGGTGGACAAAAAATGAACATTCCATAGGCACTAAAATGCCTTAAAATCCTGAATCCCAAATATACAATGCACTTGTTCACTTTAAAAAGCTGGTGAAATTAGCATAATTGCTTCATGAGGTGTAAAACACAAAGAAAAGTATTTGAAAAATGATATCTTATTATATCATATAGTATGTTGCATAAACAGTTCATAAACTTGCTACGGAGTGTCTCTCAGACATCTTGCAATAGTAAATACTCTATACGTATCTATGTATTTTAGTCAAGTCAGAGATTTTGACACTAAGGCTTGAGATAAGGCTTATACCAAGCTTATAATCCAAAATAAGTAGATTGAAATTATTATTATTATGTCAAATGCTTTTATTTTATTAGGTGTGATAAGAGTTTGTTTACTTAGATAGGTACCTAGTGCATTTATGTTTGATATAAGTCTGATCAGTCAAAACATATGTTATTTCCAGTCCATTTTCTGGAGAGGCATTTAGGGACATTTAGGAGGCTATAAAATTTTGACAGAAAAGGATGGCATAATGAAAGTAAATGGACTTTTGTTTCTCCATCCTTTTCCTTTGACATTTCACAACCAACTAGACGAAGTTTTCTAATGAACCTCGTATTTGTCAGATATTAATTTATAAGTTACAAAATTATGATCATGAAGATCATTTAGCAGTCATCTGAATGTTAAAGTGTCTTTATTTAGCATAAAATATCAAATAAAACAATAAAACATTATATTACAACAGTTCTTATAAAATTTAGCATCTCTATTACAAAAAAAGTAAGTGCAATAATAGTGGCAATTTGAAATACAATAAATAACAAGTCAATACAAGAGTAAAACAAACAGTTATAAAATTTGTTCAAAATGACGACCGTCTGATTCTAAACACAAACGTATTCTGTTTTTAAATCCTTCACTCATATTGCGTAACATATAGGGAGTTATGCTTCTGAAGGCCTCTCTGATTCCTTCCTTCATATTTTCTTTTGTGGTTGGTGGCGTATTATACACGATTCTTTTCACATATCCCTATAAAAAGAAATCGGGAGGCGTTATGTCAGGGGACCTTGGTGGCCAATGTTGTGCTCCATTCCTTCCAATCCATCGATTTTGGAAACGAACATTTAAGAACTCCCGGACTTCACGATGCATCCACATCCATTTGCAGCCACATGGTTGTTCTTATATCTACAGGAACTTCTTCCAGTAAAATTGGTAGCTGATTTCTCAAAAAATTTAGAAACGACATTCCGTTTAAATGTTCGTCAAAAAAATAAAGTCCAATCACATACTGTCCCATTATGCCCCCCCCCCTACATTTACTGACCACCTATGTTGGTTATTAATGCCCCCCCCCCATACATTTACTGACCACCTATGTTGGTTATTAATAACTCTAAATTCATGGGGGTTAAAATCAGAATAATAATGAAAATTGTGTCGGTTAAAAAAACCATGGTTATGATAAGTACACTCATCACTAAATAGAACTGATTCAAAAAAAATCTTCTTGTCCTCCAACTTTTTCTAACACCCACATACAAAAGTCCACTCGTTGGCCAAAATCGTTATCGGATAGTTCTTGATGCAGTTGTATCTTATAATCGTGATATTTATGTTTTTGAAGAATCCTTGATACGCTTGCTTGGCTAATATTTAAGTTTTGTGCAATTTCTCGTTGTCCGACATGGGGATTTTCAACTACAGAGCCAATAGCGGCTAATTTAGTTTCTTGGTTTTCTGTAACTGGTCTCTTTTTGGCAGTCGTCTCATACTGAATACTGCCAGTTTGCCTAAATTAAACCAACAATCTTTCAAAAACGGCTCTATTCGGTCGAGTTCTGTTAGGAAACCTTTCAGCATAAACCCTTGATGCTAAAAGACAGTTTTACAAGCATTTTCCTAGTAGAATGAAGATCATATCGACTCGTTCTTCTGTTGTGTAAACCAGCATTTTGATTAAATAAAAAACTCCCTGTTAACCACCAATTATAACAGTAAAAAAATATTTAACTTTAAATTAATATGTGACAACTAGAAATGACAATAAATTTTGTTTTGTCAAAATCAGGTAACACTTGAACAGACCTGAACAGGTAAATTAGATTACTACATTCGTTTATGTCAGCGCAATTTCAGAAAAAATCAATTTTCCAAGAAAATGCAACGACCAAGCTATAGGAATGTTTAATAGTTTTTGATAGGAAACTAAATTCTGCATCTAATGATACTATAAAATACAGGGTGTCTAATTTAAATTAAACGAGTTATTACTGTTTGAAGTTTGCAATAATTTAGTGTTCATTTTTTTACAATTGGTATACAGTAGTTAATATTTAATACATACCGCAAAAAATTCAATGTACTAGTAGCCCACCAGCCAATTTCGGTGGTTGAAAAGAAACCAAGTGCTGAGATTTTAAACATTAAATTTGATGCTGCATTTTCACAAAATCACAAATATCTGAAGAACGGCACGGTTTAGATGCCATAAACCTTAATAAAACTACCTTTACTTTTGTGCGTAGGTACCGAAAATACATTAATATACTAGGTGTCTCTTTTAAAAAAATACAACTTTAATCAATTTTATACTTTTGGGACCACCTGTATACAATGACAATAATTTAAAAATGTACTTCCAATAGACCCCCATCGATTCCATATATAAAACTTTTTTAAAATCTAAAAGTTTAGCTATAATCTTCCATGTCGAGTAACGTGAATCACCCTGTATATACATATGATAGTATGTTTAAAAGTGGCTAGACATTCTTACAATGAAAAATTATAAACAAACAATACTGTCTGGATCAGAATCAATTACATACCTACAACTCTTTGGAGGACCTGTAAAAAGGCATGATTTTGGTTAACTAATTATTTCGAAAATGCTCATTGTTAATACCAGATTTTGTGTGTTTAAGCTTAAATTAAAATTAAACTACCTCATTATCAAAGTATGTATTTGTCTTGCTGACACAACTTTTGACTGGAGGCTCTTAAAATTATTGTATAAAGCTTCCTTTGCCTAAAAGAAACAACGTAGGAATATACTTATTACCTAAGCTCTATTTACAAATCATACCTGTGTTTGGATCACACTTAGCTCTTCTAAAATTCCTTTCAAGAACTGAAATTCTAGCTGAACAACCAGCCTGGGTTTGTCTTTCAGGGCAGTGCAGGTTTTCCTACAATTTTAAATATAAATAAGTCAGTATACAGTATACGGATTTACCAGTTATGAAGTATCAGGTAATACGTCTCTTGCTAAGTTATTTTTGCTTCCATTAAGGCTTGAAATTTAAACCCAAGCATTTCCATTGCAATGTTCAGTGTTCACTAACCAGGCAGATCAGGAAATCGAAAGAATGAAACGGTATTTCAATTATCTCATTCAGTACGCATTTGAACATAAACAACATTGCAAGAATAAGACATTTCCAATAAGCGATAAGGGCATAATTCAAAGCAACACTTCAGATGATGATTAGGCCGCTTAGAGACTTTAGGGGATACTTGTAGTTAAAGATATCTTAAATCAAACATGAAACATGATAATAAAGATCGATTTTGAAGTTTCGTTTGACAGTGACATTTTTGTAGGTTAATCTGCGATATTGCCTTGGGGGGCAAACATGTCAAATGACGTAATCTTTGAAATCGTCTATTGACGGTACCAGAGCGCTTTGTTTGAAAATATTTTCATCCTTTGTTTTCTTGATATTAATGTAAGGTTTAGAATAGTCTCAGACCTGTCTAGTGCTACCACCCAAAGTGACAGTTAATAAGTAAGTGACAAATGTCAACAAATGACAGGGACAATTAGCAGATGGCTCCCTTTTGAAACACGAAAAATCTTTTCCCGACTTTTTCTTTAATTTGTTGAGATATTTACCCGGGAACCAAAGTGAGTGGTTTTAAGCAGTTTATATCCCAGTCACATTCCGGATCTATTGGATAACATTGCCGCATAACTGCATAGTAATTAAACGAAATCGGAACTTTGTACCGATCCTAATCGGCTTCAGTTAAGGATTAATAATTTAGTTTCAAATAGCAACATTGATATCAAAGCTAAATTCAATCAATTTGTGTATGTTTCTTGTCCTATTTACTTATTTTTCATTATGCCTTAACAAAATGGAGGAAATACACTTGGATTTGAGTGACTCTACCTTCCCTGTTGGTCAAAATGGTGGGGTAAAACGTGTTTGGTTTTTAATTCCTATGGGAGAAAAAAGAACTAATATTTGCAGAAATTTATATAAAATTAATAAAATTTAAACTTTGACTATAGCACTCATGCCCTATTCTCTCTTAGAACTAATGTTACTGTCAAGTGTCCAAACCCAAAACATACTTGAACCAGAATGTAGAATTTGCAAACTAAAAAATCTGGTTGGTTGCGGCTGGAAAAAAAAATGTTTTGCAAACTCAATAGAAACGTAAATTTTTCCAGCGATATCCGATTTTTCCCTATTTCTCCATTATCCTTAATCGCTGACCTCTTTCAATCGAAATAAATCCCGCCGTTGCATAATAATAACCATTTTTGGTAAAACGTGCAGCGTGTCGTTCGAAAACAACATAAAACTTCCATTTCGGTCTATTCTAACTGATGGGTAGTAATCCGTGACATATGGTCATAATGGCGAAACTCATCAGAATGGGATAGGTCACGAAACCACTGTGCGGTTTCCGATTATTTCGTGGACAGCTGGCAATCGATCTTTTCCCAATAATACTTGGCGGGGATCCTGTTGGTTTCCCTCGAGGGTTTCAGTTTATAATTTGCCACCAACTTGCTCTAAATTTAGGGCGATGTTTGCGTTAGTAAGAGGGATGCTCCACAATCCAGACAGATGCTACCAGGCTGTTATACAACTCGATTTCGGTATTACTCAAAAAAAGTTTGCTAAAAAACGCGTTAGCCCTTGTGGGTTGTAAATTTAGGCATTTACGTTCCATTAAGATGAAATATTTCACGTTATCAGTATTTAATGTTCAGAAATAAAATTCTGTTTCGTGACAATATTTTTTTTTGTCTGCTATAAATAGGCGGAATTAAATGGAACGCCCCGCGGTTATCGTTCCTACGCAATTTCACAAACTGGACATAAATATTTTGTTTGATATCGTGGCACGAGGTATTTGGTTGGTCTTCCCCAAGTTTTTTTAATATCGGCCACATAAAAACGTATAATTTAAAGAAATGAAAATACCATACCTTGAAGTCACCTTTAAGATTTACACATGAAATATAGACCCAAAAAACCAAAGTTAACCAGCAGCTCTTAAATATTTTCGCCCTAATTTGTTCGATCCACGTTCTGGTTTAGTAAACTGGCAGCTACCTCGGTGTGGTGTAAATTTTTAACAGCGAATTTTACTAGCTCTGAAAGTGGCCGTCACAAGCTATTTCTGTCTCTTCTCTGAAACAAAGACAAATAGGGAAAGTTACTCATTTTCAAAGCTTCAATGCAGACCCAATGCGGCCTGGTCGAAATCGCTATAAGGATAATTGTGGACGCTTTGCGACTTATTCCATTAGTTACACAATATATGTTCACAAAGTAGTTATAGTAAGAGAAATGTAAGTTATGTATTGCCAAGGCATAGACTTAGGAAATATGAAAAGGGTGCCTTTTACAGTTGTAAAAAGATGTACAATATTCTACCAAATAACTTAAAGATACTGGCAAGTCTGAAGCAATTTAAAACTGCAGTATACAGACTTTTAGTGAATATTGAACCATAAGGTGTTGAGCAGTTCTACGCCAAAATAGGAAAACTGTAGTGCATTAATATGAGAAATAGACAATATAGGTAAAAGGAAGATGGTCCTCGCTGATAGCTCATCAGATATTTCAAGGGGTACGTTATAGTACCTATGCTCTGATGTTATTTTGTTTTGTTTATGTATGTGCATAATTTTGAAATAAAGATGACTATTATTATTATTATTATTATTATGCATTCAGTAAGATGGTTACGATGTGTTAAAAGTCAAAATAGCTGTAAACTGACAGCTGTATTGAAGCTTTTAATAACATTTATTTTAATAGGTTCGTTCACCGCGGGGTATAATTAAAAACATACAAGTTACCCTCCGACTACAGTTGTACACTAGAAGTCACTTGTCGTCAATGTAAATTTTTTGTTGATGGCAGAAATTGGCAATAAGACCCTTCTTCCATTGGAGGTATCTTCCATCTTTCCAAATTGAGTCAACTGCCTCAGTCAGGTTTTACTTAGGGGAAGCCTTTCCATCATCCACTTGGTCAGGTTCATGAATACTTCGCAGACAACAGGCTTGGCTCATTATCTAGTAGTACTTTAAAAGACATTATTGCAGAAACTTGATACTTTCCTGGGGAGCTTCACTAAAGGCACAATGTAAATGCTGTCTTATCCTGGTAAGCAATAATTTTGAGGAATTCAGTTGAGTAAAATGTATGTTCCTAAGTAATAATTTTGGGGAATTACGCCACACGCCTTATGCTCGTTTCGCAAATATTATCCTCTTAAGTAATAATTTTGAAGAATTACGCCACTCGTCTTTGGCTTGTTTCGCAAAATTTATCCTCATGAGAAATGGCTTTGAGGAATTACGTCATTCGCCCTCAACTCGGGTTTCAAATTTTATCCTCGTAAGTAATAATCTTGAGGAATTTAATTGATAAAATTTTATCAACGCAAGTAATAAATTTGAGTAATTACGTTACTCGTCTTTGGCTTGTTTCGGAAGATTTGTCCTCGTAAGAAATGACTTTGAAGAACTATACCATTCGCCCTCAGCTCGTGTTGCAAATTTTATCTTCGTAAGTCATAATTTTAAGAAATTACGCCACTCGTCTTCGGCTTGTATTGCAAACTATATTCCCATAAGTAATAACTTTGAGGAAATTAATTTTGTTAAATTTATCTTCGTAAGTAATAATTTTTGAGAAATTACGTCACTCGTTTTTGGCTTGTTTCGCAAAATTTATCCTCATGAGAAACGGCTTTGAAGAATTACGCCATTCGTCCTTGGCACGTGTTGCAAATTTTATCCTCGTAAGTAATAACCTTGAGAAATTACGTCACTGGCCTTCGACTTGTTTCGCAAAATTTATCCTCCTGCGAAATGAGGATTTGAATAATTACGCCATTCGCCCTTGGCTCGTGTTGCAAATTTTATCTTCGTAAGTAAGAATCTTGAGGAATTCAATTGAATAAATTTTATCCACGTAACTAATAATTTTGAGAAATTACGTCACTGGCGTTCGTCTTGTTTCCCAAAAATTTTTCCTCGTGAGAAATGGATTTGAAGAATTACGCCATTCGCCTTTGGCTCATGTTGCAAATTTTAACCTCATAAGTAATAATTTTAAGAAATTACGCTGCTCGCTTTCGGCTCGTTTCGTAAATTGTATTCTCGTAATTAATAATCTTGAAGAATTGATTTGATTAAAGTTTATCCACGTAAGTAATAATTTAGAGAAATTACGTCACCCATTTTCGGCTTGTTTCTCAAAATTTATCCCTTGAGAAATGGTTTTGAAAAATTACGCCACTCGCCTTCGGCTCGTTTCGAAAATTTTATCTTCGTAAGTAATAATTTTGAGAAATTTCAACCTTCGTCTAAAGCTTGTTTCACAAATTTATCCTCGTGAGAAATGGGTTTGAAGAATTTCGCCATTTGCCCTTGGCTCATGTTGCATATTCTATCCACGTTATATGTAACTATTTTGAGAAATTACGCCACTCGCCTTGGGCTTGTTTTGCAAATGTTATCTTCGTAAGTAGTAATCTTGAGGAATGGAATTGATTAAATTTTATCCACCTGAGCAATAATTCTGAGAAATTACGTCACTGTCCTTCGAATTGCTTCGAAAAATCTATCTTCGTGAGAAACGGCTTTGAAAATTACGCCATTTGCGCTCGGCTCGTGTTGCAAATTTTCTCCTCGTAAGTAATAACTTTAAGAAATAACGCCACTCCCCTTCGTCTCATTTCGCAAATTTTATCCTCGTAAGTAATAATCTCCAGGAATTATAAATTGATTAGATTTTATCCTCGTAAATAATAATTTTGAGAAATTACGTCACTGGTTTTCGGCTTGTTTCACAAAATTTATCCTCGTGAAAAATGGCTTTGAAGAATTGCGTCGTTCGCCCTTGAATCGTGTAGCAAATTTTATCCTCATAAGTAATAATTTTAAGAAATTACGCCATTCGCCTAAGGCTCGTTTCGTAAATTTTATTCTCGTAATTAATAATCTTGAAGAACTGAATTGACTAAATTTTATCCACGTAAATAATAATTTTGAGAAATTACGTCACTCGTTTTTGGCTTGTTCCACAAAATTTGTCCTCGTGAGATATGGCTTTGAAAAATTAGATTATTTGCCCTCGGCGCGTGTTGCAACTTTTATCCTCGAAAGTAATAATTTTAAGAACTTAAGCCACTCGCCTTCCGCTCGTGTTGCAAACTTTATTCTCATAAGTAATAATTTTTAGGATATGAGTTGAGTGAAATTTATAGCTGTGAGTAACGCCTTTGGCTAACAACGACACTCCCTTTTAGCTAGTTTTGTAAATTTTATCCTCGTAAGTAATAATCTTGAGGAATTGAATTTATTAAATTTTATCCACGTAAGTAATAATTTTGAGGAATTGAGTTGAGTAAAACTTTATCATTGTAAGTAATAATTTTGAGAAATTACACCAGTCGCTTTCGGCTCGTGTCTTAAACTTTATTCTAGTAGGTAATGATTTTGAGAAATTCAGTTGAGTAAAAATTTGTCCTTGTCAGTAATAATCTTGAGAAATTAAACCACTTGCCTTCGGCTCGTGTCTCAAACTTTATTCTCGTAAGTAATAACTTTGAGGAATTGAGTTGTGTAAAGTTTATCCTTGTAAAGTAATAATTTTGAGAAATTATACCACTCGCCTTCGGCCCCTGACTCAAGCTTTATTCTCATAACTAATAATTTTCAATAAGTGAGTTCGTAGGCACGTGTCTCAAACTTTATTCTCATACGTAATAATTTTGAGGAAATGAGTTTACAATTTATCCGGGCAAGTAATAATTTTGATAAATTACACCACTCGCCTTAGGCTCGTGTCTCAAACTTTTCTCTCATAAATAATAATTTTAAGGAATTTAGTTGAGTAAAATTTACCATTGTAAGTAATAATTTTGAGGAATTGAGTTGAGAAAAATGTATCCTTGTAAGTAATAATATTGAGAAATTAAACCACTCGCCTTCGACTCGTGTCTCAAACTTTATTCTCATACGTAATAATTTTGAGGATTTGAGTTTAGTAAAATTTGTCCTTGTGAGCAATAATTTTGAGAAATTACACGACTCGCTTTCGGCTAGTGTCTCAAACTTTATTCTTGTAAGTAATAATTTTGATAAATTGAGGTGAGGAGAATTTATCCTTGTAAGTAATACTTTTGAGAAATTACACCACCCGCCTTCGGCTCGTGTTTGAACATTTATTCTCGTAAGTAATAATTTTGAGGAATTGAGTTGAGTAAAATTTAACCTTGTGAGTAATATTTTTGAGAAATTACGCCACTCGCCTTCGGCTAGTGTCACAAACTTTTTCTCATAAGTAATAATTTTTAAGAATTAAGTTGAATAATATTTATCCTTGTAAATAATAATTTTGAGAAATTACACCACTTGCCTTCGGCTCGTGTCTCAAACTTTATTCGCATAAGTAATAATTTTGAGGAATATAGTTAAGAAAAATGTATCCTCGTCAGTAATAATTTTGGGAAATTACACCACTCGCCTTCGGCTAGTGCCTCAAATTTTATTCTCATATGTAATAGTTTTGAGGAATTATATCGAGTAAAATTTATGCTTGCATGTTGCATGTAACAATTTTGAGAAATTAGACCACTCGCCTTCGGCTCGTAACTCAAACTTTGCTCTGAGAAATAATAATTTTGAGAAATTGCGTTGAGTAAAATTTATTCTTGCAAGTAATAATTTTGAGAAATTATACCACCCGCCTTCGACTCGTGTTTGAACATTTATTCTCATAAGTAATAATTTTGAGGAATTGATTTGAGAGAAATTTTTCCTTCTAAGTAATAATTTTGAAAAATTACACTACTCGCCTTCGGCTCGTGTCTGAAACTTTATTCTCACACGTAATAATTTTGCGGAATTGAGTTGAGTAAAATTTGTCCTTGTAAGTAATAATTTTGAAAAATTACACCACTCACTTTCGGCTATTGTCTCAAACTTTATTCTTATAAGTAATAATTTTGAGGAATTGAGTTGAGTAAAGTTTATCCTTGTAAATAATAATTTTGCGAAGTTACGCCACTCGCCTTCGGCTAGTGTCTCAAAATTTTTTCATAAGTAATTATTTTTAAGAATTAAGTTGAGTAAAATTTATCCTTGTAAATAATAATTTAGAGAAATTACGCAACTCGCCTTCGGCTCGTGTCTCAAACTTTATTCGCATAAGTAATAATTTTGAGGAATTAGACCAGTCGCCTTCGGCTCGTAACTCAAACATTACTCTTAGAAATAATAATTTTGAGAAATTACACCACTCGCCTTCGGCTCGTGTCTCAAACTTTATTCTCACACGTAATAGTTTTGCGAAATTGAGTTGAGTAAAATTTGTCCTTGTGAGTAATAATTTTGAGAAATTACACCACTCACTTTTGGTTAGTGTCTCAAACTTTATTCTTATAAGTAATAATTTTGAGGAATTGAGTTGAGTAAAGTTTATCCTTGTAAATAATATATTTGAAAAATTACGCCACTCGCCTTCGGCTAGTGTCTCAAAGTTTTCTCATAAATAATTATTTTTAAGAATTAAGTCGAGTAAAATTTATCCTTGTAAATAATAATTTTGAGAAATTACGCCACTCGCCTTCGGCTCGTAACTCAAACATTACTCTCAGAAATAATAATTTTGAGGAATTGCGTTGAGTAAAATTTTTCCTTCTAAGTAATAATTTTGAAAAATTACACCACTCGCCTTCCGCTCGTGTCTGAAACTTTATTCTCACACGTAATAATTTTGCGGAATTGAGTTGAGTAAAATTTGTCCTTGTGAGTAATAATTTTGAGAAATTACACCACTCACTTTCGGCTATTGTCTCAAACTTTATTCTTATAAGTAATAATTTTGAGGAATTGAGTTGAGTAAAGTTTATCCTTGTAAATAATAATTTTGAGAAGTTACGCCACTCGCCTTCGGCTTGTGTCTCAAAATTTTCTCATAAGTAATTATTTTTAAGAATTAAGTTGAGTAAAATTTATTCTTGTAAATAATAATTTTGAGAAATTACGCAACTCGCCTTCGGCTCGTGTCTCAAACTTTATTCGCATAAGTAATAATTTTGAATAATTAGACCAGTCGCCTTCGGCTCGTAACTCAAACATCACTCTTAGAAATAATAATTTTGAGGATTGCGTTGAGTAAAATGTATCCTTGTAAGTAATAATTTTGAGAAATTACACCACCCGCCTTCGGCTCGTGTTTGAACGTTTATTCTCATAAGTAAGAATTTTGAGGAAATTATTAAGAATTTTGAGGAAATGATTTGAGAAAAATTTTTCCTTCTAAGTAATAATTTTGAGAAATTACACCACTCGTCTTCGGCTCGTGTCTCAAACTTTATTCTTACACGTAATAGTTTTGCGAAATTGAGTTGAGTAAAATTTTTCCTTGTGAGTAATAATTTTGAGAAATTACACCACTCACTTTTGGCTAGTGCCTCAAACTTTATTCTTATAAGTAATAATTTTGAGGAATTGAGTTGAGTAAAGTTTATCCTTGTAAATAATAATTTTGAGAAATTACGCCACTCGCCTTCGGCTAGTGTCTCAAAGTTTTCTCATAAATAATTATTTTTTAGAATTAAGTTGAGTAAAATTTATCCTTGTAAATAATAATTTTGAGAAATTACGCAACCCGCCTTCGGCTCGTGTCTCAAACTTTATTCGCATAAGTAATAATTTTGAGGAATTAGACCAGTAGCCTTCGGCTCGTAACTCAAACATCACTCTTAGAAATAATAATTTTGAGGATTGCGTTGAGTAAAATTTATCCTTGTAAGTAATAATTTTGAGAAATTACACCACTCGCCTTCGGCTCGTGTCTCAAACTTTATTCTTACACGTAATAGTTTTGCGAAATTGAGTTGAGTAAAATTTTTCCTTGTGAGTAATAATTTTGAGAAATTACTCCACTCACTTTTGGTTAGTGTCTCAAACTTTATTCTTATAAGTAATAATTTTGAGGAATTGAGTTGAGTAAAGTTTATCCTTGTAAATAATATATTTGAAAAATTACGCCACTCGCCTTCGGCTAGTGTCTCAAAGTTTTCTCATAAATAATTATTTTTAAGAATTAAGTCGAGTAAAATTTATCCTTGTAAATAATAATTTTGAGAAATTACGCCACTCGCCTTCGGCTCGTGCCTCAAACTTTGTTCGCATCAGTAATAATTTTGAGGAATTAGACCACTCGCCTTCGGCTCGTAACTCAAACATTACTCTCAGAAATAATAATTTTGAGGAATTGCGTTGAGTAAAATTTATCCTTGTAAGTAATAATTTTGAGAAATTACACCACCTGACTTCGGCTCGTGTCGTAAACTATATTTTCATAAATATTAATTTTGAGGAATTGATTTGAGAAAAATTTTTCCTTCTAAGTAATAATTTTGAAAAATTACACCACTCGCCTTCGGCTCGTGTCTGAAACTTTATTCTCACACGTAATAATTTTGCGGAAGTGAGTTGAGTCAAATTTGTCCTTGTGAGTAATAATTTTGAGAAATTACACCACTCACTTTCGGCTATTGTCTCAAACTTTATTCTTATAAGTAATAATTTTGAGGAATTGAGTTGAGTAAAGTTTATCCTTGTAAATAATAATTTTGAGAAGTTACGCCACTCGCCTTCGGCTTGTGTCTCAAAATTTTCTCATAAGTAATTATTTTTAAGAATTAAGTTGAGTAAAATTTATCCTTGTAAATAATAATTTTGAGAAATTACGCAACTCGCCTTCGGCTCGTGTCTCAAACTTTATTCGCATAAGTAATAATTTTGAATAATTAGACCAGTCGCCTTCGGCTCGTAACTCAAACATCACTCTTAGAAATAATAATTTTGAGGATTGCGTTGAGTAAAATTTATCCTTGTAAGTAATAATTTTGAGAAATTACACCACCCGCCTTCGGCTCGTGTTTGAACGTTTATTCTCATAAGTAAGAATTTTGAGGAAATTATTAAGAATTTTGAGGAAATGATTTGAGAAAAAATTTTCCTTCTAAGTAATAATTTTGAGAAATTACACCACTCGCCTTCGGCTCGTGTCTCAAACTTTATTCTTACACGTAATAGTTTTGCGAAATTGAGTTGAGTAAAATTATTCCTTGTGAGTAATAATTTTGAGAAATTACACCACTCACTTTTGCCTAGTGCCTCAAACTTTATTCTTATAAGTAATAATTTTGAGGAATTGAGTTGAGTAAAGTTTATCCTTGTAAATAATAATTTTGAGAAATTACGCCACTCGCCTTCGGCTAGTGTCTCAAAGTTTTCTCATAAATAATTATTTTTAAGAATTAAGTTGAGTAAAATTTATCCTTGCAAATAATAATTTTGAGAAATTACGCAACCCGCCTTCGGCTCGTGTCTCAAACTTTATTCGCATAAGTAATAATTTTGAGGAATTAGACCAGTAGCCTTCGGCTCGTAACTCAAACATTACTCTTAGAAATAATAATTTTGAGGATTGCGTTGAGTAAAATTTATCCTTGTAAGTAATAATTTTGAGAAATTACACCACCCGCCTTCGGCTCGTGTTTGAACATTTATTCTCATAAGTAAGAATTTTGAGGAAATGATTTGAGAAAATTTTTTCCTTCTAAGTAATAATTTTGAGAAATTACACCACTCACTTTTGGCTAGTGTCTCAAACTTTATTCTTATAAGTAATAATTTTGAGGAATTGAGTTGAGTAAAGTTTATCCTTGTAAATAATAATTTTGAGAAATTACGCCACTCGCCTTCGGCTCGTGTCTCAAACTTTGTTCGCATCAGTAATAATTTTGAGGAATTAGACCACTCGCCTTCGGCTCGTAACTCAAACATTACTCTCAGAAATAATAATTTTGAGGAATTGCGTTGAGTAAAATTTATCCTTGTAAGTAATAATTTTGAGAAATTACACCACCTGACTTCGGCTCGTGTCTTAAACTATATTTTCATAAATATTAATTTTGAGGAATTGATTTGAGAAAAATTTCACCTTCTAAGTAATAATTTTGAGAAATTACACCACTTGCCTGCGGCTCGTCTATCAAATTTTATACTCATGAGTAATAATTTTGAAGAATTGAGTTGAGAAAAATTTATCCGTGTAAGTAATAATTTTGAGGAACTACGCTACTCGCCCTTGGCTAGTTTTGCAAATTTTATCCTCGTAAACTAAATCCAGCTACATCCACTTATAAACTTATAGACATCTAAAATCTACCTATCGGACCTGAATGCTATCTGCATAAGGCCTAGATTCGTGGCTACTCCTCAATGCTGGAATTATCATTGACACATGTTTTTAAATTCCAAAGGTACCATCTCTGGTTTCAAAAATGGAAAACAGAAAAAACAATTTTAGTAGTTCTTAATGGATTCCTCAGTTTGACGATTCTTACCGTTTTGGGCTGGTGCCTGTTATTTATGAAGAGTTTGTATTGAATTTACTTCCGTAAAGGGATTTCGTAGTTTCTAAAGTAAATACCAATATTTTTTTTTTATTTTCTTTATTTATGAAAGACTAAGCACTCCCTTGAAACAGCTTTTAAGACCACCATGGGATCGTTAGGTTTGTAGTTTTGGGGGAAGGTAAGAACTAGGTAAGTGCCTAATTGAAAACCGGCTAATTTCTTTTACAAGGTGCCTTGTCTTCTGTCTTAATTTTAAATTGTATTTTCCTTGTCTGTGGTCTTAGCATCTCGTAAAATATAATATCTTCATTCGAGTCATCTGCTCCACGTTTGACCCTAATACCAACAAAAAAGTGGTTTGATTTAACACTTCAAGATTTACCCCAAATTTCAGCTACGATCACCAGTTACATTCAAAGTTTAACGACGTTAACGTTAAATTATTTTCATTACAAACACAAAACCAAATTTCAGTTAGGCAATATAATAGGCAAGTGTAGTAAAAAAGTAGTAAAAATAACCATGATTTGGTTATTATTTGGCCATTTCTAAATTTTGGTCAAAAAAATTAACCAGGAGAGCTCATATATTGCCAGGCTTTGGTCATAAAACAGCATTTTTTGATGGCAATCATTTGGACAAATTGTAAAGCCAAATTGCAGAGTTTTTTGCTCTAAAATATTTTTGTCAGAATTTTGGTAAATATTACGTTTCCTTGCCTGGCTAAATTTGCTGGCTATTTACTGGGAAAATGTCTTCTTTATTGCATTAAATTTGTGTTTTCCTGTTCATAAATATAGCTACAATTTGCGTTAGCCAAGATGACTACAAAATAACCAAATAATAGCTATTTAATTTAGCAACAGATTATTGATATAAATTAGCCATAAAGTAGGAAATTTAACTGGCACTATAAAACTTTAGCAGTCAATCAAAGCGGATTCTAGCCCAATTTCAAGGTCACAGGAACATCCATGAGCCTCCTAGATAACGCTAGACGAGGTTGCTAGACGTAGCAACCTCGTCTAAAAGCAGAAGAGAAAGGCAATAATTAAAATTATTGTCATTTTATTCGTATCTTTATATTATTTTACTAAGTTCCTAAAACTTTACTTAAAAACATTATAAAGACGTGGCAACATATCTCTTGTTGGAAGCATTCAGGGGATCTAGAAGCATTTCCAAAGATGGTCATTTTCTTGCTATCATTCGGTTTTTATGGCGAATGATTGCCTTAGCCTCTAAGCGGTAAAGTATACACATGCAACTATTTTGATACATTGACTCGCCAAAGCAAGGGTTGTGGAAAAAGTAACAAAAAAATCATAAAAGTTTAACTTCTCTTCTGTAGTAGGGAGCATACTTCTTCACAACTCATGCAATATAATCAATTATGTCGGGATTTTAAAACCCCATGCACAAATGGTTTGATGAAGAACAGATGTAGGCAAATTAAAAGCGAGAAATTGGCTTCTCGATCAAGACCAATTAACATTTATAGTCATAACAGCTACTTTTTAGCAGTCAAGGTTCCGGCCAAAATCTTGGTCAGAAAAGCCAAATAGTGACGAAATAAAAGTCTCCCGTATTCGTCAAGTGCCGGAATAATTTCGTAGTAGATTGGCTTCTGTAACTAAATGGTCACCAATTTTAGTAAAGATTACGATTTAATCGCCATATTATGGCTTAGAATGCTACTTGTGATGAAAAGCGCTTAGAAGCAAGTACTTATTTAATATAACAATAAGCTTTTTTAAATCAACAAACCACCAGTACTTGCTACATACCAACATCTGAGTTTTATTTACCATCCATCTAAATGAGTTAAACTGATAAATCTCATGCTCACATTAATTTTGTGCCTGTGTAATTGGATTTAATTATTATTTATTTCCACTATCTACTATAACCAGAATAGCTGTTTGCACAAGCTCATCTATATTTTAAAAGCAGCTGATCAGAGTTTATTCTATCGGGATTTAACATCTAGTTAAGGCCAACGGGAAGTTCGATATTTATTGCAGACAATTAGGGTGCAGTAAATTTACGTTCTGTTTTGCAATTCATTGTTCATCTGCAGGGTTATAAGAATGAAGCACGAAAGCTAGCTTTGTTGTCGAGCTTTGTAAGCTGAAAAAAAAGCCCTGATAAAATTCCTAATAAAGTCGAAACGTTCAGTTTGAAACAGTATTGATTAAAATATTAACTCATTATGGTGTGCCGTTGTTTGGATGTGCTTTAGAAATCAAACAAAAAAGGATAATTTCAGGGATCAATGAAGGAACTTTGCCACCTCCATGATCAATAATGGAATAATTTCCCGTTTGAAACTTTGAAGTCATCGGGACGCAAAGCAACTGGGGACGTAATTTAATTAAAATTCCCTTAATCTTTAATGTTGGAAGCAAATGTACGGCAAAATTAAAGGGTATAAATCAATCAAACTTATCTTGTCTGTACTGGAGGGGTAAAAGTTGACAGTATGGAAATTTATGGTAATGTTTTTAAGAACAAAGCGAAAGGGATTCGGCAAAGATGTTGAGCAAAGGCCGCTAATACCGAGTATTCTGTTTTATGATTATTTTTTAAGTTGAAGGTTTTTGTTGCAAAGCAATTTATTACGCGAATAAATCAAAACACGGTTAAGACAAAATTAGTTTTCCACTTGTAAAAGAAGGAAAGTTCCCGATTCCCGGGCTGTAACGATTTATCGGCCCCAATAAATCCTAAACCGGAAAATGAATCGGCGTCAATTTGTGAAGTCTCGTGTTCAGTTTTACATCTCTCGTAAAGCATCGGGGCAGGGCTCTTGATGAAAGATTTAAACACCATTTGCTAGGAAATAAAAGTTCACCACCATATAACGCCCTATTTAAACTTCTTGCCCGAGATTCGTAGATTTACGATGCAACCGTCTATAGTAATGTTCAAAAAATGAAATACAAAAGTGAATAACGATGATTTAGATTAATGGCCAAACACTTAACAAAAGTGGGCCCTAAAAGCGGTCTGGTATAAATTGCAACCGTGTTGCCTTGCGACCGTGTAATCCAACCCGAATATTGTCATCAATTTCAACTTTAAAGCGCTTCGTCTAAAGAATGTTGGAATATGGAAACAAGGGAGATTGTAAATCACAGCCGGAATTCGAAAGTTTTCCCTTTTTTTTATATTACTTTTGTGTGACCGAAATGACAATACGACGGGGTATTGTCATGGAAATGTAAATCTAATGACTTAACATCAAATAGCTTCTGCTTGCTACTCTCCAGCCTTCTTCCGACACAGGCGGAAAATTTCTCTATTGGCGAAATATAGCAAAGAGGGAGGCACTGATAGCGTTCTTCGCGAGTTTGTTAACTCAAGCGCAATTTACAACAGTGCAGCCTGTAGAAAAAAGACAACATGTTGTAATCAAGGAACTTCCTTTGCTATTCTTGATCGCCCTTATACAGTGTCTAGTGCTCAAGGACTTTCTCCAATTGCCAAACATTGGTTGTTGCCTCAATCCGAACAGAAGAAACCTGTTAGTCGCGCTGCAAATGTAATACAAAAACCGTAAATAAAACAACCAATGGAACTTGCTGAAATACGCTTCCAGCTCTTTGGCCTATCCAGACTTCTTGAATAAGTAAACGTGAATTGTAGTTTTCAAAGCGACTTTACGGAAGCGCACAGCGTAATAATGTGTAGTCTCGCGATAAATATAAAAGCTCTTTTGTATACGAATTTTCGTTAAAATTAACGAGAAAGACTTAAAACCACAACTTATGTACACGACTAATGTACTACGACTAATGAGTTAAATCTTGCGTTGGACCTTGGAGGTTAAGGGAAAATTTCGATAGATGAAATGTATCATATTCTCTACAACAGTACAAGGATATTGATTTTCAAACCAGGTTTTCGGTGTGATCTCAACACCGGATAAATTACTGTCTGTTCTGTGCTTTATATAACCGGAGGCAGTCCGCACAAATATTGCAGCCGAGACTGACCCAAAGTGAGAAATCCTTGCTTATTGCGCGACAAAAGTGATAGTTCCACTCAAAATATGAGAATGAGATTGTCATAAAAACCAGTTTAAGATTATGTCATCGCTTAACCATAGCACAAGTTCCACAATCGTTGCCTGTTCAAGCGGGCAACTTTTCCAGTTTTTGATCGATATGAGACGATTTCAGTCCCCTACTGTCGGATTTACTCCAATCGGCCCACTCGTTCTAAAGTTATAGACTCTCAAAGTTGACACATGACAAAAAAAGGCATTTTGGTTATTTAAAAAAAAGAATTGGTTTGGTTTATGCTGTTTTTAATCAAAATGAGACGATTACAAACCGTTATGAATAGTTTATCTGCCAAATTATTGGGCCAATGGATTTTCAATTCAAGTGGTGGAAGGTAGAAGAGGAAGGACATCGAGAAGAAAAATAACTGTGGGGTCACTTCAATTGGTCCACTCGTTTTAAAGTTAAAAGCAGTCAAAGTTGGCATTTAAGAAAAAAGAATCTTCTTATTTCCGGAATTTTTCTAAGATAATTGTCGTGTTGGAAAGAATATTATTGTAGTTTTCGAGAAGAGTGAGGTTGGAAAGTACATTTTCTGAACTTTAAGATTTTTTTGCTTATTACCTAGTCCATAAGAATTATCTCCCAGCTCAATAGATTCTGTGGTCCAGGAACAATGTAATAGGTTTTTTGGATCTAAAAAAATTTAGCTGTCACTTCTAATTTTAAGAAAATTCTGGTGTTTAAAAGAAAATTTAGAGTGGGTTTGAAAAATAAATTGGTTTGGAAAAGTAATTTTTTTGCTGTATAATATTTGCTTATCCACTTCATAAGAATCCACCGGTCCAAAGGTTTTGTGGTCGCGGAACCATGTATTAGGTTTTGTGGACCCGGAACAATGTAACTGTCACATGTGATATCTCTAAGGCGAGAATTATTTCCGGGATTTTTCTAAGATAGTTGTCATATTCGAAAGAAAGCTTAGTAAACAATTGGCGGATCGGAACGTATTGGCGGAACGGAATCAAAGGCGGCAATACACCTTCTTCACCTGTTCGCCTTCGTTTTGTCTACTCATTTAAACTTCCTGAGGGCTGCAATGATAATGAAAAGAGGTCCAACATTTGGTATTATTACTCTATTTACAGTTTTCGAATACCTTAAAGTTGATCTACAGGGAGTCCCAAATTGGTTGTCCGAATAGTGTATCTGTGTGTATTAGTGTTAGAAGAAATCCGACCTCGCATTTCCATGCTCCTTTTTAAAGATTTTGCAAATTTTTGCGATTGTCATTTGTTTTCGCACTACAGTTATTTTTTTTTAATTTTCTTTTTCTCTAGTAAAAAACAAGGTCTTATTAGAGATGGGTTATATTTCAATAGAACCTCTTCTGTAAAAAATACGTCTTCGCAATTTTTAATCACATGCTTATCTCTAGTAAAAAAAAATTATTAAAGATAAGCTACTATAAGCTACTCTTCTACAAAAAAACTGCGTCTTCGGATTTTTTATTACATGCCCTACTCTAGTAAAAAAAGATTTTATTAGAGATGGGTAATATTTCACTAGACCTTCTTCTGTAAAAGGCTACCACTAGGCCTTCTTCTGTAAAAAAATGCGTCTTTGTAATTTTTTATTATACTTCCATCGCTAGTAAAATCCCCTTTACAAAAAATACCTTTCTATTAATATAACATTTTTTAGGGATGGGCTATAATTCACTTGACCGAAAAACGCGTCTTCAGAATTTTTTATTGGATGCCCATCTCTAGTAAAAAAAGATTTTATTAGAGATGAGCTGTATCTCACTAGACGCTCTTCTATAAAATAATGCGTCTTCGGAATTTTTTTATTACATGCTCATCTCTAGAAAAAAGAAAGATTTTATTAGAGATAAGCTACATCTCACTAGACCCTCTTCTTTAAAGAATGCGTCTTCGCACTTTTTTAATATATGCTCATCTCTAGTAAAACCCTCTTTAGAAACAAATACGTTTTTGCAATTCTTTATTCTTCTATATTTTTTTTATCTCATCTATAAAATTGTTTTATATCTTCTAAAAAATAATGCGTCTTCTGATTTTTTTTATTACATGCCCATCTCTAGAAAAAAGAAAGATCTTATTAGAGATAAGCTACATCTCACCAGACCCTCTTCTGTAAAGAATGCGTCTTCGGATTTTTTTATTATAATCTCATCTCTAGTAAAACCCTCTTTAGAAACAAATGCGTTTTTGCAATTTTTCATTACATTCCTTTCTCAAAATAAAATCTTATTGGGGATGTATTAGGGATGTGTGATTTTCTGTAAAAAATCCCAATATTTTATTATACGCCCATCCCTAGTAAAACCTACTTTAGAAAAAAAATACGTTTTCGCAATTTTTTACGTGCCTATCTCCAGTAAAATAAAATCTTAATAGAAATAGGTTAAAATTCACTATACCCTATTCTTTAACTAATTCACAAAGCCCTCTCTAGCAAAAAAGATCTTATTAGAGATGGGCTATATCTCACTAGACCCTCATCTGTAATAAATGCATCTTTGCAACTTTTTATTATAACCTCATTTATAGTAAAATCCTCTTCTGTAAAAAAGACGTTTTCGGAATTTTTTATTACATGCCCATCTTTAGTAAAAAAAATTCGTATTAGAGATGGGCTATATTTCATTTGACCTTCTTCTGCAAAAAAAATACGTCTTTGGAATTTTTTATTACATGCCCATCTCTAGTAAGAAAAAGATCTTATTAGAGATAAGCTATATCTCATTCCGTAAAAAAAATGAGTCTTCGGAATTTTTTATCGGATGCCCATCTCTAGTAAAAAAGTTCGTATTAGACATGGACTATATCCCACTGGACCCTCTTCTGCAAAAAATGCGTCTTCGGAATTATTTATCACATGCTCTTCTCTAGTAAAAAAAGTTCGTATTAGAGATGGACTCTATTTCACTAAACCCACTTCTGTAAATTTTGCAATTTTGTATTCCATGTCCATCTTTAGTAAAAAGAAATCTTATTAGAGATATTCTCTATTTCACTAGACCCTCTTCTGTAAAAATACGTCTTCACAACTTTTTATCACATGCCCATCTCTAGTAAAAAACGATCTTATTAGAGATAAGCTACATCTCACTAGACCTTCTGTAAAAAATGCGTCTTTGCAACTTTTTATTATACGTCCATCTCTAGTAAAACCCTCTTTAGAAAAAAAGACGATTTTGCAATTTTCCATTACATGCCCATCTTTAGTTAAATATATTCTTAATAGAGATGGGTATAATTCACTAGACCCTCTTCTGTAACTAATTCACTAAACCCTGTCTAGTAAAAAAAGATCTTATTGGAGATAGGCTATATCTCACTAGACGCTCTTCTATAAAAAACTGCGTCTTCGGATTTTTCATTACATGCCCTACTCTAGTAAAAAAAGATTTTATTAGAGATGGGTAATATTTCACTAGACCTTCTTCTGTAGAGTGTAAAGATGCGTCTTTGCAACCTTTTATTATAACCCCATCTCTAGTAAAACCCCCTTCTGTAAAAAATACTTTTTCGCAATTTTTTATTACATTCCCATTTTTAGTGAAAAAAATCGTATTAGAGATGGGCTATATTTCACTTGACACTCTTCTGCAAAAAATGCGTCTTCGGAATTTTTTATTACATGCCCATCTCTAGTAAAATAGGATCTTAATAGAAATGGGTTATAAATCACTAAACCCTCTTCTGTAACTAATTCACTAAACCATCCCTAGTAAAAAAAGATCTTGTTAGAGATGGGCTATATCTCACTAGACACTCTTCTAGAAAAAACTGCGTCTACGGAAATTTATAACATGCCCATCTCTAGTAAAAAAAGATCTTATTAGAGATAAGCTATATCTCATTAGACCTTCTTCCGTAAAAAATGCGTCTTTTCAATTTTTTATTATATGCCCATTTCTAGTAAAACCCTCTTAGAAAAAATACGTTTCTATTAAAATAAAATCTGTTTAGGGATGAGCTATAATTCACTTGACCTTCTTCTGTAAAAACGCGTCTTCAGAATTTTTTATTAGAGGCCCATCTCTAGTAAAAAAAGATTTTTTTTTTATCTCACTAGAGGCTCTTCTTTAAAATAATGCGTCTTCGGGATTTTTTATCACATGCCCATCTCTAGTAAAACAGTTCGTATTAGAGATGGACTATATCCCACTAGACCCTCTTCTGTAAAAAATGCGTCTTCGGAATTTTTTATCACATGCTCTTATCTAGTAAAAAAAGGTCGTATTAGAGATGGACTCTATTTCACTAAACCCTCTTCTGTAAATTTTGCAATTTTTTATTACATGTCCATCTTAAGTAAAAAGAAATCTTATTATAGATATTCTCTATTTCACTAGACCCCCTTCTATAAAAAATACGTTTTCGTCATTTTTTATTACACGCCCAACTCTAGTCAAAAAATCTTAATAGAGATGAGCTATATTTCACTAGACCCTCTTCTCTAAAAATGCGTCTTCAGAATTTTTTATCACATGCCCAGCTCTAGTAAAAAAGATCTTATTAAAAATAAACTACATCTCACTAGACCTTCGGTAAAAAATCCGTTTTTGCAATTTTTTATTATATGCCCATCTATAGTAAAACCTTCTTTAGAACAAAAGATGATTTTGTAATTTTCTGTTACATGCCCATCTTTAGTAAAATATATTCTTAAAAGAGATGGGCTATAATTCACTAGACCCTCTTCTGTAACCAATTCACTAAACCCTCTCATCTTATTAGAGATAAGCTATATCTCACTAGACGATCTTACTCTTACATGCCCTACTCTAGTAAAAAAAGATTTTATTGGAGATGGGTAATATTTCACTAGACCTTCTTCTGTAAAAGATGCGTGCGTCTTTGCAAATTTTTATTATAACCCCATCTCTAGTAAAACCCTCTTCTGTAAAAAATTCTTTTTCGCAATTTTTTATTACATTCCCATTTTTAGTGAAAAAAATCGTATTAGAGATGGGCTATATTTCACTTGACACTTTTCTGCAAAAAATGCGTCTTCGGAATTTTTTATTACATGCCCATCTCTAGTAAAAAAGGATCTTAATAGAAATGGGTTATAAATCACTAAACCCTCTTCTGTAACTAATTCACTACACCCTCCCTAGTAAAAAAGATCTTGTTAGAGATGGGCTATATCTCACTAGACACTCTTCTAGAAAAAACTGCGTCTTCGGAATTTCTATTACATGCCCATCTCTAGTAAAAAAGATCTTATTAGAGATAAGCTATATCTCATTAGACTTTCTTCCGTAAAAAATGAGTCTTCGGGATTTTTTATCACATGCCCATCTCTACTAAAACAGTTCGTATTAGAGATGGACTATATCCCACTAGACCCTCTTCTGTAAAAAATGCGTATTCGGAATTTTTTATCACATGATCTTCTCTAGTAAAAAAAGTTCGTATTAGAGATGGACTCTATTTTACTAAACCCTCTTCTGTAAATTTTGCAATTTTTTATTACATGTCCATCTTAAGTAAAAAGAAATCTTCTTAGAGATATTCTCTATTTCACTAGACCCACTTCTGTAAAAAATACGTTTTCGTCATTTTTTATTACACGCCCAACTCTAGTAAAAAAAATCTTAATAGAGATGAGCTATATTTCACTAGACCCTCTTCTCTAAAAATGCGTCTTCAGAATTTTTTATCACATGCCCAGCTCTAGTAAAAAAGATCTTATTAGAAATAAACTACATCTCACTAGACCTTCTGTAAAAAATGCGTTTTTGCAATTTTTTATTATATGCCCATCTATAGGAAAACCCTCTTTAGAATAAAAGATGATTTTGCAATTTCCTGTTACATGCCCATCTTTAGTAAAATATATTCTTAAAAGAGATGGGCTATAATTCACTAGACCCTCTTCTGTAACCAATTCACTAAACCCTCTCTAGTAAAAAAAATCTTATTAGAGATGGGCTATATCTCACTAGACGGTCTTCTATAAAAACTGCGTCTTCGGAATTTTTATTACATGCCCATCTCTAGTAAAAAAAAAGATTTTATTAGAGATGGGTAATATTTCACTAGACCCTCTTCTGATTGCGTCTTTGCAATTTTTTTCATCACATGCCCATCTCTAGTAAGAAAAGTTCTTATTAGAGATAAGTTACATCTCACTAGACCCTCTTCTGTGAAAGATGCGTCTGTTGCAACTTTTTATTATAACTCCATCTCGAGTAAAACCCTCTTCTGTAAAAAGTACGTTTTCGCGATTTTTTATTACATGCCCATCTTTAGTAAAAAAATCGTATTAGAGATGGGCTATGATTCTCTTGACCCCCTTCTTCAAAAAATGCGCCTTCGAAATTTTTTTTATTACATGTTCATCTTTAGTAAAAAAAGATTTTATTAGAGATGGGTTATATTTCACTAGACCCTCTTCTGAATGCGTCTTCGCAATTTTTTATCACAAGCCCATCTCTATTAAAATAAGATCTTATTAGAGAAAAGCTACATCTCACTAGACCCTCTTCTGTAAAAACGCGACTTCGAAATTTTTTATTGCATGCCCATCTCTAGTAAGAAAAAGATCTTATTAGAGATAAGCTATATCTCATTAAACCTTCTTCCGTAAAAAAATGAGTCTTCGGAATTTTTTATCACATGCCCATCTCTAGTAAAAAAGTTCGTATTAGAGATGGAATATATCCCACTAGACCCTCTTCTGTAAAAAATGTGTCTTCGGAATTTTTTATCACATGCTCTTCTCAGTAACAAAAGTTCGTATTATAGATTTTTTTGATTTTAGATTTGTCATCTTTGCTTGAACTTAAAAAATACGTTTTCGTTATTTTTTATTACACGCCCACCTCTAGTAAAAAAAAGTCTTAATTGAGATGAGCAATATTTCACTAGACCTTCTTCTGTAAAAAATGCGTCTTTGCAGTTTTTTATTATAAGCCCATCTCTATTAAAATCCTCTTTAGAAAAAAAGACGATTTTTTCTTACATGCCCATCTTTAGTGAAATATATTCTTAATAGAGATGGGCTATAATTCACTAGACCCTCTTCTGTAACTAATTCACTAAACACTCTCTAGTAAAAAAGATCTTATTAGAGATGGGCTATATCTAATTAAACGCTCTTCTATAAAAAACTGCGTCTTCGGAATTTTTATTACATGCCCATCTCCAGTAAGAAAAAAAGATTTTATTAGAGATGGGTAATATTTCACTAGACCCTCATCTGAATGCGTCTGCGAAATTTTTTATTACATGCCCATCTTTAGTAAAAAAATTCGTTTTAGAGAAGGGCTATATTTCACTTGACCCTCTTCTGCAAAAAAAGCGTCTTTGGAATATTTATTAAATGCCCATCTCTAGTAAAAAGAGATTTTATTAGAGATGGGTTATATTTCACTAGACACTCTTCTGAAGGCGTCTTCGCAATTTTTTATCACATGCCCATCTCTAGTAAAAAAAGATCTTATCATAGAAAAGCTACATCTCACTAGACCCTCTTCTGTAAAAAATGCGTCTTTGCAATTTTTTATTATATGCCCAGTTCTAGTAAAACCCTCTTAGAAAAGATACGTTTCTATTAAAATAAAATCTGTTTATGGATGAGCTATAATTCCCTTGACCCTCTTCTGTAAAAACGCGTCTTCAGAATTTTTTATTAGATGCCCATCTCTAGTAAAAAAAGATTTTTCTTTATCTCACTAGAGGCTCTTTTATAAAATAATGCGTCTTCGGAATTTTTTTATTACATGCCCAACTAGAAAAAAGAAATAACTTATTAGAGATAAGCTACATCTCACTAGACCCTCTTCTGTAAAGAATGCGTCTTCGCCCTTTTTTATTATATGCTCATCTCTAGTAAAACCCTCTTTAGGAACAAATACAGTGAAATAAATGAAACGTCGTCGAAGAAGTTGTAGCATTATTACTACCTTTTGTCCCGACCCGTCAATCAATCAATCCATTGAATTCTTGGGATAAAATTTCTGAATTCATTGACACATTTGCATGTTTCAAAACACTCCTTTTTAGTCCTATCTAATAGACTATGACTGACAGCAGAGATGGGCATCCGGACTTTTTAATTTTGCAAATCTATCGGAAGAAATTCCAGAAATGCTTATAAGTAAACTGAACAAAATCAACAAACAAAAGTGTTATTATACGGGTTTGAAACTTCCGGTTGCGCCGTAAACTCTGGCGGAAGCGCTAGAAAGTTCTCTGTGTATCGTCGCTGGTATTTGCCCGTATACGTTTACACAAACGATTGCAGGCTCGAATGTCTAAACATCATCGAGACGTACCTTACGCCCACGTTTCTAATTTAATTGATGACATTTGATGTGACTGATCGATATTACAGAAAGTGTAAATAAGTTCCTATCTGTTGCTGAGTTCCTATCAGCTATCAATCTTGAGTAAGTGGTATCGAGGTTTAATATGTGTTCTTGTGTTTGAGTGTCAATAGAACAAGGAATTTAAAAATTGTATAAAAATAAATATTAATGAATAGTATAAAGTTTAGTGAGGGCTACAACGTTTTTTGACCAAACATATGAGGTACGTTCTGAGAAAATGTCATTAGCAAAGTAGAACCCTGGAATATGTTTCAAATATTGATAAATGGAAGGGTACTGATACCAAAATCAACAGTGGCATGGTTGCTAATTATGTTTCAAACATATAGTTTTACACTAATCATTAGTTGTTAGTTTGTTTCCAAATACAGCTTACAAAGCTTAATAGACTTTTTATTCCATTCATTATATGTACTTTTCATAATTTGAGAGTGTGTGATACACACTTTTCTGTTTGTTATCCGGTTCTACTACCTTTTAGCCCGACTATCTAATGGTATTCATAATTTTGAGATATACGATACACACTTTGTTTTTATTTGATTTTTTAGGAGTATTTTTATTTGAGCTTTACTAGATTTATAAGTTCTAGTAAGTTTGAAGAAGATATCATTTTGACTTTTTTTGTACTAGTTTATTGATCTAATTATAAAGTTTAGTACAAAGCAGACTGGGAGACCAAGGCTGTGTAATTCGTAAAATTTACTTAAAATCTTATGGGGTAAACCGGTATTCATCTGTAGGTCATCATCACGTGCATCAAAAATGCTCCAAATTGTTACCAATTTCTATACAAGTCCATACTTTTTTCAACCACATGCGCTAATATTTTTAATTATTTTTAAATGTATGATTCACAATATGCGATTATACAAATACTTATATAAAATTATATAGATAACTCCTAAATCTTTGAGGCGGAAAGTTCATTTTTTACTACTTACTGCTTAGGCTACTTGGGTGAAGCAAGAAGTGGACGAGGCTTCACCCAAAAGCAAGTAGTAAAAACTAAAATTATATAAAATAAAATTTCAGAATTTTGTTTTGTGCTATGCACGCTTTTTCTTTTAATTTTTGTCTTGTCTTTCTTTGAGAATCAAATATTCGACATTCCATTTAATTTTTTGACGAGGTTTTTGTAACATAAACTAATATTCACTAAGATTTGTTACGTCATGCTAATCTACGCTATAAATCCCAAACTCACTGTTTTTGGTCTTTTTCAAAACAAGTGATTACTAACAGTTGTAGTAACTTTAAAATGTATGATACGCACTTTAAATTCATACCATTACATTTCTTTGACACTAACCCAATCATATTAGGATATTCATAATTTTTAGTTATATGATACACACTTACCTTTTACTTATGCTTCTAAATGCATTTGTATATTTATTAACTTAAATTGCTTTAATGATGATCACACCAAATTGCTTTGCAGGGTTGCCAAATTCAACTAGTATCCGGGTCATGAATAGCCCATTTTGACTCTTTTCATTTACGTCTTGTTGATTAACCTTCCTTCTCTTTTACAATCTCTTTTTCCCTCTCAACAATATCTTTGGAGTATAGGAAATAGTTTTGAATGAATTACAATTTTTTACACTTAATAAGATTCTACTCTCAACAGTTTTTGAAAGAATTACAAAAGGTATGGATGATAGTCCTTTGTAAATTTCTCATAATTCGGTATAGCATGACACACACATTGTCATTTCACACATAATTAGAGAAGAGAAGAGATTTTACATTTTTTTGGTAAACGAGGATTTTACACTATCGTTGTTAAACTGACGTAATTCTATGAAAGTGTGTATAGAGCGACTTGATTTGGGTTACAGAGTAGAAAAAATACTCAGCTAAATTCAAAGTCTCCTCTGAAATCGAGGCTGTTGAATACGTTCGACAGACAAAATATTTGAATTAGTTTCAGTTAGTCGCAGGAATGATGGTGACTGAGCTCGTAAATGCCATTTTTTAGCAAAAGTGTAAGTTTGGAGTTGACAATACATGAGAATTTCGAAATTTTTTTGTTAAACAGTAAACTCTCACATCTCACATATTTCGGAAATAATTTTTTTTCCACTTTTAATAAACTTTAAGGACTAACCTCACTGGTGTTACATTCGTTATGTTCATAGCAGATTAAAATCGTCTCGTTTCGATCAAAAACAGCATAAAAAAAATCAATTTTTTTTTTAAATTACGGGTATTCATTTGTATATTTATGAAATAAAATTATTCTAATGATGATCATGCCAAATTGCTTTGCAGGGTTGCCAAATTCAACTAGTATCCGGGTCGTGAATAGCTCATTTTGACTCGTTTATTATACGTCTTATTGATTAGACTTTTTTAATCTCTCCTTCCCTCTCAACAATATCTTTGGACTATAGGAAATAGTTTTGAATAAATTAAAATTTTTTGCACTTACTATGATTCGCCTCTCAACAGTTTTTTAAACAAAATTACAAAACGTATGGAAGATAGTCCTCTGTAAATTTCTCATAATTCGGTGTAGCTTGACACACACATTGTCATTTCACACATAATTCTTTAACGTATGATACCCATTACTTTGTTTAGGTATTTCGTACATTTCAAGTGAGTTTTGCATATTTTAATGCAAGTGCCTTTTCCAATTTACCATTGTCTAAAAAGTTACAGGGTCAGCAAAAATACGTTAATTTTTAATAAGCATCAAGGAATCTCAGACACCAGATAATAAAGAGCGACCATTCGCGCGAGTTGAACAACAATGAAAATTTGCTGAGTGCGAACGAACGAAAGTTGATCCAATTTACACCACAAACATAGTCAAAGCGGTCCACTGTATGGGATATAATTGGCTTTTCTTTTAATTCCCTAAAACCCGGGTATAACCATACGCGACGCGGGCACAAAGGCCTGTTAACTTGACAGTAAAAATTTGCAAGTCCAAAACGGACCCGACGGATTAAACAACTAATTTATGGTGGCCGCCTGATGAGAAGTTTTAATAAAATACCCGTCCAGTGACGTTTTTAGTGGCCATTGATATTGTTATATGATTTAAATTATCAAAATCGAGTGGGTGTGTGAATTTCTATATACGAGCCCCTTGTAATAATAGTAAGTAAATTTTTCTATTGTCTGTAAACGAGTGCTCTCCTCTAACAATAATACAATTTCCGATGGTGCCATTATCGTTTCGCGAAATGGGGGTGAGAACGCCTTTGTATTGTTATGTGTTTAGCAGCCCATAATAGTTAGAATTCCAATTTACTTTTACCAAGAATTAAAAAAAAAATGGATTAAAAGAAATTACCACATTCTAAGCGAACTTCGTCATTTTTAATTAAGTGACTTTTGTTCTTTTGGGAATGAGTTTTTAATTTATTCAGACCGTACCCCTATAAAGATTTTAATTCCATTTGAGGCAGTTTTTGTTCCAGATTTTTGTTTGGTTGTCTCTCACGCTGGAATAACAATTAAGGCGTATGTTATTATTTCAGGATTTCATTAGGGTTTCAATATGTCGGTTAACTAAAACACAACACCGTTATAAATGATACTCAACGGACGTGGGCCATGAAATGGTCCTCTGGAAGTTCCTATAAATCTCCCCTGAAAAATTTTGAATATTCGATTTAACAAGGCAGGATATTTGTCAACCATATTTCAGGCGGATGAATTTTGATTGCAGGCGTTGAAACGTGACACGAGCAATTTTATACTGCAAAAAAATATGAATATTTATTAGGAGGCCCAACGAGTGGAGTAGAATCCCATTCAAAACGAAACTTTCCGGGCCTTGTTTCAGGTAACGGTCATAAAATTAAAGAGGCAAAAGCAGACAATGCCTCGGAAAGCAAATAACGCTAAACAGGGCAAAAGTCGGATAATTAAAAGTTTACATTTTTATGCACACACACAAAATTTCAGGTAAACGCTACCGCTTGTTGGCAGAATGGAAGTATTCAAATTAGTAACATGTTGTATGTTCAGCGCATTATTTCATTTTTATGCAAAATAAACCAGAACATGGACCGCGTTTGGGAGAGGCAGAATTTTCAATTTACGTTCGTCTATTTTTGGTTAGAATGATACGTCTAGAACAATGTGAAGAGATTTTTCATTTTTTTTTGGTAAAAGGGGATTTTACAGTATCGTTGTTCAACTGACTAGTATTCTATGTACAGTTGTGTTCATATATCCATAGTACAGCTAGTTATATATCGTGTAAATTATCCGTCTTCGAAACGTCCGTCGTAGTCAATGTCACTTTCTTTGTTGCAAATTTTGAATCTTTCCTTCATAAAATAATAAAAAATTATACCACAGTTACGCCCCGTCGATAAAGCCAGAGTAATTGACTATCTAGGACTGTTCATAAGAGAAGTTGGGCACATAATGGGTAGGAATAAATGCACAATCCTCAAAGTTATGAGAAAATGGAGAACTACCGGGACATTGGAGAAAACAAACCCTCCGGTAGACCTAGGTGCACTACTCAAGTTAATGATGAGGCTCTTATTGGAAATTTGTATGCGTAGCAATCCATTTGATGTTGCTCGTAAGGCAATCAATAACACCAATTTTCCAGCATCGAGAGTAACAGCTGTTCGAAGAATTCAGGAATCGCATTTGCAGAGCTAAGTAGCTGCAAAAAAGATTGTTCTAAATGAAGAACGAAAACAGAAAAGAATAATTTTTTCTCTTAATAATAGGCTGAGAGAGAATTGGAGTAGAGTAGTGTTTACGGATCAAAAAAACATTCCAGTCGACATACAATGGCCATATTCGGTTTTACCGACCCTATGCAGCTCGATTTGATGGAGAATACGTCGATAATTCTGAGAAATTTGGAGGTTTTTTTTGTGAATGTGTGGGCGTCTATCAGCTGTAGAGGCCTGGGAGTATGTTGTATTATGGAGGATAAATTTACGGCACCAAATTACCGAAATGTTTTAAAAAATATGGTCGCAAACTCAGGGTTCAATTATTCCAGTGTAGCGATTTAACACGAAAACACTATTTATTTATCCCACAAATACACCCAAGTACAATTCGACTACTAAATAGCTCACTACTTAACAATTTATAGCTTCTATTATCTTTGGTACTATAGCTTACCTATAGCTCGATTAAAATAAGACTACTCCTAACGGCGGCGCTATTCGCCTTTTATACAAAATCCTAAAAAGACCTGCAATCCTAGAATATTCTTCATAAGACTCACATAAAAAAAAGGTCGTAAATAACTGCGAATTGGAAATAAACAGAGCAATAAATCACTCATGTCACCCATGCCATAGCGCCCGAATAGGTCGCGAAGGTCCGACCTCCAATGTTGCTTGTGGTCATTGTGGCCTTCTAGAAGTCCTGTTATTAACATTATCGAAAATGTTGGGAGATTATTAAAAATATATATATATTGCCAACTTTATTCCCAATAACAGGGCCGAACTCGTTAATTTCCTGGAAGAAGCTTGGGAGCAACTATCTGAAGTTCCTGATTTAACGGCGAATCTGTATACCTTTATATCTCGCAGGCTGCAAGAGCTTCTTCAAAGAAATGGAGCAATGACAAAATATTAGTACGCATTATTGTTACTTTGAGTGCTTTGGATACAGAGTGTATTGCATTATCCTTCTGTTCTTATCACATAAAATATAAGATAGTTGAAGGCAGTTAATTATAATCTTAATTAATAAATAAATTAGGTACTCGTTGATTCTTATTATTTATTTCACATTACATTTCTCTGAAATATATTACACAGTTATAATTCCTACTAACTATTACCTGAGTTACAACACAACATCAGGAAGCATTGCTGTTCGAGTTCTTTATGAACATGTAGAAATTAGCGGCAGATTCACACTGCTAAAATTTTGTACTACTTTTTTATAAACACAACTATAAGTGTAGATAGAGCGACTTGATTGGGTTCTTCTTCTCCGTCGCACCCTGGCTGCAGCGCGGAACAGCTCAATGGAGGTCACGCCAAACCACTTCCGTAAGCTGGCGAGCTAGGAAATTCTTCTTCTACCTGGTCCTCTTCTTTCCACCACTTTATTGACAGGGTTTCTCATGACACGGAGCAAATATGACGCATTTTTTGTAGAAGAGGGTCAAGTGAAATATAGCCCATCCCTAATACGATTTTTTTTACTAAAGAAAGGCAGGCAATAAAAAATTTCGAAGACGAGTTTTTACTGAAGAGGGTCTAGTGAATTATAGCCCATCTCTATTAAGAATTTATTTTACTAAAGATGGGCATGTAAATAAAATTGCAAAAATATATTTTTTTCTAAAGAGGATTTTACTAGAGATGGGCGTATAATAAAAAATTACAAAGACGTATTCAGAAGAGGGTCTAGTCAAATATAACTCATCTCTAATAAAATCTTTTTTTACTAGAGATGGGCATGTAATAAAAAATTCCGAAGACGCATATTTTCCGGAAGAGGGTCGAGTGAGATATAGTCCATCTCTATTACGAACTTTTTTTTACGAGAAATGGGCCTGTAATAAAAAATTCCGAATACGCAGTTTTTTATAGAAGAGCGTCTTGTGAGATATAGCCCATCTCTAATAAGATCTTTTTTTACTAGAGTGAGTTTAGTGAATTAGTTACAGAAGAGGGTCTAGTGAATTAAAGCCCATTTCTATTAAGATTTTATTTTACTAAAGATGGGCATGTAATAAACAATATTGCAAAGACGTATTTTTTCTAAAGATGGTTTTACTAGAGACGGTCGTATAGTAAAAAATTGTAAAGACGCATTTTTTTACAGAAGAGGGTCTCATGAGATTTCTTATCTCTAATAAGATCTTTTTTTACTAGAAATGGGTATATGATAAAAAATTGCAAAGACGCATTCAGTAGAGGGTCTAGTGAAATATAACCCATCTCTAGTAATTTTTTTTTTACTAAAGGTGGGCATGTAATAAAAAATTCTGAAGTCGCAGTTTTTTTGATAGAAGAGCGTCTAGTGAAATATAGCCCATCTCTGGCTTTTTTTACTAGAGAAAGTTTAGTGAATTAGTTACAAAAAGGGTCTAGTAAATTATAGCCCATCTCTATTATGATTTAATTTTACTAAAGATGGGCATGTAATAAAAAATTGCAAAAATATATTTTTTCCTAAAGAGGATTTTACTAGAGATCGGCGTATAAAAAAAAATGGAAAAACGCATTTTTTTTACAAAAGAAGATTAGTAAGATGTAGCTTATCTCCAATAAGATCTTTTTTACTAGAAATGGGCATATGATAAAAAATTACAAAGACGCATTCAGAAGAGGGTCTAGTCAAATATAACTCATTTCTAATAAAATCTTTTTTTTACTAGAGATGGGCATGAACTAAAAAATTCCGAAGACGCATTTTTTGCAGAAGAGGGTCAAGTGAAATATCGCCCATCCCTAAAAAGATTTTTTTTTACTAAAGATGGGCAGGTAATAAAAAAAATCGAAAACGTGTTTTTTACAGAAGAGGGTCTAGTTATAGCTTATCCTTAATAAGACTTTGTCCATGCCCGCTTAATAATATATTGATATTCAGCTTGTTGACAAAAGATAAATAGGGCTCATATAACGTCAGAGGGACAAATGAGTTGAAGCTGCGGGAATAATATTATTCCCACTCGTCATTTAAGTTATATATGTTGCCTTGGAAACCAGTAGGAGTAGACAACAATGCAATATCAAATTTTGCAGCGTTAAAAATGCACTGGCGGCACCGGTTTTGCCGTTAAACGCGAGTGTCACTTTAACATTTCAATAGAAATTTATTTACACTAAATATAGATTTAAAAATTTGTAATTAGACAATGGCCGTGGACAAAGTATAGTATTACACTCGCTTTTTATGGCCATTATTTCCACGGGAGGCTTACGCCCCTCGCCTGCGGTTCAGGAAGCAAACGTCCCTCTAGGGAAATAATGGCAATCATAAAAAGCTCGTTTATTAATATAATATTATTTTACTAGAAATGTGCGTGAAATAAAATACGAACATGTATTTTTTACTAAAGAGGGTTTTACTAGAGATGAGAATATAATAGAAAATTGCAAAGACGCAATTTTTTTTTACAGAAGAGGGGTTAGTGAGGTGTAGCTTATCTCTAATAAAATCTTTTTTTATTAGAGATGGGCATGTGATAAAAAATTTTCGAAAACGCATTCAGAAGAGGGTCTAGTGAAATATAACCCATCTCTAATAAAATCGTTTTTTACTAGAGAGGGTTTAGTGAATTAGATACAGAAGAGGGTCTAGTGAATTAGAGAACATCTCTAATAAGATTCCTTTTTACTAAAGATGGTCATGAAATTAAAAATTGCAAAAAATTATTTTTTACAGAAGAGGGTTTAGTGGGATATAGTCCATCTCTAATACGATTTTTTTTTACTAGAGATGGGCAAGTGATAAAAAATTTTGAAGACGCATTTTTAACAGAAGAGGGTCTAGTGGGATATGGTCCATCTCTAATACGAACTTTCTTTTTACTAGAGATGGGCATGTGATAAAAAATTCCGAAGACGCATTTTTTACAGAAGAGGGTATAGTGAGATATAGCCCATCTCTATTACGAACTTTTTTTACGAGAGATGGGCCTGAAATAAAAAATTCCGAATACGCAGTTTTTTTTAAAGAGCATCTTGTGAGATATAATCCATCTCTAATAAGATCTTATTTTACTAGAGTTGGGCATGTGATAAAAAATTGCAAAGACGCATTCAGAAGAGGGTCTAGTGAAATATAACCCATCTCTAATAAAATGCTTTTTTACTAGAGAGGGTTTAGTGAATTAGTTACAGCAGAGGGTCTAGTGAGTTATGGCCCATCTCTATTAAGAATCTATTTTACTAAAGATGGACATGTAATAAAAAATTGTAAAGACGCATTTTTTACAGAAGAAAGTCTAGTGAGATGTAGCTTATCTCTAATAAGATCTTGCTTTACTAGAGATGGGCATGTATTAAGAAATTGCGAAGGCGCATTTTTTACAGAAGAAGGTCTCGTGAAATATAACCCATCTCTAGTAAAATCTTTTTTTACTAGAGATGGGCATGTAATAAAAAATTGCGGAGACGCAGTTTCTTATAGAAGAGCGTCTAATGAGGTAAAATCCATCTCTAATAAGATCTTTTTTTACTGGAGAGGGTGTAGCGAATTAGTTACAGAAGAGGGTCTAGTGAATGAGGCACTTGCAAGTTTTTTTTATTGTGTCATTCGATTCATTTTGACTTTAAACAGCTAACTACAAATTTTTAATTTTTTAAAATAAGTCTTTAGCGAAAAAATGCCATAAAAACAGCCAGGGAACAGCGAAGGAATACAAATTCCCGCCAAAACGCCTCTGACGAAATCGGTGAGTTGTGACGGGGAAACTCACACTCGGGCGATGTTGCCAAAATCTCGTTTTAAATTTAACTGTTATAGGTTTAAAAAATGTACTTGCTTTGACGTTTGTCAAATAAAAATTGTACAAGAAACGCGTGTATGTTTGTCTTTGTTTAAAGCGCCATACAAATAAAGAAGTGGAAAGAGAAGGATAGTGCGGTAATAAAGTATAAGAAGACTAATAAAATTAATTTATTGTCAGATGTCAGTTTCCTTTCCGCTTAAAATTAAAAGTTTAAAACTTTAATTAATAATCTAGAATTTTTCGAGTTTCTAGAACTTAAGTTTTGCTGAGTTTTGGTATTAGGTTAACTTCTAGTTTTTGCTTTTGTTCGTAAACCCTTGCTTGTCGTTTGATAGTTTGCTATGAGCAAAAACGCAAAGAGATGCTTTGTGCAAAGCTGCAAAAATACTTTTTTATTAATGCCGAACAAGAAATTTATCTTCTTACCTACAGATAAACGGGTCAGGTTTGCATGGCTTGAAGCTATCGGCAGGGATCCTAATACTATTTCTATGAAAAGTAGTTTATATATTTGCGAGAATCATTTTGATATAAGTATGATTAAATTCTATGCTGGTAAAGGTATATAAGACGTTTGAAGAAATGGAATTAATACCACAGCGTTTATTCTTACAGTTGAGGCATTCTTATGTGTCAAGGCAGCGAGCAATGTTGCCAGTTATAAAGCACAGATTTGTTTCTGGTTGGGTATCTGCCGACGAGATCAGTAACGTTAGCGGTCTATCTCTCTCGTACTTATTACAAATGATGGTAAAAATTGAAACAAAAGCTTACTGCATGTACTCTGAGCGTGTTCGTAAACCTAAACAACTTCAACTGCTATAAGTTTATTGAAATTCAGTAATTACACTGCCCTATCGTATGATTTGCTTCAGATTTATCCCTTTGCTTTCTGAAGTTGAAGTTTGGTAAACTCTTTGTTATTTCAGTAGCCGGTACAATTAACAGATGATACTCTTGGCATCCACGGCGTTAGCCCATAAATCTGGCAATATATTGCTGTGTAATGACGTCAAACCAATCAAAATCGTTTTTAATTGCCTCTTAAATTTCAAATTTTCTCGAATTTTTTACAGTTATATTTTTTATAAAAAATCTGTGCAAAAACCCCATTATAGCCCATCTCTATTAAGATTTTATTTTACTAAAGATGGACATGTAATAGAAAATTGTGAAAACGTATTTTTTTCTAAAGAGGGTTATACTAAAGATGGACGTGTAATAAAAAATTTTCAAAGATGCATTTTTTACAGAAGAGGGTCTAGTGAGGTGTAGCTTATCTCTATTAAGTACTTTTTTTATTAGAGATGAACATGTAATAAAAAATTCCGAAGACGCAGTTTTTCATAGAAGAGCATCTAGTGAGGTATAGCCCATCTATAACAAGATCTTTTTTTACTAGACAGTGTTTAGTGAATTAGTTACAGAAGAGGGTCTAGTGAATTATAGCACATCCCTATTAAGATTTTATTTTAGTAAAGATGGGCATGTAATAAAAAATTGCAAACACGTATATTTTTCTAAATAGGGTTTTACTAAAGATGGACGTGTAATAACAAATTTGCAAAGACGCATTTTTACAGAAGAGGGTCTAGTGAGATGTAGCTTATCCCTAATAAGATCTTTTTTTTACTAGAGATGGGCATGTGATAAAAAATTGGAAGACGCATTCAGAAGAGGGCCTAGTGAAATATTTCTAATATCTCTAATAAATTCTTTTCTCTAATAAAATCTTTTTTTACAAGAGATGGGAATATAATAAAAAATTCCGAGAACGCATTGTTTGCAGAAGAGGGTCCAGTGAGATATAACCCATCTCTATTACGAAATTTTTTACTAGAAATGGGCATTTAATAAAAAAATCTGAAGACGCAGTTTTTTATAGAAGGGCGTGTAGTGAGATATAATCCATCTATAATAAAATCTTTTTTTACCAGAGAGGATTAAGTGAATTAGTTGCAGAAGAGTGTCTGGAGAATTATAGCCCATCTTTATTAAGATTTTATTTTACTAAAGATGAGCATGTTATAAAAAATTGCAAAAACGTATTTTTTTCTAAACAGGGTTTTACTAGAGATGGCGTATAATAAAAAGTTGCAAAAACGCATTTTTTACAGAAGAGGGTGTAGTGGGTGTACTTGAGATGGGCATGTGATAAAAAATTGCAAAGACGCATTGAGAAGAGGGTCTAGTGAAATATAACTCATCTCTAATAAAAAAAAATTTTACTAGAGGAGGGCGTGTAATAAAAAAAACGCAGTTCTTTTATAGAAGAGCGTGTAGTGAGATATAGCCCATTTCTAATAAGATCTTTTTTTACTAGAGAGGGTTTAGTGAATTAGTTACAGGAGAGGGTCTAGTGAATTATAGCCTATCTCTATTAAGATTTTATTTTACTAAAGATGGGATTGTAATAAAAAATTTCAAGAATGTATTTTTTTCTAAAGAGGGTTTTACTAGAGATGGGCGTATAATAAAAATTGCAAAGAACTATTTCTTACAGAAGTGGGTCTAGTGAAATATAACCCATCTCTAATAAAATCTTTTTTTACTAGAGATGGGAATGTAATAAAAAATTCCGAGGACGCATTGTTTGCAGAAGAGGGTCCAGTGCGATATAGCCCATCTCTAACACGATTTTTTTTTTACTAAAGATGGGCAATTAAAAATTGCGAAAACGTATTTTTTACAGAAGATGGCTTTACTAGAGATGGGCATGTAATAAAAAATACTGAAGACGCATTTTTTACAGAAGAGGGACTAGTAAATTATAACTTATTTCTAATATAAAAAAATTTCTAGAGATTGGCATGTAATTAAAAAATTGCGAAAACGTATTTTTACAGGAGACCGTCTAGTAAAATATAGTCCATCTCTAATAAGATTTTTTTTCACTAGAGATGGGTATGTAATACAAAATTGCGAAGACGCACTTTTTACAGAAGAGGGTCTAGTGAAATATAGTCCATTTCTAATAAGATTTTTTTTTCTAGAGATTGGCATGTAATTAAAAAATTGCGAATACGTATTTTTATAGAAGACCGTCTTGTGAAATATAGTCCATCTCTAATAAGATTTTTTTTTCACTACAGATTTCACTAGAGATTTCACTAGATGGGCATGTAATACAAAATTGTAAAAATCTATTTTTACAGAAGACCGTCTAGTGAAATATAGTCCATCTCTAATAAGATTTTTTTTTTCTACTAGAAATGGGCATATAATAACAAATTCCAAAAACTTTTTTTTTATTGGAGATGACCATGTAATAAAAAATTTCGGTTTACAGAACCGGAATCGGAAAAAATGTCTAATTTTTAAAGAAGAAAGTCTAGTGAGATTTAGTCCACATCTAATAAGATCTTACTAGACATAAAGGAAATAAAAAAAATCGACCGTAGCGCGAAACCAAGTAACAATCTCTCAAAAATTTGCACCACTTAAAAAAAAGAGCACAGACATGCGAGGTAGGTTTTCTTCTAGCTCTAATAAAACCACAGATACCCTATTCGGACAAACAATTTGGGACCCGCTGTACATAAACTTAAGGTATTCGAAAACTGTAAATAGAGTAATAATAACAAATGATGAACCTCTTGTCGTTAACATTGCAGCTCCGAGGAAGTTTAAATGAGTAGACAAAACGAACGCGAACAGGTGAAGAAGTTGTATTGCTGCCTTCGATTCCGATCCACCAATATGTCTAAACCATTCATTTATTACTAACATCAAGAATCTGCTGAAAGGAGATAGTTATAAAAAAATTATGAAGGGTTCAAGGGTAATGAGATGTCAAAAATAAATGAATGAGTTCCATCATCCGAAGTTGTCTTCAATTTTAAATTTAGTGGGAATTTTGTGACCCAAATAAACTGGTGTTTAGAAATTTGAAGAGATTGCTAATTTATAAAATAGTTTTGATGCAATTATAAAAGTTGACCTTTTTTGGAGCATCTTCTTAGAATTTTATAAGATGTCTTCTATTGGTCGAAAACATGAAGACATTTTAAGGGATTAGCTTAACTTTGAAGTGACTGGGTTAGGGTGGAACACCAAAACATAAGTAGAAACATTTGGAAGGTCTTAAGTGTCAACTTAAGTAGTGTAAGGTTTTGTTCCTCACGTTCCGTATAAACTTAGTTTTATTAAGAGTTCAACATTTTAAACTAAAGCGCCTTGCTATAGAACGGCCTCGAGGAAAGTTCAATACATTACACAAACAAGTAGGAAGTGGGCAAACTTGGTGCAACTCTAAGGAGGATACGCGAAAGATAAATGAGGTATGCACGCGAAAGGGCTCCATGTGGGAACCATAAGTTTTCCCTGGAAACAAATAGAGTCGCCTCTACAAAGGTCACTATATTGCATCCGAAATGTTACAGTGCATGTGGGGGCTTAAAAGTTCCTCGGGAAATGGTTATTTCATAGATTATGATTAACATCGATGGCGGCGTGCACACGATAATTTTAAGCAGGTTAATTACTTCAGTCTGTTCCATTAAGCCATAAATGACCCATTAAATTGAACCATTACTTCCTAATAAGGTCATTTGCCACTTCGGCAATGAATATTAGATGATTCCCGAGGACCTAATTCCTCCCTCATATTTAAATTATAGCATTAAGATTTTAACCTAAAATTTTTCCCTAATATTATAAATTTTAAAGCTTTAACTTGATCAGATTGATGGGATGTATTGATTTTTCCACATGGATAAACATAGACAATGACTCTAATTAAATAAATAAATATATATAAAGGAACAAATTTATACAACCAGATTTCGACCCTTATCCCTGGCCTCAGAGGCAATATTTTACCTTAGAATTTATGCTTGCATGAAACTGGGTTCGGTAGCACGCAATCCGGGCTGTTACCTTCCGCATTTATGACGTATTATCTGCTGCTGTATCTAAAGGCCTTGTATTCTACCTTGTTGTTAGCCTAACCGTTATTGGATATAATATTACTTGCTGGCTTTATTGATGGAAGTATTATTCTCGTTTTGATGTTTGCTAGAGCCGATGGCCCTGCTGCAAAACATGAAAAGCTTGAAGATCACTTGCACTGAAGAAAATTAAGTTAATATAGTTTTATTCCGTGCGTTTGGCTTGAACGTTATTTGACAAAATCACTTAATATTCCGAATCGATCAGCTAATAAAGGAAATGCGGTCCCACCGCAAATCCTATCAAATTCTAAGTACCACAAGCCCGAAATATAACCTGCTATACATCTGCAGCCGCCTAATGGATACAGATTTGCCGAAGGGTTTACTGCCAATATGGGCACTAAACTGCACTTGTGTAAGCTCAAATAAGCTCCAATTTCTCTCCGAATTGTATGACTTATACAGTTTTTATTGTCGTGTACGTAGTTCGCTTCTGCTTTCGAAACTCCCTGTTCTGAAGCTGACGCGTTCACTCGCTTTATATCTCATGTATGATGGCGGCGGTAGTGTGACGGTAATTTCATTAAACCCGAGTTTCGAATTGACCATAGAGAGGATTTAAATTCATTTACGGAACAATTACTGTCGCGGGGCCCTTCGAATACATTTCATATGTTTCGTCCTAGATTATGTATGAGCGTATTTTCCCGTGGTTTAATTAATTTAACTCGAATGAATACATACGTCATATAAACTACAAAGGGATGTCAGTAGTAAGTACACTCTATTCGCAATTTTTCGATGCTCCCTGCTCTGATTTATAGCAATTTATGGAGGGGTCATACACGTACGGTTCATCTTTGTTAGAGATATTGTTGGGGGAACCTAACGCATTTTAAAACGATTTCAAACCGTAAATATCGCAAATAAACCCTCTGTTTCTATGCCATTTAACCCCATATGCCATTAGATACCCATTAGCTGTGGATCGCTCAACATGATTGGCTGATGTATGCATACATGCATTCGTTCACAGGGGAAAAAGAGAGTTCAAATTCAATTTTCGTAAGGAAACAATCGGCGTCTCCCGGGCGGGACATACATCGATCGAAAAGTAGGTCAGCAAGTCGGCTGAAAGTTCGATAAGTAATCGTTTGGTGTTCGTTTGGAATAATTATTAATCTCGCATACTGGATTAAGTGTGTTTCTGTTATCTGTTCTTTTTAGATGGTGTGCAAATTATCTTCTCGTATCTTGCAACTGATAAACGGGTTTTTGAGTACAAAATTCGTGTTATTTTCGCCCATTTCTAAATCAGTTTGTTCTAAATCAGTTTGTTTAAATCTGTTGTATGTGTGCAGAGCTTTTTCATCGAGTTGTGCAGTTAATTATCATGATTTTATTGCATTATTTGTGTTTGTTCCTCCATGTGTCGCAGTAAAGTGTTGTTGTCGTCGCATAACTGCACTATTCTCCGTCCTGGACTGATCAAAGCTTGGAATAATTAATCCAAGAAGACTGTGATATAGTAAGGCACTAATCAATTACGCCACCGGGCGTTGCCTCAGAACCAGGTAGTATTAGTCAGAAACAGAATGTGTTATTAGTGTGAATCTGGAAGTTCATTCGCCTGTTCATTACTATTGACATTTTATTATAGAAACACGAAGCGCGTTCGATAGGATATACTAGGTTAAAAATACTATCGAATGGTGGTATAGAGAATGAATTGTTGTAAGCAGATCTAATGAAATCAGAGCCTAATAGAATTCATTCGTAATGTATACGTGTTTAATTTACCCCAATGGCACACTGGCGGTGGAACCACCAATAGCCTTAGACGAGAATAATACAAGACTTTCTCACGTAAGTTGTGCATTTAATGTGTTTTTAACATTCACTCTCTTATACAATCTAAAGTGTTTTTAGGGATTTGAAGCTATGGTCCAATTGGATTTCTTCCTGACGTTTCGTCTATAGCTGCGGCAGACATTATCAAAGGCGATGAGACAATAGTGATCTCCCGTGCTTCCTGATGTCGCCTGTTTCGACTGTGGTGGACTTTGTGGTATTTATGCCCCCGACGTCGCTCTGCAGTGGAAAGACTGAGGTGGGGGTAGTGGTGGCGCGGGGTTTCGGCGCGCTTGAATTATGTCGTAGAACTCGCTTTCAGTCTGCATTTAGAAACGTAATTTCCTCCTTCTTGTTGAAATTGTTGTCGTATTTAAAGGTCTCAATGGCCTCTCTCGTCAGTCTCTGATAGAAACGCTACGATTGATATGAGATATTCACCTCGTTGAAAAGGATATCCGTGACCTTCGGAGAGAGCGTGTTTTGCTACTGCTGACTTTTGTGTTTGTCCCAGCCTGCAACTTCTTTTGTGTTCAGTAATCCTCGATTTGACACTGCGTTTTGTGGTACCAATGTATACCCAGCCACAGCTGCATGGAACTCGGTCAAATTATTTGTAATTATTGTAAAATCTAATATAATTTATAACTATTTTGGACTTGGTTTTAGCGGACATGGGAGGTAGACAATATGGATAATTAGTAAACTGAAATTTTCGATGAAAAAGTTGATGAGCTAGAACAAGAATATTTCGATTTCCAGCAAGGTGGGATAATTGCATATTATTTATTTCAGTACAGTTGCATAAAACTTACCTTTTCAAGCATGTTTTATTTTTTATTTATAAGGGAACTATTAACAGACCCACTTAGTTCTAAAAGAAGAGAACAAAAGAGTATTCAAGATAGAATTGCTAAAAAGGGTACTAATCGGGTTATTCATAGGTATGCTGAAAAAGAAGCAAACAGTAGTTGCTAAGTGTTGTCCAAAAAACTGTCATTTAAATATACTAAGCACAAACACATAAAAAGTGTATAATACTTGTGAAGCTGATTTAAACAATTGTGTTGTTTATTTTAATGATTTTTCAAAACAAAAGTACAATTATTAAATGATAATTGAGTTTCGTCTTGCACAGTTTCATAGTTCCTTTTGGTAGTAGTATTTTGCTTTAGATGATTCAATTCAATTCACTCTTTATTGTCATAAGCATACAAGACTTGTTGACAAAGCAAATTTATGAAAAATCAGATCAATAAACTGCGACTAAAAGTTACAACACAACTTAACAGACCTAAACGTATCATACACAATTAAGTGATAAAAAACATACAAAAGTCTTATTTACTAACTATGTCCAATAATGTGAAAACAGCCAGAGGGTAAGATATGTCCCTAATCAAACCTCTGCGACAGGAATTCATCAAGCGAATAAATTTCTCTCTCTAACAATTTCTCTCTCTTAATTTGCGTTTAAAAGTATTTAAGTTCGCAATACACCTTAGACCCATAGGCAACAAATTAAATATTTTTTTTGAGGTATAAATAATTGAGTTCTTAGTTAAGGCACTCTTTGGTATAGGCAAGGGTATGGAGTAACAACTACGGGTTGGTGTCGGCGGCAACCAATATATTATTTTGTCATATTTCTTATGCATTAGCCATGTTGTTTCCCATGTCACAAAGAAGCAACGGGCATAAAAATTGCGTCATTCTTAAACATGGTCGGCCGTTGACCGGTTTAGTAATCAAGCTCTAGTTGACCCAAATTTAAAAATTAAACCTTGCAAATTTGTTCAGCATGTGGGTACATCGAAGCGCTCATGGACATCATGGAAAAGAAGGTTGCAATCGTTGGGAAAAATCTGCTAACAATAAAGAAAGTGAGCAGGAGCGTTTTTTGAGAAAGAAACGGCGGTGTTAGTCTGGGTGCTCACGAAGAGAGTTCAGTTTTGGGGTGACTCACGAGGATTCAGTGCGGGGAGCCACATTGGAGCTGGTCGGAGGTCGACATTACGCCGGAAGGACAAACGACCACCATCAGGTACCAGCTCATTGTTTAAAAGTAGAAAAAGGAGTCGTTTTTGGGGACTCACGAAAGGAGTCTAGTTTGACGACTTGCTTGGTGGCCTGCACGTAGGCAAGACTCCAAGATTTGAAGCTCGGCATGATTTTTTCGAGCCGTTACATCAGATAGACGAACGAGCCCCAACCGAGACCACCAGTACGAGCCTACAGCCAAGTTTAGTTTTCGAAGTAAAGAGAAAGGCGGACGCACTTTATTCCCATAAGGGTGACTTTTACAACTATCAGTAAAACTTCAGTTTGAAGTTAAAACACCAGTAATGACGTAGATTTCATTATTACACCTAACAGATAAACAATGCAATTTACGTCATATCTGGGGTTTAAACTTCAAACTGAAGTTTTACTGATAGTTGTAAAAGCCGCCCTAAGTCCTTTTGCCGGAGCTACGAGGTTCGTTTAATTGAGTGGCAAGACATGGTCCCGATTTATCTAAAATTAGGTAAGAACTAGTGTGCATTTTTTTGCGTTGTTTCTGTAGTTTATTTTCGTTATCTTAATTCGCTAGAATAGGTCATTTTTAAGGGCGTAGAAAATAGAAGTTTACTTGAATCCCACCTATATCATCCAAATATTAACCCCCTAGTTTTCACCATTTATACGGTGCACTTCGCTCGTTACATTAATTATTTATTTTAAATGTTATTCTTCTGGTGTTTTCAGACAGGTTGGAAAGATAAGAGCCAATTTAATATAGTTTGCTCGTCTCTGTAATAATATTGAATATTGAATGCCTATTTTTACTCAGACGTTTGAGTGGTTTAATTAAATAATTTTTTAGTGTTAAGTTCGAGTCATTTCGTGCATCATGTTCTCGCGTACCACGTAAACAAATGTATGTAGATTAAGTGATTATTGCTATTTGTTATGTTTAACTCAAAATTAACTATATTTTAATACTGTAATTAAGTTTCGATCCGTAAAAATTTACCAGCGGTTTCGGTGATAAATTATTTAAATATCTAGTTTACCGCCTTTCGGGCCCTTTATTTGGTCAATTCCTCGCCACAAGTGGCAGCGGTTGCCGGTTTTCGTATTTCCGAGATTCCCTTCAGGATTATAGACTGCAACTTGGGTACCTATGTTTATTATTTGCAAGGCGTTCAATTTAAATTATTTCCTACACTAGCGCTTTTAAGGTCGAATGCTGTGTTTTTATGGCGTGTTTGCTTTCCATCTCTTATTCCAATTGGATTGATTGAGTTTTGAATTCAATATCTTTTAATTTTAAATGCGGCAACATCTTCTTTTCCTCTTAGTGGCTTAGAACCGTGTTGTAAAATTCAAAGAATGTTCTTATCAATGATTTTTTATAATTTGCACGGAGTCACTTTTACCCACAAACGCACTTTTAAGACCATTTCTGTTTCGAGGCCGCTGGAAACCAGCCCATTAATTTCTGTGGGGCGCAAATAATTGTGAGGTATGTACCTGCAAATTATTAGAAATTATTTAAATTTCGCTTCATTTTATTATGCTTTGGTCTCATTCTAATTGTATTTTGGCCGGCTTTTATTGGTATCTATAATATGGCCGACATTTTTCCTTTAAATATTTCTGAAAATCTCAATAATTGAATTGACCTTTACTATCAGTTTTGCGTCTTTAAGCAGTTAAGCAGTAAATTTACAGCCACGATTATTGATTTATTTTGATACGCTATTTCGACCTTTTTAGCACTGGTTTTCCAAGCGAAATCTTGAGTTTTTGCCTCTAATTGGCCTGAAGCCCTAAGTGGAGATTAGTCTAGCTGGCTATAGCCATCTTTGCTCATTGCGGCCGAAATCGCTGGATGAAGCCATTGTTATTTGATCTGTAGGCTGAGCACCATCTGAGCGTTCTTGTGGGTTCGTGCCATTTGATGTACGTGATAGAATAGCAAGTGTATAGTTGAACTTGTGTCTCCCCAAGGCGAAGAGTTTTTTTTGACGGTAGTGAATACCCAATTTTAAGCAGTGAGAATTTCTCATTCAGTGTAATAATAGCTATTTATGTAACCAGTTACGAAAAGTCCGATTTTGTGTAACGAATGAATGTTTGCGGGACGAGCGCAGCGAGCTCCCGCAATTTGAATGAGATACACAAAAAAGGTTTTTCGTCACGTGTTTCATACAAGATTTTTTCTAATTTTGACCACAAATACCCACTTAGAGAGAGAATTATTATTATTAAACTTCAATATTTACTTTTAAACCACTTTGTATCTACTTAATACCGTCAAACTATAGCAACGGTGTGCCACAGCCGAAACCTGCAACTGGTGGTGACACCAACTTTTCATCACTAGTTACGAAAGATTTTACTTTTCGTAACTAGTTACGAAAAGTAGGACGTTACGTCACTGTCATCAGTATTGAAAAGTGCCACTTTATATGTCAAAATTAGAAAAATATTTTTTTAATCATTATAAGTGTATTTAATACTGACGGTACCTGACGAATCTTCCGCATGATTTTTATTATCTGAGGCTGTTAATTTTTTTTAATGTGGATGGCGCCCAGTTATCATCTATAGTTCGTCTCATTTATAGTCGGGTGCTGAAAGAACTGGTCCCGGGGGCAAGTGGAAGGTTCTCCGACAGACCAAACTCCCATTAAACGTACCCCCCTTTATTCATGCCATAGCCGCAAAATAAGAGCTGCTGAGGTTGTGCTATTTGTACACCATCATTATAAACTAATAGTCACAATTCGTGACAGTATAAGCAAGAAAGTAGAGTTAGAATACCGCATTTTCTAAATAATGTCCTACATGAACTTGTAGGGCTTAATCCATACATGAACCTAAGGGCGCGCTCTTGGAGCCTAAATAGGGCCATAATTATCGAGGCAGAACAGTTGCCCCATATATAGATGCCATATCTCAAAAGTGACTCGAATAGTGCAAAATACACATTTCGAGCTACAGTAAACCCCAGCCTCTCCCTGGCACATCTGATTGCATTATGACAGTCGGTAAATCATTCACATATAACAGAAACAACAATGGGCCAAGGACAGAACCCTGCGGCACCCCAGCCCCAAGCATCCCTCTAACCGACGTATGACCTCCTAAGCTCACTACCTGCGACCGATCCACCAAACAAGATCTAAACCAATCCAGCACAGGGCCCCTAAAACCATACATCTCAAGCTTTCTCAGCAGAGTTTCATGAGAAACACAATCAAAGGCTTTGGTGAGGTCGCAAAAAGCAGCAGATGGCACCTCACTCTGATTCATACCAACATATAGCTAATACAGCACAGGAAACACGGCATCATCAGTTGCAAGAGCCTCCCTAAAGCTGAATTGAGTAGGAGACAACACCGTATGCTTGCTAAGGAAAGCATTCATCCTTGTCTTGATGAGCCTCTCGATAATCTTGCTCAAAGTTGGCAGAAGAGAAATGGGCCTGTAGTTAGATAGGAGCTCATTATCACCTGTTATATAAATTGGTAGCACCATTGCAGAGTTTTAAAAGGTAGGAAACCGCCCTGCCCGAATTATGTAAAGAATGATGTAAAGAAAGATGGCAACTGATTTGAGGTGGACAGAATTTCACCAGAATATTCTCGGCTTTTTTTTCCAATTGACTACACAATGGTATTGCCAATTTGCTCTTTTCTGGTTAGCGAATATTCAATATAAATTTCCATTATTGCAGTCAGTTTCCACTTACCAACATTTTTTACTGTGCTAGCACCTGTATCTGGCGCTTGGGGTATGTTTGGATCTTTCAATGGCATATGATTGTGTTGACTTAAGTCTGTTAATAGTTAACTTGGAGCGATATGGAGTTAGGAGAAATTCATTAAATCTTTTTAAGTCATTTTTAACGCACAGGGAACAAAAGGTCAAGATAACGAAGGATGAACAAACTTACTCTTTTGAGATTAGGACAAGGGATATTAAAGACCTCAAATCCATCGTAACTACAAGGAATCAGAACATAGTTTGTTATGCAGATGATACAAACCTGATAGTGGGTAGGAGGACATGACACTGACTTGGAGCATCGAGGAACTGCTTTCGTGCAGAAAACAAAAGACTGGTTTAGTAATAACAATCTAATACTGAATCAAAATAAAACAAATGTAGTTCTATTTAGAACTAAGCAAGCGAGAGTTTCCAGACCGGAAACTATAGTGTTGGGCGAATCAAACACACAAAACTTGGATAAGAAGAAGTTTTTAGGGGTATGTTTGGACGAATTTTTGTATTGGACATCTCATATCAACTCAGTGGTGGGTAAACTTAACCCTGTATGCTATGGTATTAGAGTGATAAGGAAATACATAAGTAATAAATATTTGAGAATTCTTTACTTCGCTATCTTTGAATCTATTATGAGATATGGAATTATTCTTTAGGGATGTAACAAACTCAGTGAGAAAGTGTTTTTAGTTTAAAAGAGAGCAGTTCGGATAATCTTTAAAATGGGTTATATTGAAAGCTTTAGGGGCGTTTTTATGAAAAATAAGTTCTCGACTTTCTATGGACTCTATGAGTGTTTAGTGTTTTTCTTCAAAAACAGAAATAGGTTTGAATTGCGAAGTACGCATTTGTATAATACTAAGACACGTAATGTTAATTACCCAATTCACCGGCTGGCTCTGACAATGGATGAGTTTTTTTCAAAATGTAAGTAATATAAGTTATGCTCTGTTTTGTGCAAGACACTTGTTGACGCTGTTTACATTTGCCTCAATGTGTTTCGTTTATGAAACGTATTGTGCATTTGAAATAAAACTTATTATTATTATTATTATTATTATCTGCAATTTAAGTGGCCTCTAAGCGACAAAAACAGTGTTCGGTGTACAATGTTGGGTTTGGTAATTTCAAGTATTCTGCAGTTAATTTTGGTTTGTATTCCAATTTTATTGATGTTTCAAACTATACGACGAAAATAATTGCCATTTTTATAACTTTTCGATATTTGGTAGTCTAAGTAGAATATATTTCTTAGATAGTTTATAGTACCAGGTACTACAAAGGATCAATTCTTTTTTGTTTTTGTGTCGACTAGCTTCACTTGGAACTTATTTCCTAAGTCTCTCACATAGCTTTATTTCAAGTTTCTTATTTCCTGTCGGCGGCCGCCTCTACCAGAGTTTCGAAAAGTTAGTATCACCTACAACAGCATCAAAACCAAATAATTAATAGTAAATAACTGATAGATGAACGAAGTTTAGGTTTGCCAAATTATTTACGGTCTTTCGAATTCCATGAAAGTAGATAGTATAAGATTTAAACTTATCTTGGTAAATAAATATTCCTGATCTAGTGCCTCTTTTAGAAACTTCTGGTATTTGCTTTTGAAACTAATTGGTATTTGCTTTGGGCAATGGAGTTTCATCTTTCTTTAGCTTTTACATGAGTACTTGTTGGTGTTCCATCTGTTAAATCAAATAAATTGTCTTCGGAGTTACCACTAAAATCACTCATATTTCGATAGATACCTCCTAATAAAATTAAACTACACAAAAGCACACGAACTCGAAAAAAACTATTTGACTTGATACTTGTAACAAAATGGCGCGCTCGAGCTAGATAGATAGAATTGTCCATTGTTGGTCTATTTCATATCTCACAGGCAGGATTAGCTGTGATTGGCCTATTTCATATCACACAGTTAGAATGGCCTATATGATTGGTCTATTTCACATTTCATAGCTAGGAGTTTAACTAGCTGCAATTGTCTACTAATCTCTTCTGTAAGCTGTTAGAAAAACCGCAAAACTTCCTGCAGAAGTTTTTTTTTTATAGCACGCTTGTCACCTTTGACAAGCGTGCGTTAATAGTATATTGTGCAATTAGTTTGGAAAATTGCACTTTTCACACGTGTGTTACGGTTTGGACACGAGCCGTAGGAGAGTGATACAACGTCACAAGAGTGTGAAGAGTGATTTTTGTACGTGTTCACTATACTTTTTCTACGACTGCGATTTTGCTTCATAAATGATCTTTCGTATATAAAATGCAAAGCGAGTGCAAAGCAATTAGAAGCGTGTGCAAAGTCCACTTCTCACACGCTTATTGTATGAGAGCGTCCGCAATGTGCACTTTGCGCACTCTGTTTGCAATATGCGATTTTCAGCTGTAGTTAGTAGTGCGCATTTGTTTATTTTCGAGGCAGTCGTAGAAAAAACTTTTTACACCACATGTGCATGTAAGTAACTATCAAAGCAGGAAAATATGTTCGAAATTGGGTTAAAATTCCAAGGCCAAATTAAATTCTAACGAGTTTGTTTTAAATAGCCAAAAAACGTCATTTAGAAGTGCCTAAAAATCGACGACCGAAGGGGTCTATCTCCAAAAATATTGCACCTACGGAACTTCCGATAGTGGGAGGTGAAAAAGGACATGGAGAAGAGGAAACAGCAGTTGAATTTACTCCAATCGGTCTAGGCATTCTCAAGTTACAGGCGGTCAAAGTTGAGAATTTAGAAAAAAGTCGTAATTATCCTCTCCCTTTGCACATTTAAAAAAAAATTCTTTTGCTGTTTTTGATCGGAATGGCACGTTTGCAATCCCCTAAGAACGTAACAATTCAAATGAAATTAACCTCTAAAGTGTTGTTTTTTGTAAATGGTCAAAAAACGCGATTCCAAAAATGCCTAAAAATCGACCACCGAAGGGGTGTATCACCACAAATATTGCACCTACGAAACTTTCGATTGGGGAGGTGAAAAAGAACATGAGGAAGAGGAATTTAGTCCAATCGGTCTAGGCATTCTCAAGTTACAGGAAGTTAAGAATTTAGAAAAAGTCGTAATTACCTTTCCCCCTTTAGACATTTTCAAAAAAAATCCGCATTTTTTTTGCTGTTTTTGATCGAAATGGCATGTTTGCAATCCCCTAAGAACGTAACAAACTCAATTCGATGAAATTAACTTTTAAAGTGTGTTAACCTCGTATTCGAACCGATATTCGTGGCTTATGGAAACTGGGTTTATTATATAGCAGTGTAAAAAGTCTAAATCCATTAAGTGAATTTTTTGAGAATGGCAAAATACTGGATTTTAAATGTGCCTAAAAATCGAACATCGAATTGATGAAAACTATTTCCGAAATTATCGAACTAAAGAAACTTTGGTTTTTAGGAACAAAAAAAAGTAAATTTTTCTCAAGCCAACTAAAAGTACGTCATTTGTTTTCTTCATACGCACACCTAAAGTGGGCTTTCTAATCCTGAGACCAAAAAACTAGCAAAAAAGTCCTAGGCAGTAAAAATAAAGTCAAAAGTCACCGCTACTGTCATGGTGGCGCACATAGACCGATATGAGTGTATTGCCATCTTTACATTCTTATTGAAAAAACAAAGGATAGGAATACTCTCAGAGTGCTCGAGAGCACCACCCGAAATCGTTATTAGTCGAAATAGCATAGGTTCTCGAATTCTGAGTTCGTCTGTTAAATGTCATGCGCGGTATCATATTTATCTGTCAATGTGATTTTTATTAATTTAGTATTGATAATAATGCTACAAATTTTTAGTTTTTCATAACCATTGGTTATAATTTAATACCATTAAAACCAGTAAACATTGAAAACCACCATTCTAACACATTCTATTTACTTTACAAATAATATACACCACTAATCGGGTAAGTACCTAGACCCGCTTAAAGAGGATGAGAAAAAAATTGGAAAAATGAATCACTCTGAAATAGACTTTTTATTTCCTGCATGCTTGAAAAAAATTGTATATTTTACTCGGAGTAAAAGGTCTTTTTGTGCTTCGCCCAGTTGCAGGCCTCAGCTTCGCTTCGGCCGTCAATCTCTGGGCTCATCACGAAAAGACCCACTTTTACTCCTAGTGACATAATCTACTATTAGAAGGAGATACACTTGTTGGATTCAATCTGATAGGTTCGTTCGTTCTTATGTTGTGGGCTGTCAAAGTTGGCAGTTAAGAAACAAGAGGTGACAATAAATTAACCTCTTTTGTCAAAAAAAGAAAAAATAGTGGGAAATTTTTTATGATGTTTTTGATCGGATGATTGGAGTCCCCTAAGACAAGCGAAATTTGAATTAAATTAATCCCAATAAGTGATTTTTTTGGGATTGGCAAAGAAGTAGATTTTAAAAGTGCCTAAAAATTTCGTGCATGGTTTTGACACAATAAATATATTTATATTTATTTAGCAAATTTTGGTTAAAAATCCAAATAAACTGACGATTTTAGAACAACAATATTTCAAACTACACACTCTTGGACTGCATGACTGCATAATAAGCCTCCTACAAAATTATTTTAGCTCATGCTGAGTCATCTAGAGTACACTTTAAAAAAGTTCTTTTTTCCCAAATTGAAAAGAACTCTATAGAAAACTCCCCTTGTTTCGTGCCTAACGAACTCATTAGAATGACCCCTAAAGCAAATCTGATATATGGTGCTATCGTAGTCAGTTAATGACCTGGGATTACGGCTCCCGCCTAAATGAACACTTAGAGCGAAAGGGCATTTTTTGCCTCGGGGCCGGAAATCCCTCATATTTAAATAAAAAATGAGACCACGAAAAAAGCAATTAAAGGGGCAGACTTGAATTAGGTTCGAAAGCAAACTGGTTGATAATTAAAAATAAAAGGTACTAAAATTATTAGTTGGTGTCCCTCGTGGCACAAGAGTAATCATGGTGAACTGTGTGGCTCGATATTTTTGATTTCCCGGTTTTATTGCTTCTCGTTGCTTTTAATAAAGGGTGTCAGAGATTGGTGTTTCATCACTCCAATAAAGGTCGGGAAAGGAAACCGACGAGCAAAAGGAATTCCCTCTGTTTTTGTCATTCATTCATATTGCCTCGAAACAAATCACCGCTTTTGGGATCACTCTCCATGAAACCGGCTTCGGAGCGCTCTAATCAATTAGGGTAAATTGCTTTAAATATCCATTTAAGCAAAAGTGAGTTTTAAACAAAATTATGGAAAATTATATGCCGGGCCATAGGACGTAAATTATCGGTAAATCGGGGATACTAAGTAGCGGCTTAAATTAGTTTAATCCGGAAAATTTAGGACGCCATTGCTCGAGCTTTTATGGATTTTTGAAACCCGATAGCCTTATTAAATTTTTAGGATTAAGCGATCTTATCGTGTTTCTTGTTCTTATTAATTTTTTATATCTGAAGTTGTTTTTTAAAGCCTAGAAACTGAATATAAGAAGTAATAAAAGTTATTTATTAAAAGACATTAAGAAATGGTAATAAAAGAAGCATTCCGATACCAAACGAAAACACAATTAATGCGAATGCTGATAAACAATAGGTTAGTTTCGAGTTTCCGTTACAAAGAAGCGAAATTTAATAGTGTAATTAAAAGCAAACTCAGCTAATTAAGAATCAACAATTCATATCATATCCGGAAAGTTTCGGAAGAAATTAAAGCGAACAAACAAACGAATAGCTCCGATTAAATTATTTCGTAGCATATTAAAAGTTGTTTCACTAGGAAAGTTTCGGGCGTCAAATGTTGGCACCATTAAAAGTTAGGCTTCATTGGAGAAGTGTAATTCACATGGGAGTTTTCGTGAACTCTTGTCAGCGAATCCCCGATGAGTTGTAAGAGTATTAGTCACACGTGGTTGGTGAAAATTTCGCCCATTGATGTTTATATGTTGTAAATTAATATTTAGTTAAACAGTATTACAAAAAAAGAAGCGTTGTATTCGCCACATAGATCATATCCGCCACAAATCATAAAAATGAATAACAAAAAAATTTGCAACATCTAGATATTTTATATCACTAGTAGTTGTAGAAGCAGGGTTCTGGAACAGTTTGACCTTGGTAACTGCTGCTTGTTGCACTAATTTGATTTAGGCAGTCTCTAAGAATTAGTTGAAGAATAACAAGATTGTTTTGGGCTGGTTGGCTAGGTACAAAATATCTAGCCTATACAAAAAGTTTGCCAAGATTATGGGTACTCGTAAAAATTTCCTTCATCTCATTATTCTTGTTGCCCTTAACATTTCATGAACGGCGGGCACTAGCAACTCTCATAACTGGTAATACTTTGGAGTAAGCTACCAGCATCATCTTGTTGCTTGGACATGATAAAATTCGTTAAGTCTCCATAATACTGCCCAACTGCTATCTGCCCTTTAGTCTTCAGGAGTTGAGCCTTCACGACCTTACATAAAATAACTTTTGTACGCAAATTAAAACTGATATTTTTCTATGCAGTTTGACAAAAGCTCCGCACGTTTTGTCAATTATCAGTTTTACTTTTTTCGTATAGGAAGATTTTCTCAACACTCTCTTAGATCAAGCCAAACTTGTCATTTCTTAATTTCCAAAAACTGTATTAATTAACCACACTAAACAACCTTTTTGCCCCCTTTCTTCGGCTTTGACGGGCTATTCTACTAAACTTTCTCTGAACTTCATGAAGTTCCTGAACTTTCTTTTTTTTTATTGGTTTGCTGGGTGGTGATAAGGAACATTGCCCTTTGAACAATGACCGGGGCTTGGTAAAGAAGTCAAACTCAAACAAGTCCGCAAACCATTCTTCAAATCCAATCTAGCTGTATGATCTACTGGTTAAGAAATCTCTTAGAATGCCTCCTCTATCATTCCAGATTTGTTTTAAATTATGCATGCACACATGAGAGTCCAACGGGGCTTCCAGCTGTAGATCACCAGCTTTCCCAGTTCAACTAAGTTGTAAAATCTTCGTCATGTTGTCAAGGTTCCTCTATTTTGCTCTTATGCTTCAAATCCCTCAGCATCTATTAATCGATGAAGACACTGACCAGATCGTCATTTTTTAGGTCCTGCATCTCTGCAGAAAGTGGGATCATAAACTGGTAGGTCTCCCTCATCGTCTTGAGGTCTTTTTTCTCAGACATGAATATAAAATCTTTTTCCCTGAATTTACAACTTGATGTTACAACATGATATGCATTCAGATCTAGTTTTTATTAGATTATATAAGATAGGGAATTTTCCCTATCTTTTCAGCCACTGGTTGCCTTGGTATCAGTATCTAGAAGCCTCAACAAAGCTCTCTCGAGCTCTCTGAAGGGAAACATTTTTATTTAATATTTTAACACGTTAACAATTTTATTTTCGGATATCCATCTACTACTTGGGTAATCTCACTTCTGAAGTAATGTAAGACAAAACTGGTCGTTGTCCAGATTTTTGGATTTTATAAATAATATAGAAAGTAGTAGAATAACTGTAAATATGTTTCTTACCATCAAAAAATAATAGACCACACAGGAGAGAGAAAGAGAGAGAGAGAAAGATAGAGAGAGAGAGAGAGAGATATTCTGTTTTTAGTTTTGGCTCCTTTTTTTGGCTGTGGGTACCTTAAAAACGTGATGTCTTACGCTAAATCATTTGAAGTTGTGTTTCGCTAATTGATGTGCTCTAACGATAAAATCAAGTCATGAGTAGCTTAAAAATGGCGGACTTCCGGCCATAAAAACGTGAAGACTTTTAGGAAAATATCGGCATTTATTCTCTTTGTCCATATCTGCTAAGTTATTGAATCTAACCTTGCACACAATGATTTAGAAAATATGGACAGAGCCAACAAATGCCGATATTTCCCTAAAAATGGTCCCGTTTTTTGGCCGGAAGTCCGGCACTCTTAAGGTTCTCATGACGTAATGTTGTCGTGAGCGCACGTCATACAAGCGTCATAGTAACTTAAAGCCGGACCGGGTATTGATTGTGTCGATTGTTTTATTTTTTGTTAAGTTGGAAATTAAGAGTAGTTAAACAAAGCCGGTATCGGGCCACTTTGAAAGAAGCCGGGTGACCTTGAAAAGCGTCTTTGGACTGCAGCCGAGTCCGCCTTGATGTCTCCCGTGACCTCGAAAATCGCAACCTTGAAGCAAGACCTTGACAAATCACACGAGGTCTTGCACTTGCTCAATTCAACGATAGTTTTCGGACCAAACTGCGTTTCTATGGAGTCAATGGACAAAATTTAAAATTTACAGCTCGGCTACTACTTATAAATGGGCGGACGTGGGGGGGGGGGGGGGGTGAGCTCAAGGTCTGGCGCCAGCGCATACGGGAAGCACTCAAGGACGGCTTGGCGGCGTGACTTTTCAAGGTTCCAGCGACCTCGTGTGAATCCTCAAGGTTTCGCTTCAGGTTGCGATTTTTGAGGTCACGGGAGACATCAAGGTGGACTCGGCTGGTGTCCAAAGACGCTTTTCAAGGTCACCCGGCTCGCGTAAAGCGATCCGTCAGATTTCCTGCGCGAGATCAAGGCTAACGTGGGCGTGTAAGTCCACAGGTGGAATTGGGACACTTGCAATGTCCTTGAAAGTGGCCCGATCCCGGCTTTGTTTAACTACTATTAAGTTTTAAAAACCTTGGAGTTAGCTCACTTAAGGACTTGGAGCTCTAGCGGATAGGGAGAGATAAGTTCGATATTTGACCGAGACGTCATTTTCGGTGGATATCGTAGCCAGCTTAAAGGTTCCCACTGCTAAAAGGGAGGGCCAAAACTGTAAAACAGGATCGAGTCTGCAGATTAACAAGATGCTTGCACCTCTTTCAAACGTGAAATGCTAACAAAGTGACAACTGACTATTTTGACATTTTAAATAGGGGTGTTCAACATCTCTCAATTGATCATTCCGGAATTGCGTCATTTGACAGGTTTGCCCCGACATCTTGATCATTATGTTTTTTATATTTGATTTGAGATATATTTATAATATATTCCTAAATTATCTCTTTTTAACAAAAGCTCCAAAGCAGAATGTAGAGTTGGTAGAGTTTTATAGCTGAAGTACTGAAGAAAAATTTAAAACGTCAAAACAAATATGTTCTTCATAATTAATAAACTGTCTGCGGTGTTACCATTCTTACTATTTTTTATAGTTTCATTTATTTATGTGTCGTTATAAGTTATATAAGGGTAAAGATAATGTTAATAAAATGCGAATAATAACAGAAAAATATTGTTTTAATGAAGATATATCATCTTAAAAAAACAAACGACATTGCATTGTCGATTCTTATTCATTATTTGGTTAGAATTTCTGTATAAGCACAGAAAATTCGGTATGTCTGATTACACTATGTGTATGCCCCTCAAAAAAGCTTGCTAAACAACAGGAAGGCGACGATTTTCATTTCCATTCGGTTTTTTCACTATTTAGTTCGTATATTTCTATTAGATTCTCGTTTTTATTCACTATTTTTTTAAATTTGTCACTCTACACGTTATTTCAATCGAGTTTCCTTATCGCTGAAGCTTAAATAAAACATCAATCTCTAAACAGAAAATTAGTACTTCTTAATAATGAAGCGCCATTAAACATATTTCTTTATGAAAAATTGAGAATTTTGTTCATAAAAAATATGTTCCAAAAATCAAATAAACAATGGCGGTTTTTAATTAATAATAACATCGCATGTTAAAGTACATTAATGAGTTGAATAAAATCTCATTACCTACGCCTAACAGACAGCACTTTATGTCCAATTTATATTAATTTGTTAATAATTTTTCGATCCGCCACAAACATATATTTTGTTTTATTGGCAGTTGAACAATAGCTGCTCTCGCAATGTGTAAAGCTGATGGTGCAATTTTTTACTTAAAATGGTAGTAATCAATTCGAATGGTATAAAGAGTAATAATGCTTTGAAAAAAACTCAGCTTAGATAAACAGGGTGCCCAGAAATTAATACTACAAATTTTAACAACATATTCCACATTCGAAAATATGGCAAAACCGTTTTTTCCATGTCATATGCACATAATTCCGGACACGCCCCGTTACTGAAATACAGGATATTAAAATTTCAAAATTTATTTGTTGAACTGTTCCATGCTCTAAATAGCACAACCTGCGACGGAGTTCTTTCCAGAAAAAGAAGGAAAAATCAAAGTGGGTATCTTGAAAAGAATGAAAAAAAATCTTTTCTCCTGAAATTCGGCATATAAACTTTGGAATCGTATATCCACTTCAAGTGCTCATGTAGGTTAATAATTTTTTTGCGAAACACCTATACAGATAGAGTTGATCACCATGAACTGATATTCCACCCATGGGATTGACTGATGAATTCAAAGACAGTACGGGACAGCTCCCTGCCATTTAAACAACATGGTTTAGAAATGGTGACAAAAGATACAGAAAAAAGTTGTGTAACTCTTTAGCAGTAGGAACCTTTAAACAACATGCCACAGCAAACATGTCAAATGTAATTCTGAAATGATAATCTTAATCACGGCTGTCAATAATGTCAATCACTGTCAAAGCAATCGCTGCCATTATTAGAAAAGTTTTCAAGTAGACGCTCTAGAGCGTTCTCAAAGTATTCCCATCCTCTGTCTTGCTACTAGAAATTAAAAGATAGGAATAGTCTATGATCAGTTATTGCATGACCATAAATCGCGGGGATTGGGTAGTCCTTTAGTCTAATGCCTTGTTAGGAATCATCCTAATCCAGAACCAGCATCTCCGAAAAGAACCTAATATTATTTCTTCTACCTAAAACTGCACAAATTTTGGAGCCTTCACGATAAGTTTTAATATAAATCCCCTTTTTGTTTAATGCTAAAGGACATCCAACGGCACGGCTTGTGTCAAGCAGTGTAGATGAAGTCGTTGGTGCAATGGGAATTTGCCAGTTTCAATGTCTGGGGTAGTTTTTCAGACGTGAGTACGTTTTCAAAAATCTCATATACAAACCTTGGTTAGCGCCCCCTACAGTTTAAAAAAACCATCACTTTGTGTCGTTCGTTCTTACGCGTACTACCCATTCACTTATTTTTGTTAGCTAGTTACCTTTGAACCCCTCATTTTTTTTTATACCCATCTCCTTTTAGCACATGTTGAGAAGATACGATAAAAATGTCACTTTTCCGTCGCCTACTTGACGACAATAATAAGTGAAAGGCTTATACTCTCTACTTCAACTGCCCCGTATTGTTTTAATACTTGTAGCAAACTTCTAAGTTTTATAATGTCCCGGGAGGCCGAGATAACAAACGATGACAATCATTAGCCAGCAAACTTCCACTCTGTTTGTTGTGCAAAAAGTAAAAATTCTTCCCATTGAACGGAGACTTTGTTTGCCAAGGCAAGGCAAACAAAGTCTCGACGATGCGCATTAACTGCATGTGCTTGGGCCATGTACAAACGCATCTTGTTGTGGTTCATTCGGCTAACTAAGTTTTGTGTTGTGCAGAGAACTCTACCAAAAACAGAGTGTAGTGCACCACCGCAATTTTATGTCATTTGGACGGGTACGAGTAATTAAATTTTGCTTTTCGGAGAAAATATTTGCTTAATCCACCCTAAAACCTAAGGGCGGAGTAATAAACTTTGTTTGGCTCCGCGTGTGACGTGCAGGAAGGGCTACGACGAACAAGGAAACTTCAGTATTTTCTCTTTCAGCAGTATAACTGGAGAAATAACACTCTTTGATGTAATATTGTTTCAAGTCGTAAACCGACCGAATTAATTAATTTTCCGCGCTCACCCCTGCCTCAATGCCGACTCACGACATTTTGCATATAAATTCACCTCAAAGATTTATACAAAAGAAAAAAATGAAGTCTATTTGTTGAAGAAAATTGCTATTATGTTATCTGATAATGGAGCAGAGAAAACGTTTTAAATCTGAGCAAAACCCATGCAATATAAAACGGGCCGTGATTGATGATATTTCATTCTTTTGATCGCACTGCCTAAAGATTTGTATAAATGGCACGAAGTATTACGAGCTGAAGGGAAAACGGGCCTTGTTACTATGTCAAAGGAGTTTCGCGCTTTAACAACTTTTAAAACATCCTTTTAAGTCGGTGTCACCACGGCGCTCGTGTAGAAAGATAGCGAATTAATTCCCGTCCTTACATAGTGTAGAAAAGGGGCGGGGTGAGGTGGGGGCTAATCCTGAGGGAATCCAATTGAAATCTAATCAAACCACCAACGGCCGGAGCAGTGAATTGTTGGAGTTTCGATTCGATTAAGTTTCTAGGCCCGTTGTAAGCTGCTCTCGTCAAAGTTTAGGGAAATTTCAATAAGCAGAGCAAGGTCATGGCATGCGGAAAATTAATTATGGTAATACGTAGGCTGTCAGGCTTGATTAAATCAAGCAAATGTACTCCGATGATCTATTGCCGCTGTTTGGGACACAATACGACCCAGACGACCGATGCCACATTAATATCTAACAGTTGCGGATTAATATTAACACAGTGACAGGGTCCTCAATGCCACTGCGTTATCGATGTTGTAGTTGAACATTCCAGGGTGGCAGTGTGCGAATGTCTAAGCTGTGTCGCCAGATTATAATCAATGTGGAGGATTTCAGAACGCACTGGGAGATTACATGTGTTATAATTATAAAGACAAACTAGGTGCTGTGCTCAATAATAACAGTCATCAAGGGGGCTGTGAAATTTTGATAAAAAACAAGGTACAATTAGAAAAATAAATGGTACGAGAATCATCAAGGGCATGAGTGCAAGTTGTGGTGCTTATTAATTTGTAATTAGACCATAAAGAAACTAAGATACTATGATTTAAACTAGCTACGTTAACTGACAGTTTTCATAATTTAAAAATATATGATGCACCTCATCTGTTTGTGCAGTCTGCGACATTTTTACCCACTAGCCCGATCATTTGTGATATTCGCAATTTTGAGAATTGTAATACACACTTTCCTTCGTTACTGCTTTATAATTTTTTACTAAGTAGCTTAAAGCATTTTACCACAGCTTTGATAATCTACACTATTTTCACATGTAGTTTAGAAAGTATCATTTGTATTTTATAAAACGTCACTTGGATTTCAGATATATCACTTGTATTTCAGAAATCATCACTTGTATTTCAGAATATTCAGTTGAATTTTAGAAAGTATCATTTGAAATTTAGAAGCGTCACATGCATTTTAGAAACCATCAGTATGAATTTAGATTAGTCATTTGTATTTCAGAAAAGTTCAGATGTATTTCATAATTCGTCATTTAAATTTCAGAAAATAAATGAATTACATACTATCTTCAGGATCGGATTGAAAAAGCATGCGATGCAGCTACAACAGAGTTTCCTTTTTCTATATTGTATAAATTATACTTGATATACACATCAAATTTAACAATGACAACAATTTACTCTTGGCAAATATAAAATTTAGTCCAACTGGTATATCTTCCATTACTAAGGTGGCAGCATTAAGAGAAATGCTAAGTTGTGCGAATAAAGTCCAATTTATTTGAAAATATATTATGTTGAAGTGGTTTTTGGGTCCTCCACTTTTACACTGTACTTACCTTTTTGAAGAACTCCACACAAATGCAAATAACAAACTTTGTTTGCAAAACATTTTTCTGAAATTCAAGTGAGTTTCTTCTAAACTACAAGTGACGCATTCTGAAATACAAGTGATATATTCTAAAATTTAAATGATTGTTCTGAAATTCAAGTGTAGTTTTCTGAAATGCAAGTAACTATTCTGAAATACAACTGACGATTTCTAAAATCAAAATCACTATTCTGAAATACAAGTGATATATTTTGAAATCCAAGTGACTGTTCTAAAATACAAATGTTACTTTCTAAACTACATGTGAAAATGGTGTAGTAATTATGATATTAACCACGGAGGACTATAATTAAAAGCCATTTGCTTACTAACACAATCCGAAACACAAATTTTTATAAAACCAGGATCCATACCAGTGTGACGCTGTTCTCCTGCGATAGAGTGTTCAGCGTCCTGTGGCAGTTCCAAACGGTTTTGGAATTGCAGCGCAAGGGCATACACACCATAGGGCATACACACGCATAGGCACTACACCATTTTCACATGTAGTTTAGAAAGTATCGTTTGTATTTTAGAACAGTCACTTGGATTTCAGAATTTATCACTTGTATTTCAGAATAGTGGTTTTGATTTAAGAAATCGGCAATTGTATTTCAGAATAGTCACTTGTATTTCAGAAAACTACCCTTGAATTTCAAAACAATCATTTAGATTTTAGAATATATCACTTGTATTTTAAAAGGCGTCACTTGTAGTTTAGAAGATATCATTTGAATTTCAGAAAATTATTTTGGATACAATGTATGTTATTTGCATTTGTGTGGAGTTCTTCAAAAAGGTAAATGCAGTGCAAAGGTGAAGGACTCAAAAACCACTTCAACAGAATGTATTATTTATTCTGTTGTTATCTATATAATAAACTCGTATGCTTTTCCAATCCAATTCTGGAGATAGTATGTAATTCATTCACTTTCTGAAATTGAAATGACGAATTCTGAAATATATCTGAACTTTTCTGAAATACAAATGATTAATCTAAACTTCAACTGATGGTTTCTGAAATACACGTGACGCTTCTAAATTCCAAATAATACTTTCTAAAATTCAACTGACTATTCTGAAATACAAGTGATGATTTCTGAAATACGAGTGATATATCTGAAACCCAAGTGACGTTTTCTAAAATACAAATGATACTTTCTAAACTACATGTGAAAATGGTGTAGTAAAAGGGAAATGATAAGAATCTCTAAGGTCCACTTTCGGTATAATCTCGACTTTGAAGCTCCACGTAGGGAGTTGAGGGTAATTTCGTTTTAATTTGTTCATAACATCAATCACAGTTCTTCTTGAAGTGCCTATCCTCTGTGGATGTTGGCTCACATTGATCCAAATTACTATATGCACTGCCGCTCTGAATAGAGCTGTCGATGTCATTCCAGTCCATGTTCGTAAGTTTCGTAGCCACGATGTTCGTCTTCGGCTTGCTGACCTTCGGCCCTCTATTTTCCCCTGTAGAATGAGTTGAAGAAGGTGGTATTTTTCATTTCGCGTTTGACGTATTGCAGGTATTCCAGTATTCAATCGATGCGTTGCAATAACGTATCGTTTGGCAAATAGTGGATCCATGAGATTCTGAGCATGCGGCGATAACACCACATCTCAAATGCATCTATACGCTTACATGAGGCAACGGTCCACATTTCTGCTCCATATAGCTCCATGCAGTCTCTACACGGTCCATAAATCTCTGAAATCCTTCAGCAGTATCTGCTGTAAGGACGGTATCATCAGCGTATCTTAGGTTATTTATTATTTTTCCGTTTATTCCATGTTCCATGTTTTCTAATGCCTCTTTAAGTAGATGTTCTGAGTACACGTTAAATAGAAGAGAACTGTTATTATTAGAAACGTCACTTGGATTTCAAATATATCACTTGTATTTCAGAAATCATCACTTGTATTTCAGAATAGTCAGTTGAATTTTAGAAAGTATCATTTGAAATTTAGAAGCGTCACATGCATTTTAGAAACCATCAGTAGGAATTTAGATTAGTCATTTGTATTTCAGAAAAGTTCAGATGTATTTCATAATTCGTCATTTAAATTTCAGAAAATAAATGAATTACATACTATCTTCAGGATCGGATTGAAAAAGCATGCGATGCAGCTACAACAGAGTTTCCTTTTTTTATATTGTATAAATTATACTTAATATACACATCAAATTTAAGAATGACCACAATTTACTCTTGGCAAATATAAAATTTAGTCCAACTGGTATATCTTCCATTACTAAGATGGCAGCATTAAGAGAAATGCTAAGTTGTGCGAATAAAGTCCAATTTATCTGAAAATATATTATGTTGAAGTGGTTTTTGAGTCCTCCACTTTTGCACTGTACTTACCTTTTTGAAGAACTCCACACAAATGCAAATAACAATCTTTGTTTCCAAAAGTTTCTTCTAAACTACAAGTGACGCATTCTGAAATACAAGTGATATATTCTAAAATTTAAATGATTGTTCTGAAATTCAAGTGTAGTTTTCTGAAATGCCTATTCTGAAAAGAAGTGACTATTCTGAAATACAACTGACGATTTCTAAATTCAAAATCACTATTCTGAAATACAAGTGATATATTCTGAAATCCAAGTGACTGTCCTAAAATACAAATGATACTTTCTAAACTACATGTGAAAATGGTGTAGTAATTATGATATTAACCACGGAGGACTATATTTAAAAGCCATTTGCTTACTAACACAATCCGAAACCAAATTTTTATAAAACCGGGATCCAAACCAGTGTGACGCTGTTCTCCTGCGATAGAGTGTTCAGCGTCCTGTGGCAGTTCCAAACGGTTTTGGAATTACCGCGCAAGGGCATAAGCACTACACCACTTTCACTTAGTGGTAGTTTAGAAAGTATCATTTGTATTTTAGAAAGTCACTTGGATTTCAGAATTTATCACTTGTATTTCAGAATAGTGGTTTTGATTTTAGAAATCGTCAATTGTATTTCACAATAGTCACTTGTATTTCAGCAAACTGCACTTGAATTTCAAAACAATCATTTAGATTTTAGAATATATCACTTGTATTTCAGAAGGCGTCACTTGTAGTTTAGAAGATATCATTTGAATTTTAGAAAATTATTTTGGATACAATGTATGTTATTTGCATTTGTGTGGAGTTCTTCAAAAAGGTAAATGCAGTGCAAAAGTGAAGGACTCAAAAACCACTTCAACAGAATGTATTATTTATTCTGTTGTTATGTATATAATAACCGTATGCTTTTCCAATCCAATGCTGGAGATAGTGTGTAATTCATTCACTTTCGGAAATTGAAATGACGAATTCTGAAATACATCTGAACTTTCCTGAAATACAAATGACTAATCTAAATTTCAACTGATGGTTTCTGAAATACACGTGACGCTTCTAAATTTCAAATGATACTTTCTAAAATTCAACTGACTATTCTGAAATACAAGTGATGATTTCTGAAATACAAGTAATATGTCTGAAATCCAAGTGACGTTTTCTAAAATACAAATGATACTTTCTAAACTACATGTGAAAATGTAGTAAAAGGGAAATGATAAGAATCTCTAAGCTCCACTTTCGGTATAATCTCCACTTTGAAGCTCCACGTAGGGAGTTGACGGCGATTTCGTTTTAATTTGTTCATAACATCAATCACAGTTCTTCTTGAAGTGCCTATCCTCTGTGGATGTTGGCTCACATTGATCCAAATTACTATATTCACTGCCGCTCTGAATAGAGCTGTCGATGTCATTCCAGTCCATGTTCGTAAGTTTCGTAGCCACGATGTTCGTCTTCGACTTGCTCACATTCATCCCTCTATTTTTCCCTGTAGAATGAGTTGAAGAAAATGGTATTTTTCATTTCGCATGATATGGCCGAAGTATTCCAATTTTCTGCGTTTCACGTATTGCAGGTATTCCAGTATTCAATCGATGCGTTGCAATAACGTATCGTTTGGCAAGTAGTGGATCCATGAGATTCTGAGCATGCGGCGATAACACCACATCTCAAATGCATCTATACGCTTACATGAGGCAACGGTCTACACTTCTGCTCCATATAGCTCCATGCAGTCTCTACACGGTCCATAAATCCCTGATGTCCTTCAGCAGTATCTGCTATAAGGACGGTATCATCAGCGTATCTTAGGTTATTTATTATTTCTCCGTTTATTCCATCTTCCATGTTTTCTAATGCCTCTTTAAGTAGATGTTCTGAGTACACGTTAAATAGAAAAGGTGACAGTATACAGCCTTGGCGTAGTTCTATCCTTATGCTAAACTGTTCTGATGTTTCGTTTTCGACTCGGACAATGTTTTTTTGTTTATCAGAAGTATAGCTTGGATATTATATTTTTTATTTATCAGAAATATAGTCCCGTGCTCGTTGAATCAGGACTTGTATTGAGAATAAGGCCTCTCGGGTGCCAAGTCCCTCCCTGAAGCCAAACAGTGTGTCACTTATTCTCTCGTTGAGTCTTCTATATATGCACGGTGGCTATGGAAACTAAGTAAATTACAGATTATTTACCTAGTTACATCGGCTTCAGAAAGCCGATGTCGGTCATCTGATTATAAAGCTGAAGGTTTTACTTTAATTTATTTAACTCTTAGTCATATAGAAATTGCAATATTGAACCAAAATGAGCTACAGAACATTATGCGGTAAGTTTTCTCTTTTTAGGTTAGCAATATTATAAAAATATCGAACAATTTTAAACTGGTTGCACTTAACAGGGCTAAGTGTGTCTAACATAGTGCACCTAGTAGGTTCATGAAAATCAACAGTTTACTGGACCATAAAAAGAAGCCAAAATCTGGTTGCTCCCAAGGCTGGACATTGTGGAAGAAGACGATGAACTACTCATAAGGAGGACAGATTAATAAACTTATCCGTTAGGATAATAAGAAAGTTAAATGCAACACAAACTAAGGCTCAAGAGCATTTGAACTGGGAAGTTTATGTTTTCTGATGAATGTTTTCTGATGAATGTCGATTTTCATTTTATGCATCAGATGGGCGAATTTTAGTGTGGAGAGAAAAAACTGAAAGATTTATTCAAGAGAATATGGTGGAAAGAGTGCCATTTTGTGGTGGAAGTGTGACTGTGTGGGGTAGTGTAATAAGGAACGGAAAGAGCGACTTGGTAATTTTGATTGGTCAAACTATGAATGCCATTAAATATCGAGATATGTGTGTAAATGAAATCGATGTGCCAATTGCTCAGAACTTTAGGGACAACTTTATTCTGATAGACGATAATGCGCGTCCTCATAGGGCTCGAATTGTCCAAGAAGTTCTGAGAGAAAACAGCATGGAGCCAATGAGTTGGCCTGCTAGGTCACCCGATATGAATGTCATAGAGCACGTATTGAGTAGATGAGGGAACAAAATTTGGAAGAATTAGCGACTGCGTATAGGGCTATTCCCCAAGACTTCATCAGAACCTTGGTAGACAGTATGCCGAGGACAGCCGAACTGGTCCGAGTACGTGGTGGACGTACACGATGTTAAAATAAGATAAGATATCAAGTTGGTGCTTTGAATTGTCCACTCGTAATACCACAATTCTCCGTATGACCTATAGTATTTTTTCTTGGTATACCTACATGTTGGTTTTAAGTTAGTTTAGGCTCAGTTTTTCAAAAGGGTAATAGAAAACCAGCCTTATCAACATATAAGGTGAATATTTTAGCGGTTTTGTTTACCAAATATAGACTTTTTAAAACAATCCTGTATTTTCTTCGTAGAAAAAAAAAACAAAAACTGTCTCAAGCTATAAATCTGGGTCTCTAAATATTATCATAATGCAAGTTTTAAAGTGACTCTGAATATCAGGGGGCGGCTAAAGTTTAAGATTTTTGCTTTATTTCATACTGTATGATTTTAGATTCATATTTTTTCTGGAAAGTCAGATTAGCTTTATGTTAGTTTAGTGTAGATTTTCCTTGTTGTGGTGCCTCATTCTCTGCGAACATTGGCGATTGTCATGGCTATTCTTATTCTATTAGCTGCCTGTCTAAATAATTGTAAAGACGTCATCCCAAACCACTGGAGCAGGTTTTGCAGCCACATGTTCCTTCTCCTTCCTAGTCCTCTCCTATCGTCGACCTTTCCCTGTAGGATATGCTGCAGTAGTCGATATTTATTGTTCCTCATAATATGTCCTTCATTTTTCTTCTCTTTACTGTGAATGTCACTTCTTTCGTTTTACCCATTCTTTCAAGTACTTCTTCATTGGTTACGTGCTCGATCCATGAGATGCGCAGAATTCTCCGATATATTCACATTTTGAACCCTTCGAGCTACCCATCAAGGCTTCTGGTCCACGCCTCAACGCCGTACAAAAGGACTGGAAGGATCTAACATCTGACCATTCTTATTTTCAGTTGTAGGCTAAGGTTCCTGTTGACAAAAAATATTTTCATTCTATTGAATACAGTTCTTGCCTTTACCATTGATCCCAAGTAAGTGTATCTCTCGACTCGTTCTATAGTTTCTTGATTTAAAGTCAAAACCATAGGAAACTGGGGTTTTTGCTGATGGTCATATGCTTTGTCTGGGAGGTGTTCAGACTAAGTCCATATTCCTCGCTCGTTGTATTGATTTTCTCCAGAAGAGTTTGAAGAAGTTTGATAAAAGTATCATTTGCGTATCTGGTGTTTATGTTTTCGCCATTAATTTTAATCCCTTCAGGAGAATTCTCCAATGTCTCCTGAGATATCTTTTCAGAGTAGATGTTAAATAAGGTCGGCGAGAGGACACACTCTTGGCGAACGCCTTATTGGATCTTCACCTCTTCTGTTTTGTTGCCGGCTATGTGCACGTAAGCTGACTGGTTGCAATATGAATTCGCAATAATTCGAAAAAACCTTGCTGCCTAGGCCTACCTCCCTCATTACTTCCACTATCTTTGTGTGTTTTACCCTGTCAAAACCCTTTGAAAAATCTATAAAGCATGCGTACACACCTTGTTTTATGTCCCTATAGCGTTGTACTAGGACTTGCAATGAAAAGATTGCATCTCTAGTTCTAAGGGCATTTCTAAATCCAAGTTGAGATTCGCTGGTGTATAAGTCACATTTTCTATATTTTCTGCAGTGCTCACATCTTGGTGAGTACTTTGACGATGTGATTAATGAGACTAATGAGCCTGTATTGGTCGCAGGTATTGGCACGAGGTTTTTTAGGGAGGGTAATGAAGGAAGACATTATCCAGTCAGAAGATATTTTTCCTGTGTCATAGATGAGATTGAAGTTTTCTTCCAGAGACTTGAGGAATTCCGTGCTACTGTCACATAATATTTTTATCATTTCTACTCAGACCTCGTCAGGTCCAGCCGTTTTATTGTTTTGCATATTATGGAGAGCTCTCTCAATTTCTGCTTTTGTTATGCGTGGTTCAGATTCGGCACTGATGTAATGTTCTGATCTAACATCTGAGAATGTTTTGGGAATATATTGTTTCCACGTCTTTAGTTTATCTGTCATTTCTGTTATAAATTTACTCTCTGAGTCTACCAGGGTTCCTGTTGTAGTTTTCTTCCGGGTATGTGTCATTTCCTTTATCTTTCTGTGTGTATTTAAATGATTATGCATTCAATATAGTTCCTCAATCTCGCTACATTCCTCTGCCAGCCATTCTTCCATTGCAGCCATGATTTCCCTCTTTATTGTCTTGTGTATTGATCAATACTCCTCCCTGTTTTTGTTTTTAAGTATTCGTCTCTGGTCCATTAGTGTCAAAATTTCGTCTGTCATCCATTCCTTCTTCTTCACACGTGTCTTTTTAGGTACCTTTCACTGGTGTTTTTAATAACTTGGGCGATTCTGTCCCATTTTTATAGGGGTTTTTCTGATGTTTCCACTATTATTTCCAATCCGGTTTATACTTTGTAGTTCGCAGATTTTCGTAAGTGTTTTATAAACATATAAGTTAGGGATTTTGGCAGTTTATTGAATAAAATTCCGACTTTTTAACAAACCCCTGTATCTACTTTCGTTAAACAAAAATAAAAAATCCGCCAAACATGTCCCGAGACTTTGTCAGGGTCTCTAAATGCCATTACAGGGAAAGTTGTGTAATGACTGTAGCAACCAAATGCACTGGGCTGAAGTTTAATACTTTTGCATGACATTTTGCTCCGCCCTGTATAGCCGTCAACAAAAATGTTTTCTACACAAGGTTTGAAATTAGATATCTCCAAGTCAACAGTCTCAAGTTTATTGTGATTGTACGGCTACATGTTTCGCCTAAAAAGACCTGATGATGCCTTTTTAGGCGAAACATGTAGCCGTACAACTACAATAAACTTGAGACTGTTGACTTGGAGATATCTAATTTCAAACCTGAATTTCTACCTGTCTCTTAGAGGAAAAAAATGGATTTTTTCTACGATTTTCTAAACCAGGTATTGTTTATGGTTCCGCAAAAAATGTGCTTTTAGAGTCACTTCACTTCATTGAAATGGGCTAAATCATTTCTGAGATACAATTTTTCAAAAATGACCAAAAAATTGGCCCTTCTGACTATTTTGACGAGCAGTTTTTCTCCAATGTAACCCAAAATTTTATCTTTGTTTTTATCTAAAGTTTTACTGAGAATTTCAAAAGTAACCCTAAGGCTTCCAATTGCTTTTGTAGCGGGAAATCTATGACTGTCACAGAGGGTGATGAAAGTCCTTAAAACACAGTAAAAGAACAATCTATTCTGGCTTTTTCATGTCGTTGCTCTTATTTGGTAAATGCCAAACCTGAACAAACTATAAAAGAAAACAATTTTGCTGTTATACAGGACCTCCCAGAAAGCCTAAAACTTTTCTCGCAAGTAGAGGGACTAGAAACCGAAATATATCTTAAGCAGTGTGGTGGTCACCAATCTGTAAATCAACCCATTTGCATCCTAGTTTCAGGGTCTGAGTTTAACCCTCATCGGTGCAGCTTTGGCTGATTGATAAATTAAACACCGATTTATTGGTTATTTAATTCAAAAAAGAATTGCCAACTCCTTGAAACTAGTAATCAGATAAGATAGTTCATGAGATGCTGAGTGTCAATGCATTTTACTGTCATAGCAGTAGAATGCATCGTTTTATTGAAATACGAAAGTGACATAAAATAATAACTTTATACACATTTAAAAGGTATTCCTTTTTGTTGCTAGACGATGGAGTATCGCTACGTAGTTAATTCAGAGTGGAATAAAAAAGCTGCTAAACTATTAACTTTTAGACTGAGGTATATATGGTTCAATCTATACAGGGTGGTACACTCCGGTTTTTTTTTAAATTGAATACGTATACATCGAAAATCTCTCGAACCTGTAAACTTTTGTGTTTAGGAGAGACAAAAAAATTTTTGAGCAGATTCAACTTTTTAACCTAACATGAAAATGAAAAACCATTTCGCACCTCTTAAATAAAATAATGTCAAATTTAGAGATTTGCAAAATTTAACTTTGACCAGATGAGGTGAAATATCGCAAATGAATAGATCTTGAACAGACCTTCACAACGAGGTACTTATCACTCTTTCTAATAAAATTTTCAAGGTCAATGCTCACTCCCATTTGGGGATTCAGGTTAGGGGTTTGAAACTGCTCAAAAATTGGTTTCCCCTAAAAACTACAGTTGACTTGTTCGACCGATTTTCGACCTACATACTGAATTGGAAGTAAAACGGGGTGGATGCTTTTCGATGGGCCACGCTCTATACCTAATCTCGTTTCTAGTATCCCATCACGAATATTTGTCAATGATCTCGCCTAAGTTCTTCTTTACCCCGTAACTTTTCTTGAATAAATTCAATATAACCCTTAAATATATAACCGAAGGCACTTTGGTTCGAAAGAAGACGAGTTGACTTAGAGTTTCTTAGACTCATTAAGACCAAAATCCAAATATAGAACTGCTCGACTAACTTTTCGATATTCCCCGGTTTTTTTATATAATATGTAAGGGATCAATTTGTGCCCATAAGTTTCGTAATTCATTGATTGTCTTTTTAAGGAACTTTTCTAAATAAAATTTTGACGTATCTGATGCTGAAAAGCATCTATTTTAGACCACAAATTGAATAAACTTTAGCACACCGACCGACGTTACTGTCTCTCTAAAAATAGGAATTGTCACAACCTAAATGCATATTTGAATGATTAAACATCGTCCACCTGTGGAGCTTACCAGCAGGACAAAACTCCGAAAAGTGAAATGTTAAATTGACAATATTGTTCCATTTTCAAGAGTCGTTTTACCTGTCCGGGGATGTATAGTACATTTTTACTGTACGTGTTTTTTAGTTAAATAAATAATTCACGAATGTTGTTTTTCCACTTAACATCTAATTTATTTATGCATCTTACTTCACAGCTCTCTCTCTTTAAAATTCATGAATGCAATGTTTTTACATGGTCCTAATTTGATAAAAAAAATAAATACAAAGCAATCGAATTTTGAATCTGAAAATATTAGGTTCAGTTTGCACAATACTTACAAAATTGTGTAAGTGTAAATAGAGAGTAATTTCTAGAATTAAGTAAATAAAGAGAGCTGCAATATTCTCTTGCACTGAAGTCGGCAGTCTGGTAACTTAACTTCTTGTAAATACAGTTTTTCTTTTTCAGGTTAGCCGAGCTACCTTTAGACGATTATTTAAGCCAAAACTTGTGGTGTTAATTGTGATTATGGTAAGATATTCTAGATATTTATTTTTTTTTCTCCTATAGGAATATTTTCAATTTTCTTAATAGTTTAGAGACTGGATAGGCCGACAATTACACAGCTAGTGCAACTCAAATCTATGAGATACGAAATAGAAAAATCATGCGTAATTGAGGGGCTATTCATTTTGTTAAAAATGTCTATAAATTTGAATTAATTAATTTATTCAAAACTAACCCATACAAGGAAAAATTTAATAATTTATTACCATTAAACCCTTAATTAAAGGTGTAAATTAGTGAAAAAAAAAAGACTGTAAAATTGGGGTGGTGATATGGCCATTACATCCACCAATGTTATGCAATATATTATTTTGTTTAGCCACCCCCAAGCCATTGCATTTAAACACCTAATGACGATTAATGTATTTTATTTCAAGTATTTTCATCGATTTATTTAATATTTTTCGTGCCACTACAATTGAATCAGTTGTATCCTCCTTACGAAAATAAAAATTCAATCTGCTTTGCTTGATTGAATTCGACGAAGTGGAAACTTGGGAGATATTTTCAAAATTCATAATGAGTTCCAGGTGTGATAAAAATAAAAAAGTAATAAACACCGCAACTGTATCAGATACGGGCCTCAAGCCAAAGAAAACTGGCTACGCCCCTGCATATTTGATTATCAATTGTGCAGCTCTGGTCTGGTTACAACACTTATGTTCTCTTTGTCACACCCATGGTATAACGTTTCAAATGCCGGCTTCTCTAATGTGACATAATTTCATTAAATTCCCTTCCGAATTGTCCATAGAAGGATTCAGATTCATTTAGCAAACAATTAATTACCGTCAAACCCCTGCTTGAATAAATTTCACATGTTTCGTCCCGAATTATAAACGCTCCTATTTTCCGCGTTTAATTTCGAATTATACATATTTCATCCCGAAAGACCTAAATAGGCATTTTGAGTGAAACTTTCGGGGGTAGATTACACAAAATTGATGCTGCACGGATTTCATTAAAAATGTTTTCCGCGGAAAGCCTGCTGCTTTATTATACTTTTCTATTGTGTTCATCATAAATCGATACTTACATACAACTGCTGATTCACGTAAAAGATTAAAGTGACAACAGTCAGGGTTTTTTATACCAATTTAAATTGAATGATCGTTGTAGAGACTTGAAATTGTTGGAAGCCAGACAAGCAAAATTATTCAGCAGATTAATTAACCAGAATTTTATTAAAACAGAAGTCAGAAAAATGTAACTTAGCAAGTGTCACATGTTACAAAGAAAATGATAAAAACTGAAATACTTAGGGATCCAGTGGCTCTCCAGATTGATTCGCTACGTTCAGGCCTGTTCAAGCCCTGAACTGATTTCCTTTGTGCGCCGAAATCCCGCGACCCCACTACCCCCACCCCAGTCCCTCCACTGCAGCGCGACGACGGGGGAATAAATACGGCGGAGCTCACGACAGTTAAATCAGTCAACGTCGGGAAGCACGGGAGATCAATTCGCCCATTGCCTCATCCCCTTTTATAATATCTGCTGCAGCTGTAGAAGAAACTCCAACAAAAGCCCCAACAAAACACCCACAAAAAAGTGTATTGATCCAAATATCCAAAAGTAGGTAGTAAAAAATTAAGGCAAAGTAATGTTTGGTAAATAATGTTAAATAACGTGATTCTCAGAATAAATTTAAACTTTTGGACCTTGTGTAACAGCACCAATGTTTTTTATTGTAAAAAATGCCTGACGTTAACATGACGTCAAGTCTCTATCACGACAATAACATGACGTCACTTTCACGTCATTAAGTTGACGTAACTGTGACATCATATTTTAGATGACTCCAACGGTACCTCTGCCTTCACACAGCCATTATTTTCACGTCATCGTGCTATTTTTATGTCTATTCAATTAATGACATTTGATGTCTACCTACTTAGAATACATTTTAATGACCAAACACATTTTCGAAACCAAATTAAATAGAAGAAGAATATTTAAAGTAGAAATACAAAAATATATGCGAACTGTAGAACATATTTGTGGAATTTATGAGTTGACAAAGCAAAATTTTAATTTGGAGAAGATTTATAAAGCATTACTCTCACTTCTGCCTGGCTTATCCTCTAAAAGAATATGTTAATAAAATTATGCAAGCGAAGAGGAACTAATGGACTTGCAGACACACATCAGTGTGCATAAAGGTTGCAGTCTCTGAAGTGATGACAAAAAACAAAATGGATATTAGAGAAAAAGTGAGCAAGCAGCCAGAAAACAAAAAATATAAAATACATACATTAATTCACTAACAATGCGAGATTAGTCAAATATCAACAAGGTAGATGCAATATTGCTAATGCATCATTCGCTTTTTGAGTGTGAGGAATCAAAATATGTAAAAAGAAAATTTTAATAATCTAACTTGCATACGTCTTTTCCAAATCTCAACAGGCCAAATTCCATTCTTAATATGAAATTTATACGCGGAAGCCTGAAAACCTGGTGCAAAGCACAATTTGGCGTGTGATATTCCCAAATTAGCACACCCTCGCGCTAGCTTAGTGACGACAGACATAAAAGCCACTTGCGACTTTGAATTTCCTTGATGAGGAGCGAAGCGAGCGTTTGAGTGCAAAAGTGAAACTGCAGGATGCAGGTAGATTACATGTAATTATTATTAAACTTTCGCGACTCAAAAGGCTTTGCATATTCACAGGCATGAATCGACAGATTAGCAAGCTAATTGAAAAAAATTAAAAATTATAAGTTTGTTACAAAAGATCAAAAATTATTTACTCTGCTAAGTGATGAGGGCGAAGAGTTTTCAAATTTCGGATGATACCTATTTTTTTGTCACCACTTTTACCTATTACACCTATTAACATAGTTTTTTATGGGAAAATAAGATGCATTAGATTCCGGTTAAATCCTTTCAATTTCCAGACTAAATTCTATCAAAATTCAATTAATAATTGATTTAAAACAGTTAAAATTCATAATTCGTTTATTAAAAGTACAAAAAAATATTTTTCTACAAATTGATTAGGATTGAGAGTGAGGAATCTCGGTTGATAATATTTTGGTCACCAAGCTACCAGAACACATTTTTTATTGAAAATGGAAAGCATTAGATTCCAATAAAATACCTTCTATTCCAACACTATACTCTATACTTAATCTATACTTAATCTAAATTCAACCTAATTAGCTAAAAAAGAAGAAAATTCAAGTCTTTTACAAGCAAAAATTATTCACTGGGATTAGGTTCACACAAGTGATTAAGGCTAAGAACTTTAAAATTTTGGCAGATAACTTTTTTTTGGTAACCAATGTACTGGCACCAATAACATGCTTTTTTTAACGGAAAATAAGATGAATTTGATATGATCCCTTCAATTTCAAAAGTAAATTTTATCTAAATCAAAAATGAAAAATTACAAGTCATTTACCAGTAAAAATTATTTATTTTTCAAAGCGATTAGGGCTAAGAGTTTTCACATTTTTTCGTATACCTATTTTTTGTCATCAATGTACCGGCAACAATCACATGCTTTTTACCGGAAAATAAGATGCATTGCATCCAATACAAACCTTCAATTCAAAATATTTTCTAAATGAAAATTAAAAATTACAAAGGTTTTACGAGTAAAAATTATTTACTTCGCAAAGTGATTAGGGCTAAGAATTTTCAAATTTTGGCAGATACCTTTTTTCGGTCACCGATGTACTGGCACCAACAACATGCTTTTTTATCGGAAGTCGATACGGGTTAAGAGTTTTCAAATTTCTGTTAACACCTATTCTTACCACTAATTTTCCAATACCATTAACACGTTTTTCATTGCACATTTAAACATAATAAAGTTAAAAATTATAAGTCTTGTCCCACAAAAAATTATTTATTCTGAACCGTGATTAAATTTGAGAGTTTTCAAATTTATACTGATACCTATAATATGATCACAAATTTGGCAAATTTATTGAAACATTTTTTATTGGGCATTGTGATACATTGGATTCGGGTTTAATTTCAAATTAAATTCAATACAAATATCCACGAAACCTATTTGGTACTTGGCCTGATCTTATTCTTGCTGAATTACATTTGGTACCAAATAAGAAAACAAGCCTCAACTCAGATGCCTATTCCTTGTTTGAGGTGTTAATTGAATTAACTCAAAAGAAGCTAAAATTCCATTCTTAATAATCATAAATTTGCACTATTAACACGTTTTTTTATCGCACATTGGGATGCGCTGAATTAACACTCTCCTAACTAGCTAAACTAAATCCAACCTAAATTGAACCAAACCGATTTAAAAAAAAAAACAAAAAATTGTAATATTTTGTTTCAAGTTAAAAACGTTGTACTCTACAAAGTGATAACGGTTGAGAGTTTTCAAATTTCGTCCGAAGCTCTTTTTGTCACAAATTTGCCAGGACCAGTAACACGTTTTTCATCTGACATTGGTAAGCACTGGAATCCAATTTAACTCTTCATTTTTAAGGCTAAATTCGAGATTCAACCTAATTGGTTAAAAAAATAAAAACTATTATTCTTTTCTTAGAAGTGAAAAATGATTTACTCTTGAAATAGATTCGGATTAAGAGTTTTCAAATTTTGGGTGACACCTATTTTGATCACTAATTTTCCATTACCATTAATACATTTTTCATTGCAGATTTAAACGTAAAAAAGTTCAAAATTATAAAGCTTGTTACCAGTAGAAATGACTTATTCTGAACAATGATTAGGGTTGAATTTTCAAATTTATACTTATAATTTGGTCACAAATTTTGCAAGTCCATTTTTATATCATGCATTGTGATGCATTCGATTCGGGATTAATCCCTTTAATTTCAAAATTAAATTCAATCTAAATATCCAAGAAACCTATTTGGTACTTGACCTGATTCTGGGTGAATAACATTTGGTTCTAAATAACAAAGCAAGTTTCAACGCTGATACCTATTCCTTATTCGAGGTGTTAATTGAATTCATCAAAAAGCAGCTAAAATTCCATTCTTAATATTCACAAATTTGCCAACACCATTGCCCCATTACCACGTTTCTTATCGCACACTGGGATGCGCTGGATTCCAGTTTGATTTCCTAACTAGCTACACTAAATCCAACCTCTACTCAACCCAACTGGTTTAAACAAAAATTAAAATTATAATCTTTTGTTTCAAGTTAAAAACGATGTACCCTACAAAGTGACTAGGGTTGAGAGTTTTAAAATTCCATCTGACGCCTTTTTTGTCAGGAATTTGCCAGGACTAGTAACACGTTTTTCATCTAACATTGGGATGCACTCTTTTCGGATTTCACTAAATTCATTCTAGATTCAACCTAGCTGGTTTAAAAAATTAAAAATTATTATTCTTTTTTTAAAAGTAAAAAATGATTTACTCGAAAAATCAATATCGGTTAAGAGTTTTCAAATTTCGGTTGAGACCTATTGTCGCGTTCTCTGACACCTTGAATCAACTCGGATTTTTCGGTTTTCTTGGAATCGTCTGGAACTCGAGGTAGAAGGGAATTGAAAGTTTGTTGCCCAACAATTTGGGTTTGTGTCTGAACTCCAGAAGGTAACTTCTTTGGAGGCAGTGAGCGAGATAGTTCGTCCACACGCTGGTTCAAAGAATTTACAATTTCCCATATCTCGCTATTACGAGAAGACCTAGAACTTTGAAACATGTTAAATAAAAAAAAACGATAGGGTAGTATCAGAGAACCGGGAGTGTTTTATTCCTAAGATAAATCAAAGGGAAATAAAATACTCACCAAATGTTAGGGATGCCACTGAGTTTATAATCGAATGCCGGAAACTCAAAAACCGACGAAACGGAACTTGCACTTCCGCTGGAGATACAATTAATAGAATTAGTATATTTTCTTCTTAATCATTCAGTCAAAATTCAAACATAAATATTTACCTGTTGGATGGTTGGTTGTACTTTGATGAAATTTGGGTACCCAGATGAAAAGAAGAATTTTATGAAATATTAAACTACTACTAACAATAGTTAACACTATAGATTCAAATTTAATTTGTTAATTCCACGGTTATATATTCGTAATTAAATAACTGACCTTTTCCTGAATTCTCAGTCCTTCAGAGGTAATGATCGATTCAAGGTCCAGACCAAAGATAAAATGGTTATACCATATTAAAGTTCAACAAAATTTTTTTTTCCCCTTGGAAAGGGGGGGGGCGTAATTAAGTGAAGCTCAAACAAGAAAAAATTATTCAAGAATGACTCACCAAGTTTGTGGTTTTGTGGTTTCGTGCACTTTATGCTTGAATGTTCACGCTTTATTCAGTAGGACTTCAGCTTTCACTATCAAAATTTCTTAACATTTAATTACCTCCTTTAGAAACAAAAGTTCCTTTCCTAAGCGAGTCTTCAAACCTGCAGGCTACTATATAAGCTTCCGAGTTAGCTCAGTGAGCTCATTAGAAAGGTAAGTGGGACTTGGAAGGAGATTGGGTAGGGCTCTGGACTAGAGTTCTCACAAGAGACGAACCAAACAGGAATACGGCTAATTAGGGGCGTTATTCAATAATCGTTATGTAAGATGACGGAGAGATTTTTTTGACAAATCTCTCCCGTCATTTTTTTCAACAACCTCGCCACCAGTACCTTTTTTTTTCAACAACCTTGCCACCAGTACAGGTTTATTTGTAACATACCAGCAACAAAACACTATTTTTTTTCATGCGGACTAAAAGTACGTCATTTGTTTTCTCCATACGCACACCTAAAGTGGGCTTTCAAATCCTGAGACCAAAAAGTAGCAAAAAAGTCCTAGGCAGTAAAAGTAAAGTCAAAAGTCACCGCTTGTGTCATGGTGGCGCATATATAAACGATTTTCATTCACCAAAATTATTTGAATAATAGATGACACCAGATAAACCGATCTGAGTGTATTGCCATCTTTACATTCTTGTTGAAAAAACAAAGGACAGAAATACTCTCAGAGCACTCAAGAGCACCATCCGAAACCGTTATTAGTCGAAATCGCATAGGTTCTCGAATTCTGAATTCGTCTGTTAAATGTCATGCGCGTCATCATATTTATCTGTCAATGTGACATTTATTAATTTAGTATTGAAAATAATGCTACAAATTCTTAGTTTACCATAATCATTGGTTATTATTTAATACATTAAAACCATTGAACATTGAAAACCACCATTCTAACATATTCTATGTATTTTACAAATAATATACACCCCTAATTGGGTAAGTACCTAGACCCGCTTAAAGAGGATGAGAGAAAATTGCAAAACTGAACCACTTTTAAATAGATTTCTTATTTCTTGCATGCTTGAAAAAAAAAATAGTATATGTTGCTCGGAGTAAAAGGTCTTTTTGTGCTTCGCCCAGTTGCAGGCCTCAGCTTCGCTTCGGCCGTCAATCTCTGGGCTCAGCACGAAAAGACCCACTTTTACTCCTAGTGACATAACCTACTATTTGATCACTAATTTTCCAAAAGCATTAACACGTTTTTCGATTGCACATTTGAACCTAAAACAGTTAATAATTCTAAATATTGTCACAAATAAAAATTATTTATTCTGAAAAGTGATTAGGGTTGAGAGTTTTCAAATTTCGTCTGACACCTTTTTTTGTCGCAAAGTTGCAAGGACTAGTAAGACGTTGTTCATCTGATATTGGAAAGAACTGTATTCCGATTTAACCCTTTATTTTCAAGGCTAAATTCAATCTAGATTCAACCTAATTGTTAAAAAAAAATTAAATTATTATTTTTTTCTTACAAGCGAAAAATGGTTTACTCTAGAAAGTGATACGTGTTAAGAGTTTTCAAATTGTGGTTGATACCTATTTTCATCACTAATTTTCGAAGAGCATTAGCACGTTTTACATTGCACATTTAAATATAAAAAAGTTAAAAATTCTAAATCTTGTCACAATCAAAAATTATTTATTCTGAAATGAGTATGTTGAGAGTTTTCAAGTTTCGGCCGATACCTGTTTTGGTCACCAATTTGCTATGACCACTAACACGTACACTGAATTCCAGAATAATTCCTTCAATGTCGAAATTAAATTAAATCTAATTTAAACTAATTGGTTAAAAAAGTCTTTTGTAACAAATCAAAAATTATTTATTTCACGAAGTGATGAAGGCTGAGATTTTTCAATTACAAGGTTCATTTACACGTTTTTCAGCGCACATTGGAATATATGGAATTCCCGTTTAATCCATCTAATTTCAGAACTAAATAAGTCTTTTTCACAAGTAAAAAATTGTTTATTATACAAGGTTATTAGGGTTGAGAGTTTTCAAACTTCAACTGATAACTATTTTGATCACAAATTTGCCAGCACCATTAACACGTTTATCATCGCATATTGGGACGCGCTGGATTCTAGTTTGATTTCTTAAATGGCAAAACTAAATCCAACTTTAGTTTAACCTAACTGGTTTAAAAAACAAAAAATTATAATTTTTTGTTTCAAGTTAAAAACCTTGTACTCTAAAAAGTGATTAGAGTTGAGAGTTTTCAAATTTCGTCTGAAGCATTTGTTGTCACAAATTTGCCAGGGTTAGAAAAACGTTTTTCATGTGATATTGGAAAGCACTGGATTCCAATTTAGCCCTTCATTTTCGAAGGCAAAATTCAATCTAGATTCAACCTAATTGTTTAAAAAGAATATAAATTATTATTCTTTTCATACAAGTTAAAAATGATTCACTCACTCTAGAAAGCGATCCGGGTTAAGAGTTTTCAATTTTCGGTTGACACCTGTTTTGACCAATAATTTTGAAAGTAAAAAATTCAAAATATCACAAATAAAAATAATTTATTCTGAGAAGTGATTAGGGTTGAGAGTTTTCAAGTTTCGGTCGATACATATTTTAGTCACCAATTTGCTAGGACCATTAACACATTTTTTATGCATTGAATTCCAGATTAATTCCCTCAATTTCAAAACTAAATTCGATCTTAATTCAACCTAATTGGTTAAAGAAGTATTTTGTAACTATTCAAAAATTATTTAGTTCCCGAAGTGATTAAGGTTGAGATTTTTCAAATTTCGTCTGACACCTACTTTTGTCACAAGTGTGTCAGGTTCATTTACACTTTTTTCAGCGCACATTGGAATATATAGAATTCTGGTTTAATCCATTTAATTTCGGGACTAAATAAGTCATTTGCATAATTGATTTTTTTTTACTATACAAGGTGATTCGGGTTGAGAGTTTTCAAACTTCAGCTGATACCTATTTTGTTCACAAATTTGCCAGAATTTTTAACACGTTTTTCATCGCACATTGGAACGCTCCGGATTCGGGTTTGGTCTCTTAAATGCCAAAACTAAAATCAACCTAAAATTTAACCTAACTGGTTAAAAAAACTAAAAATTATTTTCTTTTGTTTCAAATTAAAAGCGATGTACTCTACAAACTCATTAGGGTTGAGAGTTTTCAAATTTCGTCTGACACCTTTTTTGTCACAAATTCGCCAGGTCTAGTAACTCGTTTTTCATCTGACATTGGGAAGCACTAGATTCCGATTTAACCCTTTATTTTTAAAGCTAAATTCATTCTAGATTCAACCTAACTGGTTAAAAAAATTAAAAATTATTATTCTTTTCTTACAAGGGAAAAATGAGTTACTCTAGAAAGCGATCCGTGTTAAGAATTTTAAAATTTCGGTTGACACTTATTTTGATCACTAACTTTCCAAGAGCATTAACACGTTTTTCATTGCGCATTTAAACATAAAAAAGTTAAACATTCTAAATCCTGTCACAAATAAAAATTATTTATTCTTTAAAGTGATTAGGGTTGAAAGTTTTCCAATTTATACCTATAATTTGGTCGCAAACTTTGCATGTCTATTTTTATATCATGCATTGTGATGCATTGGATTCGGGATTAATCGCTTTAATTTCATAATGAAATTCAATCTAAATATACAAGAAACCTATTTGGTACAAGGCAAGACTCAATTCTGATACCTATTCCTTATTTGAGGTGATAATTGAAAAAATCAGAAAGCAGCTAAAACTCAGAAATTGTGCTGTTCAAATATAGATTGAAATAGAATTTTACACCCCGTGTTACATTTCTCCGAAACCACAATTCCAGAAATGTGAAACGTATCCTAAATCGAAAATGCCATTGCATAAACATCGGGACCTGGGAGCTTCTCTCTCCCTTTCGGGGACTCTTTCGCTTAAAATATGACCCAAGTTAGCATACCTAGCAACCCGTTCAGTTCTGCAACAATCTAGCCGTGAAGCTAAGGCGATATAAATTTGAGTATATCTGACCAGCCGTTCCGTTGAATGGAAAACCCTTTTAGTGTAATGCATTTCCATAAAGGTGAATATTTAGCACCCCCAGGTTGCAGCCGATAAAATAAAACTGCTTCTGCATTTCGAGCTCGGCTCACGACCAACTAATTAAGAAATGGGGAATCCAGCTTTGAGGAAGAAGCGAGAAAATGTTTATGTCCTTGCTGTGCAATAAACTTTTTTTGATGGTTGTGACGCGCAGTGCCCTTAAAATTAAAAAACTACTAAACCGAGTTCTCCGCGTCGACCTCGTTAAAAATTGATCAAATTTCCAAGTTAACGCCCACAAAAGATTCCGCCAAGAAATATGTTTTCATTAAAGTTAGCATTAACGCTGCCTCAAGAGTTTGTTTAACTTTTAGCCAGGCTAAGTCGAGAAATCAGTCACTTTATATTCAGAGAACACGCCATATTCTTTAAGGACTTTCCTCCACATAATTGTTTTTTTCTGCAAGCGCAGAGCTGATTTCAAAGCGCGCACTTGCAAAAAGTGACTAAGTTGAAAACTGAAGGAAAAACGAGGTTTTTAATACGAATTGCAAGTTTGAGATTAAAAATCGTTATACTGGAGAATTATGAAACGAGGCTACGAAATTAAGTTTTAAGTGGTTCGACGGAAAACCTTATGGTAAACATCGCCCTGGAATTTTTAACTTCAGCTGCTATTTCACAATGCCTGGATCTCCTCTAAGACCGGCTAAAGTAAACTTTTCGATAGTCTTTAGATTGTTTGCTTGGAAAGTTTCCAACTGCTGAAAAAATATTGCCCAATCGCACTGAAAAAGTGGAAAGAGGCATTCACCAGCTGCAACAATAGGGACGATGGCAAGGTAAATTCCTCGCAATCATTGTTTACTAGTTAAAGTTTCAAATCTCGGCACACTCTAAGTTAAATTGCGTAAAGGCAGCTGTGGCATCCCCCCTGGGTAGCTTAATAACTCACCTAAATACCACTGGAATGTGTTATGTATAGTTTTAATTTATTATGGAATTACTATTGTAATTGAGGAAAAAATATATAATAGCCCTATAGAGTTTGGCAGGTGCATTTAATGTGAAAAATATGTAATATTTTAACAACAGAAAACAATTTACTTTTTTCTGCAATTGTTACTTAAATTTTTAAATATTTTTATTTAAATTTCCATTAGTCATATAAGTTCTGCTTTTGTTTCCATGAGTTAGCTGAATAAAGCCTTTATTTCGCATTTACCTAAGTGAAGAAAGAATTAAAGTTCCATTTTGCATGGAGTAACAAGTAGATGTGACTCAGTGTACCCTTTTTACCCTAAATCACATTCTACATACGTAGTTAAAAGTTTTGAATCCCTTGATGTAAACAAGATCCATAGTCAAGGTTTTTGGTCAATGACAATATATTTTTTTTTATGTGTTATTAAAGGGCTACGTACTGCAATAGTACAGTGAAATAACTAGTGATTTATTGACCTTATGATGACCTGGCGAATGGGTCAAAACGTCCCTAAAAAAATGGTTGGAACAGAACAATTCATAGTCCCTTCTTCGCTGAGACTTTGCCCTCTAGACCTAAATATAGGATAGATAAAACATAGCAGTTTGTACTGTACTTAAACTTGAGTTTTTCATTTGTGATAATAGTGTGGCGCTTTTGTTTATTGGCTAGAGTTCTTAAGGAGGAGAAGTAGAATATTTAATACGTAAAAGAAAAAAAGAAAAGGAATAATAAAGAAAAAAGATAGAGGAAATAAGCTCAGTTGACGAAGAACAAGTCGAATCTGCTCCGAGATTACAAATCCTTTAACAGTCGAAGAACGAAAGAGGGAAGGGGGACCCGTTATGTCGTTAAGGGGGGAAATCGTTCTCTTAAATAAAGAAAGTTCAAACACGTTTCTTGTCTTATACAGATTATCTGCATGTTGATTGCCACAGATTTTTATACGACTTGGGATTCACCTAATTTAAGGAGTAGACTGTCTCTGTTTATTAGCATTGATTTTCTTTCCTCTTGTTAGTTCTGTCAGTTTCTCAAATGGTTCAAAGGCTTGACACTCTGCGAGTGCTACTTCACTGCCTGGTCTGGACCACAGATTTTTATTTCTATACTTTCTTAAGTTCTAAAAGCATCAGTGAAAATTTGTTATTTACTTGGTTTGTTGCTTCGAATAAAGGCGGTGAAAACTGAAGACTGAAAACACCCCTATAATCAATTTAAAAAAAAAAATTGCACGACTTGTTGCTTTTGAGCGTGATAGGGCGATTGAGTTCCTCTAAGAAAAATAAAAAATTAATTCAAATGAAATTGGACTCATCAGTGATTTCTTTTAAAAATCGCAACAAAAAGTCGATTCCAAGAAAAGGGGTCCCAATTTGGTGAACCAGTGGGTTTGTGAAAGGAGTAAGAGGAAGTTGAGAAAAAGCAACAACAGTGGGATTCACTCCAATCGGTTCGCTCGTTTTAAATTATAAGCCGTCAAAGTTGTAATTGAGAAAAAAGAATGTTAGTTCGATTAATGAGACGATTTTAATCCCTTATGAATGTAATAAACTTAATATGTGTCAGAGTGCTCTTGTAAATGCGTTTTTAAAAGCAGTTGAAAAAGTCGATTCGTAAAGTGCCCAAAAATTGACCACTGAAGAGATCCACGAAATGCTGAGCACAGAAAGAGGAAACTAACTAGGTACAATGAAAAAACAGGACGAGACATGGACGGGAGACCAGGGAAAGAGAGATTTCTCCTAGAGATTCTCCTCAACAAAGTCAGAATTCAACAAAGCCATAATAAAGAACATCTGAGAGACCCTTAGGGCTCGGGCGACTCCAACACAGTTGGTAAGCTGGGTCAGATCGGCACACCGCAACCGTAGGGTGACGGCTTCTTTGGGACATTACCGGAGGGAAATCTAGGTCGAAGGCGGCTGTCTACAAGGCAGCTACTGATCACCTCGACTATGGTGTCTCTTAATGGACGGTCTTTTGGAGAGACTACATGCCGAGGGGCTCAGTGCGCAGGTTTATGAGGATGACGGACTGATCATGATACCAGAATGCAAAGGGCATGCAAGTTATATTATTGATTTATACTGAGACGTTTTTAAAAAGAAGCTCAACTACGGGGACAAGAGTTTAGACTTTATTATACATGTAAAGAATAAAACAAATGACACGATATAATTATTTCAAGTGATATTTATAAACTCTGGTTTGCTGCGGTTGCACTTCCGTCGTCAGCAGTGTAGAATGCTGATGCAGCTGATGATGCGGCTGGATTGATAATATAACTTGCAGAATAATAGAACAATGATCTACCGAGACGTCAGTCAATCCTGGAAAGACAGAACTTGTGCTCTACAGCAAAAGGAGGAAAACTACAGGATTCCGGTCACCCACACTGAACGCAGAACCTCTGCTGCTAAATCCTGAGATCAAAATCAGACCGAGGATATTCTATGGGTCCAGGGTCTGGTGGCCAACGGCGGACATGGCCTGCAAGGCCCTGAGTTTGCCAAACTACGGAAAACAGTCGAGACAACACCGGCGATGGTTTCCTGCAGGAGGATAGATTGGTACGACCAGTGGAAGGAAACAGCCATGGAAAGCGGTCACACTCAGATCGCCAGTCTCGCTGAGCAGGACAACCATATTATCCTGTCGCAGGAGGGGCGCTCTTGCAATCGGCTCAGACTAAAACAGCAATTTGGGATAAACGTCCCAACAAGGGAAGTATTCAAAAAAGAGCAGCATCAGCAATCTTCTGAGAACAATCAGGTATGGTATACAGATGGATCAAGAATTGCTGATTTACAGACGTCTGGAGCCGGAATATACAAAGCAGCCCGTGAAGAGGGCCAGAGCCCTCCCTTGGGAAGCTGCACGACTGTTTCCAGGCGGAGGTGTTTGCAATACTCGAAGTGGTCACACGACCAGAAGTCAAACAAGGAGCAGAAGAGAATCTCTTCATCTCCTCCGACAGTCGATTCCTGTAGATGGCTCGCAGGGCCGCCGTTGCAGGAACAGGATGAGTTCAAAGCTTTGAGATCAAGCAGCGAGTTGCAGGAACAGGATGAGTTCAAAGCTCGTTCAGAACTGCAGGGATGCTCTAGATTAAGTGGGAGAAACAAAAAAGGGTAACTCTGGGATGGGCTCCTGGACATAGGGGCCTTGAGGGAAACGTGGTTTCCAGACATGCTTTACTGGACCGGAGTAATGTCTAGGAGCAAGCAATAGGTACTCTCTCACAATTTGAGTGAATGGGCATGGGAGAGTACAAGGACAAACTGGACACAGTCAGTAATATGTAAACAGACCAAGAAAAATTACCCTAACCCGGATAGATCCAGGGCCTCGTGGCTACTTGGGAGGAGAAATCGGCAGTGCTTGGGAGACTCTAAAGGAATTCTCACTGGCCACTGCGGACTAAATAGTTACATGCACCTTCTAGGAATGGTGGACAGTCCACTTTGCAACCACTGTGGAGCAGGGGAAGACTCGTCATACCACTTTCTGGGAATGTGCTAGAGGTAGGCGTGACTGCGCCACAGAACACTGGGAGCCGCCTTCCTTCATCGACAAAATAAATATGGCCGGGTAAAAAACAATAGTAACAGAGAGCCAGACAAATAGAGGCCAACCTAAAGAAAGAAGCCCTAGAAAAAGATTATCTTTAACGAAAGGGAGTAATCTAATCCAAAGGAAACTCCTCGAGAATTTCTAGTAGGAGCAGTTTTTCAACCTAAACCTAAAAATAAGATACTCCCGAAACTGTAAAATAAAGAACAACTAGTGAAGCTCGATCGGAGAAAGCACCCAAACCTGAGGAAGAGAAAAAAAAAAGAAAACAAAGTCAGAAAAAAAACAGGAAAACCTGAGACTGAAGAAGTAACCATTAAAAAGCCTGGGGCAAAAAAAGAACGAAGAAGAAATAAAAAAAAACTCCTTAAGAACCTAGATCGAGAAACTGAATGTTGCAAACTGAGGAAGAAGCCGAAGCGTTCAAGCTCAAAATAGTAAAGAGACCTCGAGAAGAAGAAGAAGAAGAGAATGCACTTAAGATAGGACAGAGAAGCATGAGGAAACAAAATAAATATTGCCGAAACCAGAGTAAAGAAGAGGCCAAACCAAAGAAAGAAGCCCTAGAAAAAGCTACCCTTTAACGAAAAGGAGTAGTTTGGTCCGAAGAAAACTCCTCAAGAAGAAGAATTTCTAGTAGAGGCGGTTTTTAAACCAAAACCTAAAAAAAAAAGTGATCCCGAAACTGTAAAATAAAGAACAACCAGTAAAGCTTGATCGAAGAAAATACTCAAACTTGAGGAAGAGAAAAGAAAAAGAAAACCAGAAAAACTTGAGACTGAAGAAATAACCACCAAAAAGCTTGGGAGGAAAAAAAACGAAGAATAAATTAAAAAGAAAGCCCCTCAAGAACCTCCTCAAGAAGAAGATGATGCACTTAACATTGGATAGAGAAGCAAGAAGAAACAAAATAAATATTACCAACAAGAAGGAAGGAAGAGGAAAAAAGAGGCCAAACCAAAAAAACAATGTCCTAGATAAAGCTATCCTTTAACGAAAGGGAGTAGTTTAGTTCAAAGAAAACTCCTCAAGAAGAAAAATTTCTAGTAGAGGCGGTTTTTAAACCAAAACCTAAAAAAAAGTGCTCCCGAAACTATAAAATAAAGAACAACCAGTAAAGCTTGATCGAAGAAAACACTCAAACTTGAGGAAGAGAAAAGAAAAAGAAAACCAGAAAAACTTGAGACTGCAGAAATAACCATCAAAAAGCCTCGGACGAAAAAAAAACGAAGAATAAATTAAAAAGAAAGCTTCTAGAAAGTAATCTAGTCCAAAGGGAACTCTTCAAAAGGAAGAACATCTAGTACATGCTGTTTTTAAACCTAAACCTAAGAAGAAGAAACTTCCGAAACTGTAAAAGAAAGCACAATTAGTGATCGAAGAAAGCACTCAAGCCTGAGGAGGCAGGATTGGTTGAGGTATAAGTAATCATACAACCCAAAAAAAATAAGAAGAGGAAGGTACTGAGGAAAAAGTCATAATTAAGAAGAGGATAGGTACAATTCCGAAACTGCAGGAATCAATGTAGAATCGGAAGAAATGCTTTAATGGAGAGTGGAGAAGAAGACATTGTTAAAGAAAAACCCGTAAAAATTTCTGAGGTGGTGAAGAAACAAGAAGTTACAACCGAAGAAGCGTTTGAAGAAATTCAACCAGCATACGGCTCAAAACAACTACTAAGTGACGAAGAAGAATCGATAGAAGCATTTGTCTTGCGTTTAGCGGTGTTCCCCTCTTTTGAATGGTTTTGTCAAAAAAAGGAAAAACTGGACAAAAACAATTTCTTTTTTCTGTATAGTAGAGCCCGTTTAAATTTTTTGGAGGAGGGGAGGGGGAGGGGAAAAGTAAAAAAGTTTTCGTCGTAGTTTAAAAAAAACAATTAAAAAATTAATAAGAAAAGTACTACATATCAAAAAAGCCAATATAACATTTTAGAGTAAAAAATCTAAAACAGTTAGGCCACACTGGGAATTGAACCCACCAGTCGTTCCTGCCCAAAAAAAAACCCCACTTGCTGAAGTGGGGGTGCTTGGGGGACAAAAATTTTACCAATTGATGAATCGACCTACAAACGGGTCGACTCGTGGAGGGAATGAGGGCCCAGGTGGAGTAGGGATGGGTGGATCGGAGGACTGTAAAAAGGGCCTAGTCGCAAGGCTTCGACCCCCCAATGTCTACTACTACTATCACCTCCCACGAATGAGGCTTCAATTGGTGGGAAAGAAGACATCAAGGAGAAGTTGCGTCGTGCACTCGTTCCAGAAGCGGTAAAATTTGGAAAATGAAGAAAAAGTCAACGTTTTTTCTTCAATTTCCAAATTTGTCTTTAATCAATTTAAAAACATTTTGGGCGAAATTTCTTTGCTGTTTTTGAACGAAATTGTAGCACTAACCTAAAGACGTTAATTAATGTATTCCACTAAATTTTCAAAAAGTCGATCCAAAGAGTGCCTAAAAATCTCCAAAACTAACCAACGTGAAATTCTTTTCTGAAATTCTTGGGCACAAAGGTCAAAATTCCCAACATTCCTTCTTCTTCCCCATTCTTTCCACAGTATGATGCAGCGATTTCAGTATCCCTCTCGTAGCATGTTATTCTTAAAAGGAGAATGAAGATCACAAGCACGGACATATTGTTGACGTCACAGTGTTGTTGATTGGCCACATGTTAAGAGAAGTATAAAATATGGAAGTTTCCTTTATTATAAAAAAGTTTATAACAAAATTTTGGAAAAAACTAGTATCACCATCTTGGGGACTATTAGTACAGTCATTGCCCACTGCTATCGGGTGATCAACTTAAAAATCGAAACTCAACAACTTAAGCAACCTGTATAATTGACGGGACTATAGACAGACATAGGAAGTTACATAATCTTGAAAACAGTTCTCTTAGCTCTATTGGATGTGGGTTTCCATTTATAAGGCATCAAGATGGTGTGATTAATTTCACTTAGGCCCACATTTAAAGTTTTTTTTTTTTAGCTTAAAGCCTATTTTTAACTCTAAGGTCGGTTTAAAGTTCAGCAAGAAAGTAAATGGAAAAGTTCGACAGCGAAATAATACGTAAAATCTGGAGCAAACCCTCGAATAGGGCGTAAAAGTGAGCCTTAGATGTCATATAAATCTCAGTTGTTACATTTTTAAGAAGCAGAAAAATAGCTAATCAAATGATGCTCCTGTACTTCTTTCCAAATAATTCTGAGGTCACCAATGGGTTTTCTTGTTCTTCTTGAGTGAACTGAACTAGCTGTAGTGAACTTCATTTGTTGACCACCTCTAGACTTGCGCAGTTCTGAGATACTGAGCAGCTTCATTGTTGCTACTTCTTTGGCATGCTGCAGGATTATGACCTTCAGTGGGCTTTGTAATGGCCAAATTTCTACATTTATGATCAAGGCGTAGATACAAGACATAACAGGTCTAACATTGTGTACTCGAAGAGGTTTCACCGAGTGAAAGTTTTAGCCTTCTGGGAATTTAAAGGCTTCAGGTATTATTGAGTTCATACTTTTATTATTACAGCTTTAGATAAAGACATTTTCTGAGAATTATAAGCGAGGCATCGTTGTTTTTTTTACAGGACAACATTAACTCTCTCCTTATTCCTGGCGTAACTTTAAGGCCACCTTAAGTTCTTCAAGGTCATGATGTTTTTGCGTTTCGAGAATACTTTCCAATTATTGATTTCGAACTTCTATCCGTCCAATGCGAAACTTTTTGAGCCGTTCCCTGAACCGACTTGGCACAATACCAACCAAATCGCGTGAAATAAATGGAATAATATACAAAACTAGACGAAATGATCCATAAAAATTCGATGAGCGTATCTATTATCCGTAGGTTGGTTTCCCCAATATTAATTATGTTTGCATTTTTTATGTGTCAAATCTATTTTTTGACCAGCTCGTCGGGCCAAAATTAATTGCACCGAGCCTTGACACCGCATTAAGGTCATCGTGACCATTATTCAATTTCGTGTTAATGGAATTTTAATGGAATGTTATATGTGTGCCCGTAAAACATTTGTGAACTCTGTGTCAAGGTACGTCTATTACGGGTTTGGGATGAAGTCCAGGGAATATTAATTGACGAGGACCGCACGCGTCAGACAGAACTCTTTATATCCAGGATTTCGTCTGGCTTGTTTACTATGGTCAATATTTAATTTTGTTCCGCAGAAACTTAAGTACAAAAGTTTCACTCTGCGAGCATCTGGAGCGTCTCTTCACAATTAAACCGGAACATTTGGTTCAGCTGTTGCCCTTTCTAAGTATTATAAAACTCCTTTTATAGAGCCGGCGGTCTCCTTAATTTTTTCTTTATTTTTGTATTCAGTTCTGGCTAGTTTTGTCTGGTCTCGATGTTCCATTTATTAATGGTTCTTATTTAATTTCGCCAAGACATATGGCGAGGCCACTTTCAACTTTGAGGGACGCAAAACAGGAAAAAGCAAAACAATTGCTTTTGTCTTTAAATGGAATTGTAACGTATGTGTGAGGTGGTTGACATAGCGTCTCTTCAGGTTACCAGTGTTAGTGAAGATGTTTTACTTTCTGTGAAGAAAGATGTAGGGTTGATCAGAATGTGAAGACATTCAGGGTTAACCATCAATTCGCAGTTAATTTCAACATCTTCCATGACGCCAAGCCGATTGTATAATCTCAAGTGTTTCAGATGTGTAATCTGCGCGACAACCCCACGTTGACTTGAGCTTAATGCTGTATTTTTCAATATGTATGAGGCAGCATGTAAACAGATTTGTCAATATTTACTTCGTAGACGTTCTTCACATTGCAATTACTAATGTTCCCTTTGTTTTTTAAACCAGGTTAAGGTGCATCATGTTTTCAATAATTACTTTAATCTTTTTTCAACAATTGCTTTTTTATTGTTATTGTGCACGTAGTGCTTCTAATTTTGGAAACATTGCTAAGAAATTCATTTTTTTAATAAAATCTTGAAAAACTCCAATTAAGATTTACTTAATCCTCGACTTAATTCCGACTACTAAAAATTTAATTTAATCTTAGCAGCACTTGGAAAGGAAATGAGCCCCCAGGTGGGTGTATTTTTATGTTTCTTTGATAGTCAATTATTTGTAGTAACAAATTAGTTTCTGTAAAATTAATTAGGTTAATCTATCGTATGTTAAAGCTGTTTTATTTGTTTTTTAGTGTTCAATCTGCTGTTATTCGTGAACACCTTTAAATAAATTTAAATTTGACTTAATTTTCAGCATTTCTCACTTTCTGTTATTTTCTACTTTAAGTCATACTTAATACTCAATTTACCTAATATATAAGCTTAATCCAGCTTAATAAAATTTGTTACTTAATAGCAAATAACTAAGCTGGACTTAAGCAATTCTAAACGTTCCAATACTAACTTTGCTAGTATCGTCAAAATGCACATGCCACCTAATGTTTTCTTAATATTCAAAATTTATTTTCTTTAGAAAAAAGAGTTGATATAAAAAAAGATACACTAAACCACAGTATAAATGCAATATCTAATTTTCTTAGAAGAACTTGAAAAAACTTATTTATGTGGCTTACTTTTCTTTAAGGCAATAAGGTTCTGTATGTTCTGTGTTTAAAGTTGTAGGTACCTACAAATCTAAAACCATTCTTTTTAAATTCATATCAAATTAAGTTGTACTTAATAATCAAACATTTTTCTACAAATTTGTATACCTGAACATTAGCACAAGCCAGGCACTTTATGCCAGATTCGTATCACATATATTTTTAAGTAAAATAAATCAAGCTGCACTTAATGGTGACTATTTCTCTATTTAAGTTCTCTGCACTTAATAGCTAAGCAACTGAAATATTTAATTTTCAGTTGCAACAATTAACAATTGGCTGCTTCACTTGCTTCTCGACTTGTAGTTAATGTCATCTCTTTCATTTTTTACGCTTCAAGCATACTCCGTTTTCATTAGAAAAAGGCATCTAGAAGGCTACGAATTTTTGACAGAAAAGGATAGCATAATCAAAGTAAATGGACTTTTGTTCTTCCATCCTTCTTTTTGATATTTTATAGCCACTAGATGACGGTTTTAAGTACACGGCTCCTTTTCTAATAAATAAGTTCGATTAAACTGCACTTAAAACAGACTTTTCTGCATTTTTTTGTAGGCTTAAGTCCAATTAACACCAAGTTTTTTGATGCAGGAAAAAGACGATCTGTTTGAAAGGGTTTACAATAAACAGGTTTATTATGAATTATAGTGATGGTGATATCTGCATGGTTGAATGTTGAACCTTAAGTTAAACTTAATTTTTCCAATAAATTATTAGCCGCTGCTTCATGTACAACAAGGACGGAGAAGGCAGTCTTAAACATCTTAACTACTAGGTACCTACACTTAACACCAAACGTTGTGATGCAGGAAAAAACGATCCGTCTGAATGCGTTTGCAAAATAGAGATTTATCGTGAATTTTAGTGATAGTGATATCCCCATGGTGGATATTGAACCTTAAGTTAAACTTAATTTTTCCGATGATAAACTAGATCCTGCTACATCCACAACAAGGACGCTGAAGGCAGTCTTGAACATCTAAACTACTACACCATATAAACTACTGCTACTACTATTAAAATACGGTTAAACTTCCAGGAGAAAGGTAGCAGGAGAAGGACCCAAAATAAAACTTCTATGCTTCCGCAGAAATTGCCGACGTTTCGACGTTTATTTTACGTCTTTTTCAAGGCTATTCCACTCAAATTGCAGAAGTTTTTCGTCAGATAGTAACGACGTTTATTATCCATTAGAACAACCACGGGGAGTGACGTACATTGAAACAAAAACGGACAAATCGTGGACAAACATAAGGGAACCGTGCTTAGCAGTGTGTAGGTACACAACGCATATGCTATCTGATGAATATGCACCATCTGACGAAAAACTTCTGCAATTTGAGTGGAATAGCCTTGAAAATGACGTAAAATAAACGTCGAAACGTCGGCAATTTCTGCGGAAGCGCAGAAGTTTTATTTTGAGTCCTTCTCCCAGTACCTTTCTCCTGGAAATTAAAATCTTGAGGACGCTATACCTAAACCAATACGGTTAAACTTTATTTTAATAAATAAATTCCATTACCCTGCACTTAACACAGATTTTTCTGCATTATCTGTAAGCTTAGGTACACTTAACTCCAAGTGTTGTATGCAGGAAAAAGACGATCAGTTTAAATAGGTTTATAATAGAGAGATTTATCATGAATTTTAGAGATAGTGATATCTCCATGTCTGGATATTGAAAATAAAGTTAAACTTAATTTTTACAATAAAAAATTAGTCCCTGCAACATCCACAATAAGCACGCAGAAAGCAGTAATCTACATCTAAACTACTGCAGCATCCAAACTACTGTTACCATTAATAAACACGCTTCAAGCATATTTTAACCAATAAATTCGATTAAGCCGTACTTATAGTAGATTTCTCTGCATTTTTTGTAGGGTTAAGTTCAATTAACACCAAATTTTGTGATGTAGGAAAAAGACGATCTGTTTGAATGTATTTACAATACATAGATTTATTATGAATTTTAGTGACGGAAGTATTCCCATGGTTGGATATTGAACATAAGTTAAACTTAATTTTTCCAATAAAAAATCAGCCCCTGCTACATCCACAATAAGGACCCAGAAGGCAGACTTGAACATCTAAACTACTACAACATCCAAATTTCCGCTACTACTGTTAAAATACGCTTCAAGCATATTTTAATAAATAAATTCGATTAAGCTGCACTTAAAACAGATGTTTCTGCATTTTTTGTAAGCTTAGGGGCGCTCAACACCAAGTGTTGTGATGCAGATAAAAGACGATCTGTTTGAATGGGTTTGCAATACACAGTTTTATCATGAATTGTAGTGGTGGTGATATCCCCTTGGTTGGATATTGAACCTTAAGTTAAACTTAATTTATCCAATAAAAAATTAGCCCCCGCTAATCCACAATAACGACGCAGAAGGTAGTCTTGAACATCTAAACTACTACACCATCCAAACTACTGCTACTACTATTAAAATATGTTTCAACCATATTTTAATAAATAAATTCAATTAAGCTGCACTTAGCACATATTTTTCTGCATTTTTTTTAAGCTTATGTACACTAAGCACCAACTATTGTGATGCAGGAAGAAAATATGGGTCTACAATGCACAGTTTATTATGAATTTTAGCGATGGTTATATCCCCATGGTGGGATATTGAACCTTAAGTTAAACATAATTTTTCCAATAAAAAATCGGTCCTTGCTACTTTCACAACAAGGACGCAGAAGGCAGGATTGAACATCTAAACTACTACAGCATCCAAACTACTGCTACTACTATTAAAATACACTTCAAACATATTTTAATAAATAAAATCGATTAAGCTGCACTTAAAACAGATTTTTCTGCATATTTTTGTAAGCTTAGGTACACTTAACACCACGTGTTGTGATGCAGGAAAAGGATGATCCGTTTGAATGGGTTTGCCGTACGCAGATTTATCATGAATTTTAGTGATGGTGATATCCCCCTGTCTGGATATTGTACCTTAAGTTAAACTTAATTTTTTCAGTAAAAAATCAGCTCCTGCTACATCCACAACAAGGACGCAGAAAGCAGGCTTGAACATCTAAACTACTACAGCTAACATCTAAACAGGTTCAATATTAAATTCACAACAATGACGCAGAAGGCACTCACCTGCATCTAAACTACTGCAGCATCCAAACTACTATTAAAATACGCTTCAAGCATATTTTAATAAATAAGGTACACTTAACATCAAGTTTTCTGATGCAGAAAAAGATGGTCTCTTTGAATGGGTTTACAATACACAGATTTATTATGAATTTTAGTGATGGTGATATCCTCATAGTTGGATATTGAATCTTAAGATAGACTTATTTTTCCACTAAAAAATCAGCCTCTGCTACATCTACAGCAAGGACGGGGAAGGTAGTCTTGAACATCTAAACTACTATAGCATCCAAACTACTACTACAACTATTAAAATACGCTTCAAGCATATTTTAAGAAATAAGCTCGATTAAGCTGCACTTAAAATAGATTTTTCTGCATTTTTTGTAAGCTAAGGTACACTTAACACCAAGTATTGTGATGCAGGGAAAGAACGATGCGTTTGAATGCGTTTGCAATACACATCTTTATTATGAATTTTGTCGATGGTGACAGCCCCATAGTTGGATATTGAACCTCACTTTATTGGAAACTAACTTTATTGGAAAAATTAAGTTTAACTTAATTAGCCCCTGTTACATCCACAACAAGGACGCAAAAGGCAGGCTTGAACATCTAAAGTACTACACCATCCAAACTACTGCTACAACTATTAAAATACGCTTCAAGCATATTTTAATAAATAAATTCGTTTAAGCTGTACTTACAACAGATTTTTCTGCATTGTTTTTTAAGCTTAGATACACTTAAAACCAAGTGTTATGAAGCAGGAAAAAGACATGGGTCTACAATACACAGATTTATTATGAATTTTAGTGATGGTAGTATCCTCATAGATGAATATTGAACCTTAAGTTAGACGTAATTTATCCAATAAAACATCAGCCCCTGCTACATCCACAACAAGGACGCAGAAGGCAGGCTTGAACATCTAAACTACTACAGCATCCAAACTACTGCTACTACTATTAAAATACGCTTCAAGCATATTTTAATAAATAAATTCTGTTAACCTGCACTTAAAACAGATTTTTCTGCGTTGTTTTGTTATGAATTTTAGTGATGGTATATCCCCATAGATGAATATTGAACCTTAAGTTAGAATTAATTTTTCAGCCTGCCACATCCACAACAAGGACGCAGAAGGCAGGCTTCAACATCTAAACTACTACAACATCCAAACTAATGCTACTACTATTAAAATACGCTTCAACCATATTTTAAAAATAGTTTCGATTAAGCTGCACTTAAAACAGATTTTTCACTTAACACCAAGTGTTGTGATGCAGGAAAAAGACATAGGTCTACAATACGCAGACCTATTATGAATTTTAGTGATGGTAATACCCTCCTAGTTGGATATTGAACTTTAAGTTAGACTTAATTTTTCCAATAAATATTCAACCTCTTCATCATCCACAACAAGGACCCAGAACGCACTCACCTGCATCTAAAATACTGCAGCATCCAAACTACTGCTACTACTATTAAAATACGCTTCAACCATATTTTAATAAATAATTTCTATTAAGCTGCACCTAAAACAGATTTTTCTGCATTCTCTGTAAGCTTAGGTACACTTAACAACAAGTGCTGTGATGCAAGAAAAAGACGATCTGTTTGAGTAGCTTGAATACAATACACAGATTTATTATGAATTGTAGTTATGGTGATATCCCCATGGTTGGATATTGAACCTTAAGTTAGGCTTAATTTTTCCAATATAAAATCACATCCGCTCTGTTATATACACAACAAGAGCTCAGGAAGCAGTCATCAACATCTAAGCTAAAGCAGGTTCTTTTTGTGACTTAATACGGTATTTATCTTTGAGATGTCCATAAAAAGTTCTACGAAAAAGGGAAACAGGAAATCTTCACTATTAAATTAAATTAGATCTTGTAGTGACATAAGAATGACGTAAAATATTATTATATTACTGTGCAATGAACCAAACTGTTTTCTAGCATTTTTTTTCCTTCATCAGGGGACCTAAACCGTAAGGTAGCGACTTTGTAGCTGACTTATCAAATTATATTCTCTGTCAGGCAAACAAAAACGGTTTTACGTCAAATTTGAATTACAAGGATGTTATAGAAAGTCAAACAAGTTTCAACTAGTTATTCTAACGATCAAATTTGTCTTTTTTATCGCTAGAATGTAGCATGGCGCATTCGCCATATTGTGAATAGTGAGTTTTTTTCATTTTCAACAATTTCCATTTTTTCCATGATATCTTATATCTACTAGTCGACCTTGTTCAATCGTTCTTGTTGTTTGAGTACAAATTACATAAGCGGCCATCCCTGAACACAACAGAATTCGATATAACGTTTGGCTCATACTTCCACATAAGGCATGCGAAGTGTGTGCCATGAGTCAAAGAACTTTCTTTTCTGTCCCATACACATATGATATTCCAGCAAGAATCAAAGCCTAATGTTATATCGAACTTCATTTTCTCTTAGGTTTGGGGTTTACCATACTGATGAGTTGAAACCGGTTTCTCTGCCTGACAGGAAGTGTGGTTTGGTGGTTGCTCTTCTAAAGTCGTGATCCCAAACCTCATGCCTAAACTCTAACCTGAGGTTTAATCTCCGGATTTGACAAACAGACAGATACAACTTTCAGGTAGTTTTGATAACAACACAGAGACAATTCATTAGAGATCTGACTACTTTCTCAGGCACATTGATGAACAAACTCTTAACCTTCAAGCGGATGCTTCTTTTCGAAGCTTTCAGCAATATTAAGTGAATAGATAGTACAAATTTGGTCCCATAAAATCCAACAAACAACTGTTTGTTGTTTGTTGTTGTTATATTGATAACAGGATGAATATGTTTTTGCATACATATTCATCCTGTTATCTCATTAAACCAAATAAATACCATTTTGGGTCGTTATAAATTGATTGCTTCCAAATAAAACCATGGCACTCGCCATAAAAAAAATAAACAAACATTTTTCTTTTAAAAACACAATCAAAATCACGAGAGAAATCCCTTTGGAGCGATTTATAAAACTCACGTGAAGGGTTCCCATCTCCGGCGTATTAAATTATATTGACGCTTCGTCTGAAATTCATATATAAATTTAGATACAAACCCTGGAGAACGAGGTCTCTTATGAATTATTAACAGTTTGGGGTGAATCGATCCGAAACTATCCATGAAATTGTTTCAACCCGCAGATTCCATTGGAGGTTTGGTTTTTAGCCGTGAAAGAAGTTCCGGATCGATACTCGCATCCAACAGAGTAAATAATCCCCGATCAAAAACAACAATATTAAATTTATTTGCTTAAATTATTCAATTGTTGCCATCGCAGCGTCCTCCATCAGAGCACGTTCGTTTGCAATAAAATATTATTTTGCCATTTTCGACACAACAAACGAAAATATTTTCATAAAAGGAAAACGGGTTGTGGGACAAGGCCCCACTGGCAGTGGTTTGAAACGTGATAATTAGAACTCAGTTTGCCAGTTCAAATGACAGCCTTTTAAGGTTTAACCTAAAACAGGTTATATAACAATGACAATGTGTATATTTACTAGGGCAGATGTAACAGGTAATTTTAATGCAATCAAACTTATCGTTTGATCGAATTTCAGAACCGCGTAACTGCAAAGCCGGTTTTCGAAAAATAAACAAAACCTTTATCCGATACACCCACACATAAATTAACTTATTTCAGTATATAATATAATACTTCTGTTTCGAACTCAACTTTACCGTTAAATTTGGCATTCAATTCTACGTAACTTTAGAATAGAAATTATCGATTCAGCCCGCAGAAAGTTGCCAGCTTATTTAAATTTTTCTTTTCATAATTTCGCATGATCAGATAGCTTTCAGCAAGCGAAAATTTGTTGGTAAACGCTTGGAAAATATACTGCAATGCAGAATTTTCAATGGCTTGCTTGCGACTTATTAGCACTGCTTTTCGCGTAAAATTAAGCCTCGGAAAGTTTTTGTTTGACTCCTGTAAAAGCGAATAGAATTGAAAACTTAAAATGACTATATCTAAAAAAATTTACTGGAAAACTAAAAAAAAATTAAAATTGTATTTTAAAAATACAATTAATATCGTACTTAACTAATGCATCCTCACTTACCCCCTCATCCTCAACCACCTCATCTAACCTGAACTAAATGGCGATCCCCTATTTGTATTAACTCATCTTAAAGCTCTAAAAAAATGTTTTTCAGTGATACCCTACAAAGCGACATTTTGTTATGTTAGTTAATCACTAATGAGGCAAAATTAAAATTAAAATATGTTATTTTATTATTAATGAGTTCATTTATTATTAATTTAATACATACTGAAAACGGTTTTCATTGCTTTGCACGTTTGCAAACGTAGAAATAGCTGAACATTCTTTAATTATCCATTTCTGCATTTTAAAAAATCGTTTTTTTTTAAAATAGTATATTACTATACGATATGGAAAGGGTTTCATTAGTGACCAGAGATCAGGTTATTCATCGAGACTCGTAGCGTCGAGATAAATAAAATGTCGAGTCAATAATGAAACTTCCTATCGAGTTATAACCACTTACCACAAGTACTTTCTGAAAAACATTAAAAGAAATCTAGAATATTATTTTCCATGTAATTTATTTCATTCTAACTGAAATCGTCACTCAGTATGCGAAAATTTGGTGGTTGCTATGGTTTAGAGCAAAACCAACAATCAAGGATTGCTGGCAAAAATAATAATCAGATTACTGGAAACTTATACTAAAACGGAAAGTAACTACTTCCTGTCCTAGACCAGTAATGGGATTACTTCCCGTCCTAGACCAGTAATGTGACGCTTCCAAGATTTTAAAAAGACAGTATAATGTCGTCGTAACATATGTTCAAAATATTTTTTTTAAAAACAATAGGTGTCAGATGACCGCAGAGAAAAAAATGGAATGGCGTTAGGTCCGGCCATTCAAATGAACCTATCCTTCCAATTCCGTACATTTCGAAATTTGTATTTTGCTGAATAAATAAAGTGCTGCTAATAGCATCTTTCAATATACCAGCTCAAACATTAATTTTTTTAGGGTGCTGCGTATGACCTCTAAATTGCTGACAAATTGGAAAAATCGCATTCCAAACTTTATTTAATGACCACAAAAAATATCTAGAAGTAAAACAGGGCTTTAAAAATTTCAGGAGTTTAGGAGTATTGCCACGAAACATGACTGATTTTCAGCATTTATTAATATATTAATGCCTGACTTCAATAACATATTTTAATTTACATTTTGGTTAGTTATTGGAAAAATACTTGACAAAATGTAGCCTTGAAGGGCATGCTTAATAAGCATTTTTTGAGATTCTAAACATGAGGTACTACAATTAGAAGGTAGCCATTTTACGTTACGACCTACTCGCCATTTAAGCTAAGTTGGGGATGAGGGGTAAATAAGAAAAATTATTATTTTGTTTTTTGTTTGATTAGAGTAGGTGGTCACCAATTTGTCGATCAACCCGTCTGCATACTAGTTTCGTGGTCTACCATTCATCAGTACAGCTTTGGCTTCGACAAATTGGAGACCGTGAGTTTGCTGTTTAAAGCTAAAAATCTACGGAAGAGTGGTGCGATGTTATTCAGAGTAGGAGCACGAGACATCCACCAGGATATTAGATCTAATACTGCATGGCAGATGGCTCTCAGTTGGAGAAGCAACCCATATTGCTCTGTACCTCGCAGGTTATCGGAATCAGAACGAAGTGTAAAGAGTAATTTGTTGGAATTTTTCATATTGTTTCGGGATACGGGTTCCAATAATTTATCGTCAATTAACTACACACTTGTATTTACTTTTAACTATTACAACACGATTAAAACACAATTACTCTCTATTAACAATTCGCACTGTTCGCTTGTCCGCTTATTCCGCTTATTTACTACACTGCACTATCTCTATTTATTCGATCCCACCTCGCGTGGCTCGCTGGTTTATATACCCGGCCTGAACAAATTCTGGTATTTTCAAGAACGGAGGCGACTGTTCCCGGTTCTCGTTTAATCCAGATGGGTTCCCGGGGTCGCGATCGGCGCCCAGCGTTGCCGCTTCAGCCTTAATCTCTGTAAACCGACGGTCGGGCGTAGCATTGCCCCCTTCTTAGTTCTGATCGTCCCGATCAGAGAAATCTCCACGACTGTAAGTCTTTAACCGTACAAGATGAACCACTTTCATCTTTGCTCTAGGGGTACGTTGGATCCTGTTTACCACGTCGTTGTTCCGTTCGATGACTGTAAATGGACTCTCCCAACTTGGAGACAGCTTGGAAGACTTTCCTTTCTTCCTCTGTGGATTATACAGCCACACCAAGTCACCTGCCTCAAATCCTGCAGAATTCGTCCTTAGGTCATATCTGGCTTTCATCCGATCCCTGGCAATCTTTATCTTTGTCCTCAAGTTTCGATGGATTTCCTTTAATCTTTCTCGAAGTTCATCAACCTGCGAATAGTTCTGGACATCTTGCACTAGGTTCTTCTGGTGATCCGTACACCAAAACTACCGGAAGACGAAGTTCTTTACAAATAATCACCTTGGCAAGGGTTGTCCTGTCATGTTATGCAGTGCAACTCTGTAAGCCGTCATTAGAAGAGGCAGAAATTTGTCCCAATCTTTCTGGTGGTCCGCTACCATTTTGCAGAGGTATTGTTCCATGGTTCGATTGAAACGCTCGATCATGCCATCTGATTGTGGATGGGGCGGAGCCATCTTTGTTTTGCGGATTCCCAGAACTTTCATAATCGTCTTGAAAGTTGGGATTCAAAATTCCGTCCCTGGTCCGAATGAAGCTCTAATGGTACGCCGAATCTACTACTAAGAATTCATCAACCAAGACCTTTACCAGGGTGTTAGTTTCCTGATTTGGTAGTGCATAAGCCTCAAGCCATTTACTTAAATAATCCATGGCAACTAAGATGTATTTGTTGCCATCGTTCGTTTCTGGAAAAGGACCTGCTACGTCCATCGCAATTCTTTCAAATGGGGCGCCTACATTGTGTTGTTTCATTTGTCCCCTAGTCTTTCTTTGGGGTCCTTTTACGGTGCAGCATGTATCACAGTTTCTGCACCACTCTTCGACGTCATCAAAATGGCCTCTAGACACTCCATTGTGCATTTCTTGTAAGACTTCGTTCCTTCGTACGACAAGCTGGAGCGTGGCACTTTTCCAGTCGGGGCTTTCCCAAGTTCTCTTCAGTAAACCATTCTGAATCGCCAAGAAATCCCATTGAGCCTACATAGCTTTTACTTCCGGGCTTTTATCTGCTACGTCCTTTCAATCAAGTCTTTGATTTTCCAATTTCCATTGACGTATTAACCTCACAGCATTATCGGTTGTTTGTTCGACCTTCATTTGTGACCTTCAGTGGTCCAATGTTCGTCGACGTCAATCCTGGTTCTACTCGTTGGCAGTGTCGACATTCCTCTTTACAAGGCCTGCGTGATAATGTATCTGCGTTACCATGAGATCTGCCTAGACGATGTTCAATTTTGCCAGGGATGGTGAGGCTTCTTCCAAGCTGTCCAATCCTAATGATCTTGGGGCTTCCGTGGGGCCAGTCATCGTTCGCCCTTTCACAATACCCGGCCTGAACACACTCTCGTATTTTCGAGAACGGAGGCGAGTGTTCCCGGTTCTCGTTTAGTCTAGAGTTCCCGGGGTCGCGGTCGGCGCTCGGCGTTGCCGCTTCGGCCCGAATCTCTGTGGACCGACGGTCGGGCGTAACAATATTTTTTTTTCCACAAATAGCCATTGTAAGTTATTAAACTTTCGCCCTCTATGTGCCAATTGTGAAAAAAGTAAAACACACAAAGTTTGCTTTGTGCAAATTTTGATTTTGTTGCTCTATTTGATGTTCGTTTATTCTCTTTTGGCCGCTTCTTTTTACTCGATTTTAAATTTTTTGTTGCAACTTGAATATTTTTATTAAAATAAATTTTTGTTCAAGAAGATGTTTTTATTTTCTTTTTCATTTTATTATTTTCCCCATTACTTTTCTATTTATTTTTCTTTTGTTGAACCTACATTTTTATTTCTTAAATTTCACTATTTTTATTTTCTCGCTTTAAGTGCTCAATCTAATTTGTTATCTATTTTATGATTTTGGGCAGTGTTGTGCTGCTATTTTTTTATTCTTTTTTTAAGGCTTTTCAATTTGTTGTTTTGCTTCTTCTTCTTTGTTCAACAAGTTTTTATCGCTATATTTATTACTTTTTACCGGACTTTTCAATTTCCTGTTAATGAACCTATATTTTTGTTTCTAAAATTGACTTTTCTCTTCTATTTTTTACGTTTTAGAAAAAAATGTTTTACTTTGTTCTCCTTAGTATTTTTCCAAATATAGCTTGAGCTGATTGAAGTTTATTTTGATTAGCTTTGTTTTATTATTATTTCATTTAACCTGAGCGAAGCAATTATATGCACAGCTGCAAATTTAGAGATTTCTTTGTTCCCTTCGAATTTTTGTTACTAGTTAGTGATTGTAGAAGTGGTTTACGTTTTTGTCGGAATATCTATCGTTACAACTTGAGAGAACTAAGTTAGACCAAGCAAAACTATAAAACTATACCTGTAAAAACCAAAAACCAAGTTAGGGTTGCTGAAAATGAGGCAATAATTAAGAACATAGAAGTTAATACATCATTTTGATATTTTTTTTATATTTATTACATTTCTTTTCTTTACCCATTGTAAGTTTTCAAATTTTCAAATTTCACAAAACAAATTTCAAATTTCAAATTTTCGCACTGATTGTGCTATTGTGAAATAAGTGAACACACAAAAATTTGCTTTGTACTTGCGTTTTAGCGATTAGGTTCTGACTTTTGACTTATTTTTTGCATATATCAAGGCCATTCTACAGCAAATACATTGCTGAGAAGGTCCAACGATCACATTACTGAGGGAGAACAGATGACTAATTATCATCCATGGACATAACAAGCATAACCATAAGTAAAGATGTTTAACTCGACATAAGCAGATTGCTTTTTTGATAATCACTTCTCAGTCTTTAAGCAGAATCTCCAACTTTTCTTTTATTTAATTTTTTTTAATAAGCGTTTATTTACTTATTTCGTACTTTTCGTATTTATTCGATTTGCTTGTTTTCCTCCTTTTTTTAATGTTTGTTTAGTCTCTTTTACCCGTCTTTTATTTTTTAGTCCGCTTTATTTTTTTTGTTGTCATTTAAGAGTATCTTACGTTATTAGATATTTAGGATCGATTTTTCATTTCGATATTTTCGATGGATTCCATTTTGACGCACTGTAGAAGTATCTTTAGATCTATTCGATTCTTAATTTCGATTTAGTGTCAATAAATAAAAAACAACTCATAAAAGGCTAGGTTAGAACTACAGCTCTGACAGTTCCAGGCGCATGCTCAACGAAAAATCCAAAATAATAATCGAATCCAAATAGATTCCGTTACATTCCTTAAAATCGAATGAGAAAATCGAGAGATAGATCGAGCCGAACCAGTCCAATGTAAAATCGAATGATGTAAATTCAAATATTTCGGCTTTTCATCGATAAAATAAATGTCGAATGGGAAAATCCAATAATGTAAGGTGCACTTTAGAGGTTTTTTATTAAGTGAAATTTTTGTTCAAGATGATGTTTTTGTATATATCTATAACTTAAATTTTTTACTCAAATTGCACTTTTTTTATTTTCTAGTTTTAAGTGCTCAATATGATTTTTATCTATTTTATGATTTTTGTCACTGTTATGCTGGAAGTTTTTTATTGTTTCTTACTCACATTTTTTTTCGTTTTCTTTTAGGGTTATTATTTTGTTAATTCTGTTTCATCAAGCAATTTTGAACATTATTGTCATTTTATTTTGCCAGATTTATCTCCTATTAATAAACCATCATCTACTAGGAAAATATATTACTTAGATTTTTTTTTAGTTTCTTTTTCCTAATGTAGCTTGAACACTAAACTTTTAGATAACAAAAAACTTTTGTTGCTTGTTTTTTATTGATTAAAAAATGCTCAAGCAATTTTTATTATTAGTCTATGTAAACTGAGGTAGACAAATATCTGCTCAACTGTCTTAACTATAAATTATAGGGATTTTCTTTTTCTATTTCCAACAGAACTGGTTTCCCAAAATTTTTCCACTAATTGCTAAATGTAAAAGTGGCTTACAATTTTATCGGAATGCCTATCGTTAAACCGCCAGCTGTCGTTAAAATTATTGTCGTTAATTATGATTTGGGAACCAAAAACTATCAGAATGGCAAATCGACCGATCTAGTACTGAACAACCTCATCGGGAAGATCTCGCATGACCTCAAAGAGGGAAGCATAGCGATAGAAATATTCCTGTACATTGAAGGAGCTTTCAACAATGCCCTCCCTGACTCTCTCTGTAAAGCGTTTGGTGCTAGAGAGGTAGAGCCGACTATTGAGGACTGGACGCGCAGCATGCTGAACAACACAGCAATCAGCACAGCCTTTCAGAACACAACAGTTTTTTTCAGAGCCGCCAAGGGGTGTCCGCAGGGAGGAGTTCTATCACCTCTTCTGTGGTCCGTACTGGTGAATGACCTGCTTGCTGTGGTTGAACTGTAGGATGTGGATATTCAGGCGTATGCTGACGACCTGGTGAGCCTAATTCGAAACTATCATCGAGGACACATAACAGCAATACTCCAGGAGATTATCAACACCTTCTACGAGTGGTGTCTTGGGGAGAAAATGTCTATCAACCCGGACAAAACCGTGGTGATTCCGTCCAGAAGGAGGAGAAATTAGACTATTTGAGGCCACCCTCCTTGCTGGGCAAAACCATTACATTAGCAGAGGAGATGAAATATCTGGGCGTAATACTAGATAAGACACTGAACAGAAATACACATATGGAAAGAACGATCAGCAGGGCTAAATTGTCCCTGTCGACATGCAAAAGGTACTGCGGAAGAAACTAGGGATTAAGACACAAATTAATGCACTAGCACGAATGGAGCCATTGTCTTGTATTCCTAGGGCGGACAAAGAAGTGCAAGGTGCAAACTGAGTAACATGCAGTGTCAAGCCTGCCTGGCCATCAGTGGTGCACCAGTCCAACACTGGCCATGGAAAGACTTCTCGGGGTAATCCTGCTCCACATTCTGGTGGAGAGGAAAGTCGAGTATATACAGACTCTAGAACACACAGAGGGGGGAGATTACACTAGAACCAAACCCACTGCAGGCTGAGTTAACCGGCGAGGCTTTGCTGGGTATGCCTTCGAACATCATGCACCCGTCACCTACACTTATTCAGCCTACTAGGTAAACCTCCCTACAAAAGAGGAGTGGGACCAGAATAATCTAAGGCTTCTGAGCGGGCACCACTAGATCACAAGGGCCTTGAGTGCAATGAAATCGCCGATTCTCTTGCAAGGAAAGCGGCGAGTGCTACCTTCATAGGGACTGAACCGGTCTTGGGACCGGGAACGAGAGGTATCGATAAGGGATAATCCAAAAGGCGGAAGAACAGACCGAACGTTACTGGATTGACAGCCCGGGCCGGGTCTACTCAAAGACGTTTACACAAGGGCCCTTTGAGAAAAGGACAAAAGACTTATTAAACCTCGACAGACTTCAACTCAAAGCCGTTATCGGCTTATTCACTGGGCACTGTCGCTTAAAACCCTGGAGAGGATGGGCCTGGAAGATAATGCCGAATGTGGACTGTGCATGGAGGATGAGGAGACTGCAGGACACATCCTGAGTGAATGTCCTGCAGCTGAAAGACTTAGATTTCAGAACTTCGGAAGAATACACATCCGACCACAAAATCCCACTCAAGAAGATAATGGACATTCAAAAAGGACTCGTTCTTCAGAGTGAACTTTAATTGATATTGAGGCGCAATAGATCTTGTAAGTCGCGGTGTACGGGCTCCCCTCGTGGGACAACTCATTTAAAATCAATCAATCAGTCAACCAAAAACTACTTTAAACCAAAACTATAAAACTAGACTTGTAAAACCAAATGGTAAAAACGTAATCCAACCTCCTTGTTTATTTAGTTAACAATAAAAGACCCTAGGAAAAAAAATATCTAGAAGCAAAAGGGGCTTTAAAACGTCTTGAAGTTTTAGGATTCACACATGCAGTATAGGAAAGATAAACTTGAAAAGTGATCTGGTTCAAAAAAGGTCAGATTGTGAAACTTTAGGTGTTGTAAATAGTAACTTGGGACCTACAAACGAATCGTGACAAATGATGGTAAATTTTGCACTTCCAGAGTCAACTTCTTAAATTTAAATTGTGTCATCCTGTTATATTTGACTTAGATTGAAAACCATAATGATCGTCTCAAAATTGATTCAGCTAAATAAGTTGCAATTTCAATTTAACGAAAAACCATAATTTCAGATCGGAATCACCTATAGGGTGGGCCAATTTTAAAGTCGTGTGAAACCGGCTTTCCTTTCGACAACAAAAAATGTAGATATTGAATTTCGTTTCCGCGGAATTAAATTGCGTCTATTCCATGACAGGAAAACGAGGCATTTTGTTCTTTCCTGCGCCTTGTTTGCCGTTGTCGGTCGGTGTGAAAGAACAGAGCCGGCAACTGAAGGCTCAAATTGAACATAAATTATTAGCTTATTTTGTAGTTGCAACTTGCAAACAATATGTCTGCTAGAACTGTTGAAAAATTGAATGCAATTTTCACGCTCGCAAATTGGTGCATACATTAGCTAACCACCTCGGTTAAGCCCTTTGATTAAATACCATTTTTCAAGGTTTGGTGTAAACTAGCTCCTCTAGTTCGATAAAAGGGCAACCATCACCTTTCCGCCGCGGATTTATTCAAAACTTTGTTTATTCGGATTTAATTCCGAATGCATTCACGATATAGAAAGTTTTCCATCGAATTCCCGTACTTTGTCGAACAGTTCAGTCAGAGATCGGTCGACAAATTGAGTCATTTTATAGGTTTTCGTAAAGCCAATTTAAAATCCGAGGTCTTTGTTGCGGCGCATTTCCTTGTTACAAGGACTTCTCGACCGAAAACAGGAAATACACCCAAATCCAGGGGCTTCTGGCTCAATCCCACAATTCATTTGGTAACTCTTAGGGGTTCAGTTAATGACGGTACGCAGCCTGTTGTTTACAATGGCCTGATATATTATTTTCATTAATAACTTATTTTAGACTTTTATTTCTTCGTAATGGCCGTTTGGGTATGACTAATTTGGGTACTTAAAAATTCCTTAGAGAATGATATGGATTCCATTCAAGGTATCTTAAATTCAGGTATCTCAAAAAGACAAGAGACTATTATTATTGAATTTAACTGCTGAAGTTTCGAATTTTCTATGCATTAGAGCTATCGGGAAATGCTTTTATCAATTTCATAAAATATTAATGGTGATTATTATTAATTTAGTAAAAGCGGCAACCTTGCTGCCATCGCTCTATTCTCTGAAACTGTTGCTCTCGAATAGGAATTCATCAAGTCAAGTAACTTGACAATTTAAAGGAATTCTTGTCTTGATTTGAGAAACTAAATGCTTAATCAATTCGGTAACTTGGTCTTCAACACTCGTCGAAATGATATTAAAACCATTATGGGCCACCATGAGGGCGGCCATGATGGTTTGAGCCGTCATATGTTCTGTTTGTAATTCCCAATATGGCGGGGTCTGCATGCAGTTCTCATAGAGTGTAAAATGAAAAAACAAAACATTTGTCGTTAATAATGAATGAATATTATTCACTCTGCTTCAATGATGAATGTATTATATCACAGCCCTGGACAAAAATATTTAAATTCCTCATCAATAATCGCTCTGAGCAAAATGCGTTTAATGCTCGGTTTAGAGCTACCAAATTCGTGCACCAATTCACGTGCAATTTCGCACGCCATACGGCCGAATGCCCTTTACCAGATTTCGGACACATCTTCCTTGTTGTTGGCGTTGCTGTAATTGAGGGAACAACAGCAATGGCGGCTTTTGCGTTATTGTAGTTGCTGCAACGGTGAACAATTCTTATGTGTTCCACTTCAGAGCGTAATTGCAATAAAGCTTTGAGGCTTGATTGTTGTGGTCTAATGTTTTCTGTCTCATAGAGATAGCCCTCGTGCCATTGTGCCTAGTACACAGAAGTGATTTCAACTAAAGGTATGGAATAGTTAAAGAAGCAGCTTGTTCAGATCGTTTTCGAGTTGAAATACCAGGAGATCAGCTATACTGAAATTAAATTTTAAAAACTTCGAGTATTGTTTATACAACAGCTAATCTCACATTAATTTCTTCCCCTCTACCTCATCTGCCTCTCTATCTCTAAATTGGCCACACAAAGTGGTCAGGAAAATATCTGAACCATTATTAATTTCAGAGCAAAAAGTTGCTCGAGGTTGAGGCGGAAATAAGATGCTAGCAATGTAAAAATATCACAGCGTATCCAGCCTGTGTCCGGTGCATATAGGATAATCTGTTACAGAATAATAATCTTTTATAGAGTTGTGTGAGATCATCAGAGCGTTACCTTCCAAGATGCGTTTCGCTCCCACTAGAGCCCGTCAGTTGGGCATTTCACATCTCAAAATAATCCATAATTAACACCAAATGCCAACCAGTGATGGCAGACCAGTCCTACTGGCGCCATCAGTTGCGCTGAGTCGGCATTTTACTGTTGTGTAATGTACGCAACGCAGATACTGACCATGAATCGCTTCATCGATCTATAAATGTATCTAGTGATGCCAGGAATGTTACTAACTTTGATGACGTCATCACGGTTAATTTAAAGTCAACTTTGCGAGCGATGTGCCTGTCTCGAAAACTACCAGTGTTACTAAAATAAGTCCTTCTGTGTAACTGCTGCACAGAAGGACTTATTTCAGGAAAACACTTTTAAACCTACAGGGTGGTCCCAAAAATCGTAACGTCCAAAACTGTGTAATCTTCTTAAAAAGACAACGAGGGTTTTTATGAATCTTACGTTTCTGCGTTGTCCCTAAAAAGCGTTTCTTCATTTTCTTCAGCAATTTAACAGAAATAAATTTTCTTAAACCTTTACCGATGGGTGGATCGGAAGAGATGGCCCCATTTCATGGTCTGCAAGATCACCTGATTTATCTTTAGACACATATTTGTGGACCATCTTGAAGAAAAGAGTAGTAAGAAGGGGTAGTAAAGAGGTAGAGTGCAAATGAGCACTTTTTACACAGCAAATAGAGCTGTCAGTAGTATCCTTGAAGATAAGGTAAACCAAAAACTTTAAAAAAAGGAAAGAGTTAAATATGGAACTACGTGTGATAGAAAAAGTTTGAAAAGTTTCACAAACTTTCATCTCTCCAAAATGATATCTAAAATCAAAATGAAAAATTAAATAATCAACCGAATTTACCGGCGCCTTTAATCAACTGCAGAAATTCGAGATCATATAAAGCATTTTGTACCCATTCCTGACATGGGATCAGAAGCAAGAAATTAAGGAACTAAAACTATAACTGAAAAGAGTAGGTGAATCCAGGTCACTCAGAAGCATTCAGGACCCTACATCAAAAGCAAGAAATTAGGAAATAAAAAATGTAATTTAAAAACCAATATAGGAATTGACAGTGTAAATTTAAGCCATTCAGAAATATTCTGGACCCTACATCAGAAGCAAGAAATTAAAAATGTAATTCAAAAACAAATAGCAGAAAAGAGTATGTAAATTTAGGCCATTCAGAAGCATTCTGGACTCTAAATCAAAAGCAAGAAGTTAAGAAATAAAAAATGTAATTCAGAAGCAACTATATAGAAGAACTCAGAAGAACATATAGCAAATATCAGAAGAGAGTATGTGAATTCAGGCCACTTAGAAGCATTTTGGACCCTACAATAGAAGCAAAAAATACAAATGTTACTCATAAAAAATATCAGAAAAGAATATGTTAATTGAAGCCACTCTTAAAGAGTGGCTCGAAAAGAGTATGTACATTCAGGCCACTCAGAGGCACTCTAGTCTCTATATCAAGTGCAAGAAATTAAGAATTTTAAAATGTAACTCAGGAGCAAATATCAGAAAAGAGTATGTCAATTCAGGCCACTCAGACGCATTTTGCATCTTACATCAGAAGCAAGAAATTAAGAAATAAAAAATGTCACACATAAACAAGTATCAGAAAAGAGGATGTGAATTGAGGCCACTCAGAGGGCATTCTGGAACCTCATCAGTAGCAAGAAATTAAAAATATAACTCAAAAACAAATAGCACAAAAGAGTATGTAAATTCAGGACACCCAGAAGCATTTTGGACCCGACATCAGGAGCAAGAAATTACGAAACGAAAAATGTCACTCAGGAACAAATATCAGAAAAGAGTATGTGAATGCAGGTCACTCAGAAGCGCTCTGAACCCTATATCATAAGCAAAGAATTAAGGAATTGCAAATGTAACTCAGGAGCAAATATCAGAAAAGAGTATGTCAATTCAGGCCACTCAGACCCATTTTGCATCCTACGTCAGAAGCAAAAAATTAAGAAATAAAAAATGTCACACATAAACAAGTATCAGAAAAGAGTAGTGCATTGAATTCACTCAGAAGCATTCTGGACCCTATATCAAAGGCAAGAAATTAAAAAATTAAAAATGTAACTCAGGAATAAATACCAGAAAAGAGTATGTGAATTTATGCCACTCAGAAGCATTTGGACCCTACAATAGAAGCAAGAAATAAAGAAATTACAAATGTCATTCAGAAAAAATTATGTTCATTGAGGCCACTCAGAGGGCATTCTGGACCCCACATCAGAAGCAAGAAATTAAAAATGTAACTCAGGAATAAATACCAGAAAAGAGTATGCGATTTCTGGCCACTCAGAATCATTCTAGACCCTACATCAGAAGCAAGAAATGAAGGAATTAAAAATGCAACTCAGAAACAAATATCAATAACCAATATGCAAATTCAGGCCACCCAGAAGCATGCTGGACCCTAAATCTACAGCAAAGAATTAAAAATGTAACTGACAAACAAATATCAACAAATAATTTGTAAATCCGGGACACTCAGAAGCATTCTGGACCCTACAATATAAGCAAGAATTAAAAAAATTACAAATGTCACTCAGAAAAAACTGTCAAAAAAGAATATGTTAATTGAGGCCATTCAGGGAGCATTCTAGACCCTACATCAGAAGCAAAAAATTAAAAATTTAGCTCAAAAACAAATAGCAGAAAAGAGTATGTAAATTTAGGTCATTCAGAAGCATTCTGGCTAATACATCAAAAGCAAGAAGTTAAGAAATAAAAAATGTAATTCAGAAACAAATATCAGAAGAGAGTATGTGAATTCAAGCCAGTCAGAAGCATTTGGACCCTACAATAGAAGCAAGAAATAAAGACATTACAAATGTCATTCAGAAAAAATTATGTTCATTGAGGCCACTCAGAGGGCATTCTGGACCCCACATCAGAAGCAAGAAATTAAAAATGTAACTCAAAAACAAATAGCAGAGAAGAGCATGTGAATTCAGGTCACACAGAAGCATTTTGGGTCCTACAATAGAAGCAAGAAATAAAAAAATTACAAATGTCACTTAAAAAAATATATTAGAAAAAAGTATGTTAATTGAGGCCACTCAGAGGGCATTCTCGACCCTACATCAGAGGCAAGAAATTAAAAATTTAACTCAAAAACAAATATCAGAAAAGAGTATATGAATTCAGGTTACTCAGAAGCATTCTGTATTCTATATCAAAAGTAGAAAATTAAGAAATTGAAAATGTAAGTCAGGAACAAATATCAGAAAAGAGTATGTAAATTCAGGCCACTCAGAAGCATTTTGGACCCTACATCAGGAGCAAGAAATTACGAAACTAAAAATGTCACTCAGAAACAAATATCAGAAAAGAGTATGTGAATTCAGGTCACTCAGAAGCTCTCTGAACCCTACATCATAAGTAAAGAATTAAGGAATTGCAAATGTAACTCAGGAACAAATATCAGAAAAGCGTATATCAATTCAGGCCACTCAGACCCGTTTTGCATCCTACGTCAGAAGCAAAAAATTAAGAAATAAAAAATGTCAGACATAAACAAGTATCAGAAAAGAGTAGCGAATTGAATTCACTCAGAAGCAGTCTGGACCCTATATCAAAGGCAAGAAATTAAAAAATTTAAAATGTAACTCAGGAATAGATACCAGAAAAGAGTATGTGATTTCAGGCCACTCAGAATCATTCTAGACCCTACATCAGAAGCAAGAAATGAAGGATTTAAAAATGCAACTCAGAAACAAATATCAAAAACCAATATGCAAATTGAGGCCACCCAGAAGCAATCTGGACCCTAAATCTAAAGCAAAGAATTAAAAATGTAACTGACAAACAAATATCAACAAATATGTCACTCAGAAAAAACTATCACAAAAGAATATGTTAATTGAGGTCATTCAGAAAGCATTCTGGACCCTACATCAGAAGCAAGAAATTAAAAATTTTGCTCAAAAACAAATAGCGGAAAAGAGTATGTAAATTTAGGTCATTCAGAAGCATTCTGGATCATACATCAAAAGCAAGAAGTTAAGAAATAAACAATGTAGTTCAGAAACAAATATCAGAAGAGAGTATGTGAATTCAGGCCACTCAGAGGCATTTGGACCCTACAATAGAAGCAAGAAATAAAGAAATTACAAATGTCACTCAGAAAAAAATTCAGAAAAGAATATGTTTATTGGGGCCACTCAGAGGGCATTCTGGACCCCACATCAGAAGCAAGAAATTAGAAATGTAACTCAAAGACAAATAGCAGAAAAGAGCATGTGAATTCAGGTCTCTCAGAAGCATTTTGGGTCCTACAATAGAAGCAAGAAATAAAAAAATTACAAATGTCACTTAAAAAAATATATTAGAAAAGAGTATGTTAATTGAGGCCCCTTAGAAGCATTTTGGATCCTATATCAGGAGCAAGAAATTACGAAACAAAAAATGTTACTCAGCAACAAATATCAGAAACAAGTATGTGATTTCAGGCCACTCAGAATCCTAAATCCGCCAAAATTCAAGGGCGTCGGGTAGCTCGGAACCTCCCCTGGGTGTTCCCGTTGCAATTTCAGGTTCAGGTTAGCGGACCTGAACTTGCTAGTTCAGAAAATTACCGTATGAAAAACAGGGCGCTCGATTTTAGGCGAGGTTCCAGAAAGGGGGTGGAGCAAAGTGTTACGTCACGTACGCCAAAATGATACCCCTTTAAGAAACATAGGAATCGCAAAACTCCTGCATCCTTGTCTAACGCTACCGCAAAGGCGGAGTCAAGGTATTCTATCGAGTGATAGAGTAACATTTAAAATGAAGGATGTCATTACTGTCAATAGTGTCATTGACGGCAAAGATTAAAATATTAGGTTTGATTGGTATTTAATCAAAATAGAAAATATTAAAATTAACAAGGAAATAGTATATTATACAACAAGCATTTAATGAGAGTCGTTATTCTTGACGGTAACGTTTGAGCCCACGCGTGAAGCGTCGGCACAATTTGCCTGAGAGAATAACGCTCATTAAATGCGAGTTGAATACTATACTTTATCCACAACCAAGATTCTGAGTTTTCTCAAATATGATAGGTTATAGGTCGACCACGACGGGTTTCGCTAATCGACGGCGCGACCTTTGATGCGTCAGATAGATGACGGACTAGTCGCCCGTGCATGTTCATTTGAATTCTACTAGAGTGGACGGTAAATTACTTCATTTAATGGCTATTTTAAGTATTTTTTCAGTGAAAAGTACATTTTTTAGTGAAAAAGAGACACTGTAACCTATATTTGTCTCAATACATTCTAATAGAAGGATAATTATTTGAATGAACCAGTGGTAACTACAGATTGCATGTTTAGGGCAGTTTACTTTTCGAGTTGCCAGTTGCCTACGACATGTTTCGTTACCATGACAACTCATTATTCACTTGTGAATAATGTTCATTATATATATTATAATGTTATATTATAATGTTCATTATTCACAAGTCAATAAAGATTAGCATTAATCTTAAGAATGTGCAAGAATAATGTGATTATTATAGTATGGTCGTGGATAAAGGCTGTTTATCCTTTCCCTGCTATGCAAAAACAAATCAGGGGTCCTGAAAGAACAATAAATGAATAATGGTCATTATTCAGAAGTGAATAAAGATTAGCACTAATCTTGAGAATGTAAAAGAATAACGTGATTATTATAGTATGGTCGTGGATAAAGGCTGTTTATCCTTTCCCTGCTATGCAAAAACAAATCAGGAGTCCCGAAAGAACAATAAAATAGCCATTTAAGCCCTCAGGAACATAGACAAAACTGCAGTGCCAGAACATGTGTTGCAATGTAAACAATAACGCGGTAGGTAGGAAAAATGCACCCTATATTGTGTAAAACTAACAGTTTTATAACAATCAGACAGACCAAAGGGAAACCAGACCGCAGCAGCAGTACAAAACCGAGATAGTTCCTTCAGTGAATGAACAGCAAGGGCAAAATGGAGGAAAACTCGATAAATCCAAGAGTTAAAGGAAAAGCGAGTGATTCAAATTTGTAAAGCATAAACTTAATAAAGAGACATAAGCAAACAGTTAAAGTTCGTTAATTAAGAAGTTAAAATTAAGAAGTGACAGTAGTGACAAAAAATGACCGTGACAATCACTATTCCAGTGAGAGAATTTGTTTGTGTTTTGCCTTTGGTCATGATGTTGCTTGTCAAAACAGTAACCTTAGACTCCATGATTTCCCACTCCAGTTTGGTCCCCTGTCTTTTATTTATACCTAAAGGCGTTAAGTTATTTTATCACTTAAACCGACTAAAAGAGTCCTAGTAAGAATATACTCCCACTCTACTAAAATATCGTCACATCGTCAATTCTAAGGCCTACCCACTTGCCAAGTACTGGTATTTTAAAATATGACTGCTTTGATTTAAAATGCTTCATAGTTGGTTGCACTTTTCTAGCCCTCAATACACAGATAGCAAAATATCTAAACAAGTCCACTTCAACTTTTAGGGAACAAAATCGTATCGTAACTTTGTAATTTGATATGAGGTGAAAATTCCCCACGTATTAATAAAAAAGCGGACTAAAAGTACGTGTTTTGTTTTCTCCATATGCACATCTAAAGTGGGCTTTCTAATCCTGAGACAAAAAAAGTAGCAAAAAAGTCCTATGCAGTAAAAATAAAGTCAAAAGTCACCGCCACTGTCATGGTGGCGCATGTATAAACGATTTTCATTCACCAAAATTATTTGAACACTTAGATGACACCAGATAGACCGATCTGAGTGTATTGCCATCTTTACATTCTTATTGAAAAAGCAAAGGATAGGAATACTCTCAGAGCGCTCGAGAGCACCACCCGAAACCGTTATTTGTCGAAATCGCATATGTTCTCGAATTCTGAGCAGACGAATCTTTAACAGACGAACGTCTCGCGTCATCATATTTATCTGTCTTTTTTAGTTTACCATAATTTTCCTAAACCAACTAGACCATTGGTTATGATTTAATAGAAAGAAAATTTCGCCCAGTTGTAAATTGTTAATCTCTGGGCTCAGCGCGAAAAACCCACTTTTACTCCTAATGACATAATCTACTATTTAATACACTTGACTTTACAGAAGATCTTGAAATAAGCCGCTTTGTTTATTGTCACAAATTGGTTCAAATAGACCTTTATGAAGTTCTTATCGAATACTTTAAACATAAATTCAATCTAGTGGCCGGAGATAAATAAAAGTTCTAATTATTCCAAATAAATCCTCGATAAAAAATCAATTAAATCAAATTCCTACGAAAATATGAGTCTTACCATAAAATTGCTGGAACTACGCATTTGTTATGTGGGCATTTCATAAAACAAACCGACATACATCAAACCGATCGCAATATAGAAGAAAAACACGTTTCATATCCCCATGTCGGAAAACTCATCTTGGGGTGTCGATCGATTTCTAAATTTGTCAGACTTGACGCCCGATCAGAACTTTCCACTCAAGTGGGCACAACAGGCCGGTTATACGACCGATCAAAGTTAATTCTGCTACAATGGATATAGAGTGAAATTTATGCTGCATATGCGGATGATATATTGCCAATATTAAGATTTTGACTATGTCGAGTATTGAACTCGAATAAATTAAAACTCAATCATAAACTTTGCTCGGTATTAGATGTTACTCAGAGTTCAATTATAGAAACTTAGGTCCCATGGCGGCACAGCAAGGATGCCTCTGGTATTTTTCAATATAAACTTTTCTGCACAAGTTAGAGGCGAACTTAAGGGAAACCCTAGGGAATACATCTTGCATATTTCAATAACTTCGTCGGACGATTTTCCGATTTGAGGATTCTTATTTTTGAAGAGTATAAAATTGCTTTCTTATTGCTATTGTGCTGCTGCATTATCTTTAATTCAGTGTTCTCGTCTAATCCTTAGCCGTTTCCTCCTTCGGGACGTAATACGCAACAATAATTGTTTGTTCTTTCTAAGCAGATGGGAAGCGTCTACCGAGAGGCCCTTTTAGATTAGCAAAAACATTTTAAATGGAAATGGGCTGCCCCTCGCTTAATCAGCTTAAAATTATTATTAAAAGATGCATTCCTTTTAATCTTTTCATCATAAACTTGGCGGCCGGATGAAATATTAATAAATGATATTATTCATTTAAGCTAAAGATGTTGGGTCTAATCAACTATATTGCTTCTGACAGGCTTTTCTGTCTAACCGTCTGAAAGTTTTATTCACTAAAAATCTCAGATAGACTAGACTCTAACCAGAAACACAACAAAATAGTTTGCACAATTAAAAATTTTATGGTGCAAAAAGTAGCTCTTTACACTGCTTCTTCAAGAAGGCAACAAGAAGTAAAGTCTAGACACAAATCATGTGACTTTGCAGGCCGTGCATTGGTGGCCCTTCTCCGATCTACCGAGTAGTAAAGCTTTTTTTTGTTTTATTTCTGTTAAACTGCTGGACAAAATAAAAGAAAAACTTTCTAGAGACAATACAGAGACTCAAGAAACTCAATTAAAGAAAAAAAATGTGGAAGTTCTATTTTAAAAAATAATACACCTTTCTGAACCTCAAATTCCCTTTGCAACACATCGCTCTCTTAGTGCGGATTTCAGAAGAACAAAACTTGGTTTCTACGTTAACCGGAGTTAAAAAGGCTGCCTGTTCCTGACCAGTTAAAAGAGTCAAACGCAGAAGAGATTGACTCAACCTCATTACCTTCAGAAAAACTTGTTGTGTTTGCTTGTTGTGAAGTGGATTCAAGATCCAATTTGGAAAGAGAATTTTTTTCAGAATGACAGGTACCGTGGGCTTATGTATGCACGTCTGGGTTTTGTATTTTCTTCAAAACTACGTTTTACTAAACGTAGTTAAGGTAGCACTGGAAAAAACAAAGTGACTCTTAGTTTGGGCAAAAATCAAGCCCAGTAAATATCACGTTATTTTCATCAGTGAGAGCCTTAACTACGTTTAGTAAAACGCAGTTTCAACAAAAAAATACTAAAAATACAACACAAGACATACACATAAGCCCGCCCTCGTGTCGTTCTGAAAACAACTCCCTTTCCAAATGGGATCTTGGATCCCACTTCGCAAAAAGCAACAACAATAAGGTGTTCTAAAGGTAATGTCAGGTTGAAATCATTTGGCAATCTTTTCTGTGTTTAACACTTATAACTGGCTAGGAACGAGAAGTTTGTTTTTTTAACTCCGGTTAGCGCAGAAACCGAGTTTTGTCCTGGCGAAATCCGCACTTCACGAATAGTTAATTTACCACTTGAACAAGGTTTGACATTTTATAAAAACATATTTCCTACAAAAGTTACTTATTTTTAAGTAGCAACTTATATGAGGTAATGAAAATTATAATTTCTATTTAAAAAAACAAAGTTGACTTTAAAATAACCTTGGTGACGTCATTGAAGTTAATAACATTGCTAGCACCACATTTCCGCCTCGACGCTACGTTCAGCAACTCTCTTTTTTGCCTTTGTAACTTAAGGCGCGTGATATGGTTGAATTTGGTTGATCACTTTGAGTGAATCATCCATTGTGAATTTTGTTATGAAATTGGTACGAAAATAGATCAACCAAATTAATTATTCAGTGTATTTCAAAATGGCGTCGAACGAAACTCTACGGTTAGGAATTAGGGATTCACGGTTTGACAGGAATTTAAAGCGACTGACGACACACCTGAACTTTTATGAAAAATTCAGATCATGATTAGACCACATATTGATTAAAAATAACGAACATTCTCTAAAACAGCAAATTTTTATGTTTTTTGATAAACTCAATATTAGAACAAATTAATGCAAAACTGATTCAAATGTACTGATATATTGTTTTTGGTAAAATAAAAGAATTTCCAAATCAACTAAAATATATAAAATTGGGCTGAATATGCAAAGTTGGACTTTTTCGAAAAAGTCAATGACTGCAAACATACAAAAATATAAATATGGAATATATGAAAAAATGGCCAAAATGGGTTTAAAAATAAAAATTTTTAAATTTTGGGAAATTGCAAGTTAAGATTAGAATCAAAACTATGCAAATCCATTAAAAATGACCTAAAGCGTCTAAAAATGTATATTTGAAGTTTTTGGACTTATTGAGATAATAACTCTAAAGCCTTTAAGACATTTAAATATTTGAAATGATTCAAAACATGTAAGAAAAAAATTAACACTAATTGAAAAAAAACAAGTATGATAAAGGCCAAAACTAGTTAACAAATACTTCAAGCGTTTAAAAAAAAAATTGAAAAATTCTGGAAAATTACAAGCTGAGATTAGGATAGTCAAAGCTGACCAAAAATGATTCAAAGTAATCTAAAAATACGAATTAAGAGAGTGTTTGGAAAAATTCAGGTTCTTAGAAGTCAAAATTCATTAAAGATAACTCAAAGCATATAAAAATGTATATTTGAAGTTTTTGGAGTTACTGAGATATGAATTTTGAATCCAAGATCGATTTAAAATGATCCAAAATATCTAAGAATGCAAATTCAAATTTTTTAAGAAGAAAGGGTTATGATAAGGACCAAAATCAGTTAAAAAATACTTAAAGCGTTAATAAATAAAATTTTAAAATTTTTTTAAATTTGCTGGTTACTATCAAAGGATCAAAACTGACCAAAAATGATTCGAAGGGATCTAAAAACGCAAAATAAGAGTTTTTGGAAACTTTTAGGATAAAATCCATTAAAAGTGACCCAAAGCATCTAAAAATATGTACTTGAATTTGTGAAGATAAAAAATATTAAAGCCCAAATCAGCTTAAAATGACTCAAAGCATATGAGAATTCAAATTAAAAGTTTTTTAAAAAAGTCAGGTTATGATAAGGCTTAAATCTAAAAAGGCCTATAAGTTTTAAAATTTTGAAAAATGGCAGGTTAAGATTAAGATCAAAACCGACCAAAAATAATTCAAAACAATCTAAAATGCAAATTAAAATTTTTAGACACATTCAGGAACTTTAAGCTAACAATCCATAAAAATGATCCAAAGTACCAAAAAATGTGTATTTAAGGTTTTTGGAGTTATTGAGATAGGAATGCTAAGGTCAAAAACGCATTAAAAAAATTAAACCCTTTAAAATAGCCAATTTCAATTTCTTGCAAAAATACAGGCGAGTTTCAAGGTCAAATTTGAAGTTTGTAGAAAAATTCAAATTAAGATTGACATTAAAATAAGTTAAAAATAACTCAAAGCGCCTTAAAATATAAATTTAAAGTTTCTGGAGAAAATGAAGCACAAATCAGAGCAAAAATGAATTAAAAATGACTGGAAGATTTAAAAAAATGCAAATTTGAATTTGTGGAAAAATGCATGTTAGAATTAAGGTCAAAATCGTTTAAAAATTTCACAAAAACTCATTGATGAACTTAAGTTGCGTTAGACTCTTAAAATGAAGTCCCTGTAGTTTTTACAATTAGGTACTAGCTATTTCTAGAAAAACAAGTCGTAAAACTGCGGTATGTTAAAAAAAATTTCTTTAGGACTAATCTACAACCGTTCTCGAAATATTGTTTACTTCCATTTTCTACTTTTTTATTTGCAAAGAAAAATCCATGAAGTTTGTACTCGTGTTCAGCTAACTTTTCCCTTTAGCCGGAACTAAGTCCAGTCCAATTTTTAAAACCTCCAATCGTTCTCTTTGTTATTCGCAAAAATAAACCCATGAACTTTGTATTAGTTTTCAGCTAACTTTTTCCAACAAAAACATCTGTCCTGTCCAATTTTTTGAACTTTTAACCGTTCTGGTGATATTTCTAACTTTGCTATTTTCAAAGATTAACCTATTGAGTTTGTATTTGTTTTCAGCTAACTTTTTTCAACCAAGATGATAGTTTAGTCCAATTTTTGAAACCTCTAACCGTTCTGGAGATGTTTCGCACTTTATTATTTGCAAAAATAAGCTCATAAAGTTAGTACCAATTTTTGTTTGTACTAATTATTCAATTTAAGACGAAAGCCTAGTCCAATTTTTAAAACCTCCAACCCTTCTAGAGATATTTCTAACTCTATTATTTTTAAAGATAAACTCATGGAGTTGGCACTCGTTTTCAACAAAATTTTTCCAGGGAAAAATGATGGTCCAGTTCAATTTTTATAACCTTCAACTGTTCTCGAGATAACTACAAACTTTTTTATTTTCAAAGATAGACCCATAAAGCTTGTACTCGTTTTTTAGCTAACATTTTCCAGCAAAAACGATGGTTCAGTCCAATTTTTTAAAACCTTCAACCATTCCCGAGATATCTACTAACTTTGTTATTTTCAAAGATAGACACATGAAGTTTGTATTCGTTTCCGACTAACTTTTTCTAATTAAGACAATGATCCATTCCAATTTTTCAAACTTCCAACCGTTCTCGGGATGTCTAGAAATTTTGTTATTTGCAGAATAAACCCATGAAGTTTGTATTCGTTTTCAGCTAACTTTTTCCAGAAAAAAACGATGATACAGTCCAATTTTTTAAACCTTCTACCGTTCTCGAGATATCTACTAACTCTGTTATTTTCAAAGATAAACCCATGGAGGTGTTTTATATTCATTGGAATGTTGTTCCTAGTTGACAAACTTCGCATATTGAAAAAGGTACACGATTTATAATTGTGATTATGTAGTGTTAATTTTAGTCATGTTCTCTCTGTCTCTCTAACCTAAACTCAATTTTAGTCATGTTCTTATGTCTGATTTTTTTATAACTAAATTTATCTGTTTTTATATTCACTTGTAGCTGTGTATTTGCTATATGTATGTATTTATATTTTGGCCCTGAAGAAGATCTCACTGTGGGTCGAAACGTTGATTCTTTCACAAATGTGAAGTAGTTATTTCTGTCCTACACCCGCTATTTTCACTTCTATCGTTTTCACCTGACTAAAGGACGAAAAACGTATATAATAAACCCATAAGGTTTCTACTCCTTTTTAGCTAACTTTTTCCAGGAAAAAACGATGGTCCGGTCCAATTTTTAAAATCTTCAACTGTTACCGAGATATCTACTAACTCTGTTATTTTCAAAGATAAACCATGAAGTTTGTATTCATTTTTAACTAACGTTTTCCAGTAAAAACGATGGTTTATTCCAATTTTTAAAACTTCCAACCATTCTCGGGATGTCTACAATTTTTTTTATTTTCAGAATATAGCTATATAGTTTGTACTCGTTTTCAGCTAATTTTTCCAGCAAAAACGATGATATAGTCCAATTTTTTAAACCTTCCACCGTTCCCGAGATATCTAATAACTCTGTTATTTTCAAAGATAAACCCGTGAAGTTTGTATTCGTTTTTAGCATTAACTTTTTCCAGCAAAAGCGATGACGAAAACCATTTTTTTAAACCTTCTACCGTTCCCGAAATATTTACTAACTTTATTATTTTCTGCCAAGAAAGCAGAAGTTACCAACACCGGTGCAAGACCGCAAATACAAAGTCATTCCTTACATGGAGGCTGAAGAGGAGCCACCTGGTTATGCACCACCAGCAGCTCCCCTTTTAGACTCTCAAATTGACCTCAATAAACTACCCAGAGTTCCTTCCTCACCAGTTCTTGTGATAAAGGAGGAACGCTCTAAAACCTTGGACACCAGAAAGTCCAAGTCACCAACTAAAGAAAAGAGGTCCAAGTCTTTATCCCGCAAGAAGTTCAGCAAGGAGGCTAAGCCAAAAACACCAAAAGTGAGGACCGTAGTGGTAGACGAACTAGTGGTGAAGACCTTCGCCCCTGCCGCAGTAGAAGAGGAAGAGTTTACCATAGCTATTGAGCCCACAAAGAAGGCGTCTCCGAAAAAGTCTCATGAAATCTACACTTTAAATTTAGACAAGAGCCTTGATGAGATCGAAAAAGAGTTGTTTGGCAAATCTCCCATAATTGCTGAAGAAAGAATAGTAAAGCCCATCGCCCACATCCATGACGCTCCAGTGAGACCCCCAAGGACAATTACCATGAACCGATGGAAGAACCAATTGTGAGCAGGCTTCCAAAACACCTAATCTCAACTCCTGAATCTCTGCAGCCTAAAGAGGCCACCACGTTAGTCACTGTAGAGCTAACAACCAGTGGAAAGGCTGTAGTAGAACAGCAGGAACAGCTGCAGCAACCAGAAAGCGAGAAATCGAAACGAAAAGCCAAACGTAGGCCATTTGGTAAACTATCCAGGTTTAAAGACACTGAAGACTCTGAAGACGACAGCTCCAGGCGAGAAGTGATAGAGAAGCATAATGGAGAGGAGTCTAGGAAGCGAAGCCTTGAACTTGAGGAGCACAAAAAGGGCGGAACTGTTATTTTCAAAGATAAAGCCATGAGTTTATACTGGTTTTGAGCTAAATTTTTCCAGCAAAAACGATGATACAGCCCAATTTGTTGAAACCTTAACCGTTCCCGAGATATCTACTAACTGTGTTATTTTCAAAGATAAACCCATGAAGTTTGTACACATTTTTAGCTAACATTTTTTCAGCAAAAATGATAGTTCATTCCAATTTTTAAAACTTCCACTTATTCTCGGGATATCTAGAAATTGTGTTATTTTCAGAATAAATCCATAAAGCTTTTACTACAGTAAAAACTAGTCTAAAAAAGTCTAATTTTTAAAACCTTCAACTGTTTCCGAGATATCGACCACCTCTGTTATTTTCAAAGATAAAACCATGAAGTTTGTACTCGTTTTCAGCTAACTTTTTCCAGCAAAACGATGACACAGTCCAATTTTTTAAACCTTATTCCGTTCCCGAGAGATCTACTAACTCTGTTATTTTCAAAGATAAATCCATAAAGTTTGTACTAATTTTTTGACTTGTAATAACTTTTTCCAGCAAAAACGATGGTTCATTCCAATTTTAAAACTTTCAGCCATTCTCGGAATGCCTAGCAATTTTGTTATTTTCAGAATAAACCCATAAAATTTGTACTTCAAGAAAAAACGATGGTCCAGTCCAATTTTCAAAACCTTCACTTGTTCCCGAGATATCGACCAACACTGTTATTTTCAAAGATAAACCCATGAAGTTTGTACTCGTTTTCAGGTAACTTTTTCCAGCAAAAACGATGACACAGTCCAATTTTTTAAACGTTCTACCATTCCCGAGAGATCTACTAACTCTGTTATTTTCAAAGATAAATCCATAAAGTTTGTACTAATTTTTTGACTTGTAATAACTTTTTCCAGCAAAAACGATGGTTCATTCCAATTTTAAAACTTCCAACCATTCTCGGAATGTCTAGCAATTTTGTTATTTTCAGAGTAAACGTATAAAATTGGTACTCCAAGAAAAAACGATGGTCCTGTCCAATTTTTAAAACCTTCAACTGTTCCCGAGAAATCGACCAACTCTGTTATTTTCAAAGATAAACCCATGAAGTTTGTACTCGTTTTCAGGTAACTTTTTCCAGCAAAAACGATGACACAGTCCAATTTTTTAAACCTTATTCCGTTCCCGAGAGATCTACTAACTCTGTTATTTTCAAAGATAAATCCATAAAGTTTGTACTAATTTTTTGACTTGTAATAACTTTTTCCAGCAAAAACGATGGTTCATTCCAATTTTAAAACTTTCAGCCATTCTCGGAATGCCTAGCAATTTTGTTATTTTCAGAATAAACCCATAAAATTTGTACTTCAAGAAAAAACGATGGTCCAGCCCAATTTTCAAAACCTTCACTTGTTCCCAAGATATCGACCAACACTGTTATTTTCAAAGATAAACCCATGAAGTTTGTACTCGTTTTCAGGTAACTTTTTCCAGCAAAAACGATGACACAGTCCAATTTTTTAAACGTTCTACCATTCCCGAGAGATCTACTAACTCTGTTATTTTCAAAGATAAATCCATAAAGTTTGTACTAATTTTTTGACTTGTAATAACTTTTTCCAGCAAAAACGATGGTTCATTCCAATTTTAAAACTTCCAACCATTCTCGGAATGTCTAGCAATTTTGTTATTTTCAGAGTAAACGTATAAAATTGGTACTCCAAGAAAAAACGATGGTCCTGTCCAATTTTTAAAACCTTCAACTGTTCCCGAGAAATCGACCAACTCTGTTATTTTCAAAGATAAACCCATGAAGTTTGTACTCGTTTTCAGGTAACTTTTTCCAGCAAAAACGATGACACAGTCCAATTTTTTAAACCTTATTCCGTTCCCGAGAGATCTACTAACTCTGTTATTTTCAAAGATAAATCCATAAAGTTTGTACTAATTTTTTGACTTGTAATAACTTTTTCCAGCAAAAACGATGGTTAAGTCCAATTTTTTGAAACTTCCAATCATTCTCGGTATAGCTAGAAATTTTGTTATTTTCAGAATAAACCCGTGTTGTTTGTACGCGTTTTCAGTTAAGCTTTTTCCAGCAAAAACAATGATACAGTCCAACTTTTAAAAGCTTCACCGTTCCAGAGGTATTTACTAACTCTGTAATTTTTAAAGTTAAACCCATGAAGTTTGTACTCGTTTTGAGCTAACTTTTTCCAGCAAAAACGATGGTTCAGTCCAATTCTTAAAACCTTCAACCATTCCCTAAATATCTACTAACTTTGTTATTTTCAAATATGAACCCATGAACTTTGAATTCGTTTTCAGCTAACTTTTTCTAATTAAGGCAATGAGCTATTCCAATTTTTGAAGCCTCCAATCATTTTAGGGATGTCTAGAAACGTTGATATTTTATTATTCAAAATCAACCTATTAAGTGTGTACTAGTTTTCAGCTGATTTCTACCAAACAGACGATGGTTTAGCCCAAAGCTTTTTCATCCCCTTGTTGCTGTTACTGAAAAGTTGAAGTTTACGCGGATCAGAAAATTACCAGAGGTGATTCTCCAAAAGTGAAAGAAAGTAGATGATCACTTTCAATGACTATTAGTTTAGACGGTTCATTTGTATTTTACTTTGATAATTCATCCAAATTGAACAGCGTAAACGCCCTCTGTTCGGTTCAATTTTATTCAATATTCATCTTGGATGATCACTTTCAACGTTAACTGTCCATTTCTTTTTCAGATTTCCTCATCAACCAAATTGAATCGTGTCAACGCGCCTTTAGATTTAAACATTATTATTGACGCGGGTAAGTAAAAAATCTGAAACTTGACAAACAATCTGCAATCTAGGTTCGATTTACCCCTTTTTGCAAAGGGGCTCCGCTCTCATGTCGGTTACGTGGCCTTCTTTTTGGAACAATAATGCCTAAATCTGTCCTTCGACTGGCGGTATAGTTTGAAACCAAAGCCTGCAAATCGTATATTATAACGTCGCCTAATTCCCTTAACTGAGGTTCGGTTGAACTGACAAAAAACACCAGAAAGTGATTTACGTTAACAAATTTAGTCTGCGCCTTCCGCCCAGTTTACGTACATCTACCCCTAACCAGCCCGCCGATGAAACTGGTGAGGTAATAAATTTCGCCTCAACGCAGCTTTCCTGGTTTCTAATCAGCTTACGCTACAAAAGCCTATTAATCTATTATGACTGTTATTAATTAAACCAGGACTGGCAAAAATCAAAATAACGTTGCCGCCACCCCTTCCCATTCGCCCCCACGGCGGTGCCGCCAAAGCCGCCGCAAGACTAAGCCCCGCTTAACAAGCGGAGGATCAGCCATTATCGCGGCAAAACAAACAGATTTACTCCTTGAGGCTTTAATATCGTCTATCTTCAATTGGGGCATTAAAAGATCCACTAGCAGGAGGGTCGAAATTTTTTCGTAATAATGTCGCTCGCGGATATTTGCGGTCCACTTTCAACCGACCCTCCCTCTCAAAACCTCCATAAATTCCTTGAATACATAAAACTTGAATAGAGCTTTGAGAAAAGGAGAAAATGCGCGAGAGATAGGTGAGATGAAATTTATGACATCAAAAGCAACATATTGCCTCTGGCCGTAATTAGAGAACCTCACAAGGAGGCTTTCGCCATTTCACTATAACATTATGTAAACTTATATACCTACTCTAAGATGCCTTGCTGAGGGATCAAGATTTTGTGGTTGAATCGATTATTAGGTTTTATTTCAAATGATAAAAACTGCTCTATTTTGAGCGAACTTTATAAACGATCGCTTTTTGTAATTATTATTGCTGTCCCTGCAAAATGTATACCACAAAAATAAATATCGGTTTTATTGCTGATGGGACAGACTTTCGCAATATTCGAATTATAAATATTTTTGAAATATTGAATATTGAAATATCCCACCTCCGAAAGCGTTTACGTGTAAATGGAACGCTCGTATAAAATTTAGAGTTTTTACTTCATATATTTAGTTAAAAGCTTTTTAACGGGCATGAAATAAACACCTAATAAAATTTTATTCTGGTACCTGGAAAAATACAAATAAAATATATTTGTGATCTGAAATTCGCCCTTTCAGATTACAAATTTCAGGTTTTTAGCTTTAGTGGTTTTTGACACACTACTTTAACTAAAACTAAAAATCCAAATTATAACTACAAGAAAATATGGAAAAACTCAACTAGAATAGGCAAAAGTCCAACATTTCATATGGGTTTTTCAAGGATTCATATAAAACCCCAATTTGTTCAAAATCGTGCGTTGCGGTCTTGACCATATAGGGTGGCCCATTCAACAAAACAGGCAAATATCTACGCATCTATGAATTTGACGTCGAAGCGGAAATAAGATGCCAGCGACATGGTTGTAACATCGGTGACGTCATCATGGCCAGTTTTGTTTTTCAAACGGAATTCTGTAATTCTAATTGCTGCAAAAATGAATAACTCAACTAACACATACAAAAATTGAAAATTTCATATAGGTTCTTCAAACATTCGTAAAAAGACCCAATTTATTCCAAATCTCATCATCAATTATAATTAAATATTATGGAAAATTAGTACTTTCTTGTAAACATCTCGTTAGTAGATATGAAGAAGGGCATGTAAGGAAATCTAAGGCCCAGTTTGCGGAAAATCATACTGAAATGTGATAAGAAAAAGGAGTTTTTTACCAGTTTTCCTCGTCTTATTCATCAGTCTCAAGCCTCAACCCGAAACCCTCAGTGGAAGATTTTATTAGTAAGTCTAAAGTTATTTTATAGCCACTGAACCCCTAACCTGAACTAGGATGGAGATAAAACAACCACTTTAATACGTTCAGAGGAATATAATTGGAGAAATAAAGCGTCATTTACTATATTATAAAACGTTTCACAACTAGTTTTTGTTCTTTTCGCATTTTATGACAAGTTTTTAAAAGCTATAAATATATTGTTGTTCGTTTGCATGATGTGTTACGGCTACAGAGTCATTTTAATTCAATTTGATTGAATCCATTGATGAGCCCTCTTTAGTATACATACAGGTGCTCATTTAGAGATGCAGAGATGTAAATTGCGATGTCTATGCCTGTTTCATTGACTATCAAAAGGCATTCAACACAGTAAAACCTGACAAGCTTATGGAAGTATTAGCAGATATTGGGCTGCATACCCCAATCAAACGACTTCTATTCGGACCCAAGCAGGAGATTCGGATGAAATCAAAATTAAACGTGGGGTTTGACAGGGATGTGTATTGTCGCCTCTGCTGTTCAACGTGTATTCAGAGAGAATTTTTAAGGAGACTACATTAAGTAAACTTATGCCTTTACTATACCTATAATCTTGATGGAAATGTCTATTACTTTCCATCATTTTTCTAACGAGCATTGTTTGTGGTTGAATGTTGAGCTTTGGGATTTGTTACACTGACATTTTCTTGGGTTTCAGCTCTGAGGAAGACTAAATAAATAGTTGAAACGTTGGCCATTTTCCGATAAAGAAGAGATGTAGTATTTGTCCTAATCCTGCTACTTCCACCAGTACATCAACTCAAGGACGCTAATCACAATCGAGTATTTAAAAACTTATAGTGCTTGTTTGCACCAAGAGGTTTTGTTAAGATATCAGCCGGCTGTATGTACCAGACCACTCTCCACAACATCTCGAATAAAATGATGTCGCGCATGAATGTGCTTAGAGCGTTTGTGGTAAACTGGATTTGAACTAAGCTTTAAAGCAATTTGACTGTCACAATAGAGCAATATAGAATCAAACATGCCAGTCAGCTCTCGCAACAAGTTACCCAGATATACTGCCTCTTTTGAGGCCTCGGTTAAGGCCATATATTCGGCCTCACTACTCGACAATGCAACTGTCTTTTGTTTGTTGCTTTCCCACGAAATTGGGGCACCTGACAACATAAAACAGTATGTATATAACCTACGGTTCGTGATATCACTTCCCCAATCAGCATCCACATAACCAAATAAATAATTAGAATTTTTCTCAAACTTGAGGTAATAATCTTTCGTTTTTTTAAGATATTTTAGGACCGTCAGAAGTGCCTGGTAATGGGTTTTATCATGACTCGTATTGAATTGCCTTAAATAACTGACACAATATGTAGTGTGAGGTCTTGTCATAACGCTAAAATACATAAGGCCACTTGCAATTTGTTGATATGGAATATATAAATTACAACACATACTCTTAACGTTTGAAGATTTAAGAAAACTTAAGATTTGGATTTTTTCCATAGGTGTGTCTATACCGTTTTACATTGTAACGTGTTCTATTTACTCAACAAACTATCAATGTATCCAATTTGATCTAAAGTGACACTTCCCGGTTCCTTATTGATTAAAACTCGTATTCCTAAAATTTGCTTTGCCTGTCCGAGATCTTTTAGCTGAAAATTACTAGATATTCTGCTTCAATCTACTTGTCTCGTCAGAGTTATTTGAAAAAAATAAAGAAATCGTCGACATGCAAAGCAATTAAAGTATAGGAATTATCCTTGCACTTCATAAGTTCACAGGGATAATATTGAGATTTTGCAAACCCCAAATCAATTAATAAGGATTCAACTTTTTTGCACCACACCCTCGAAGATTGCTTTAAACTGTAGATGGCTTTATTTAATTTCAAAACTTTGTTTTCTTTGCCTTCTTCTATAAAGCATTCGGGCTGTTGCATATACAACAGTTTCATCCAACATTCCCTGTAAGAAAGCAGTAGTTACATCTAAATGTGTTATTTCAGGATCAAAATTAACACTCAAAGCGATTAATAAACGTAATGTTGAATGCTTTACTACTGGGGAGAAAGTTTCATTATAATCTATTCACTCTTGAGTGTAAAACCTCTAGCAACTAACCTAGCACGGTAATATTTGTTATTTTGACTGTTAATTTTTTTCTTTAAAAACCCACTTACATTTTACCAAAGTTGCCCCTTCAGGTAAGTCCTCATAAGTCTAAGTTATTGTTTTTTACTAAATTGCTCATCTCTTCATTCATCGCCTCCTGCCACATTCTTGCATCAGACCGGGACAATGCTTCCGTCACTGTGAAAGGCTCCTCGTGAGGTAAGTAGCCTTCACCACTAGGTACGGAGTCTGCAGCAGCACTAAGGTATGTTATATAATCATCAAATCTTCTTTTGATTTTGCCAAATATTTGATTTTGCCATAGACACATTTTGCAAAATTGAGCGTTTTGAATTTTTAATGTAATCACTGTCACTATCGTCAAGATCAGGTCAAGGAAAACTTTTTGGATCTTCAGAAATAATGTCTTGATATGCAGATGCTTCGTTTTCAGACAAGTCCGAAACAGGAACCTCAGCATCAGGTTGTTTTTCTGGCATCTCCTGTTGTCCCCCACTGAAACTGAACTTTTCAAGTTCTCCTCAATCCCCATCACTTCTAGTCGCTTAGATTTCAAGTTTTCATAAATGATTACATCTCGACTGGTATTGACATCGGAATTACCAACAAATGTTTACTTTGTGGCCTTTTTATCGAATTTGTGTTTTTTCTCTTCAAGCACGTGCACCATCACAGCACTATCAAACATTTTTATCTAGATAAGTCAGTTCAAACCACTAGCAACAGAGCAGTTCATTAAGTGGTGACTCCACTGTCGCTTAAAAGCATCAATAACTTCTGGGGAAGCTTGGTTAGAAGATATAATTTTGGATGTCTCTGCTTCGACACAATTGCATACCCATTGTACAGGCTCATAATTGGCAAGAACTGTTCCTTCTTTTAGCTTGATGGTCCTTTCTCCAATATTGGCAACTCGTACTGGCATAGTCTTCTTCGTGTCGGTCAAAGTTCGGGCTACCATGATTTCAGTCGTCAAATCCAGGTTAGGTTCTATAAGTCCTATGGACCACCCAGGATCATTTTCAGAAGTCACTGTGATAATTTGTTCTGAATTTGGAGGAATTTTTACATCTTCCACCACCAGTAGACGGATACTAGTTTCCACATTTCCATTGGTTAATGCAAACTCCTCATCTCCAAACGTGAGAATATTCTGTTTGTGGTCATAGGAGAATCCATGTTTCCTGATGAGATCCATTCCCAAAATAAACTCGTCTTTGATCCTGGCAACCAACACTTTATGCCGAACTTCGAGTCTTTCTCCAATAATGATGGTGACATCGGCTTCTCCGTCTATAGGGCAAGACTCTCCAGTGACTGATTTTAACATAATAGGGTTGGGCAATGGTTGAATGGTATACCCGACAAGCTTATCTGGCCTTACAATGGTTACATCTGCTCCTGTATCGATGGTAATCTGGATCTTCTGTTCCTTAATGCGTCCGGCCACTGTGAGACTTTTGCCACCCAAATTATTGACTTTAAAGATCCTGGGGGTCTTAGCGGCCCCAGTCAATTGCCCCCTTGCATTGACCGGAATTAGTTTTCCTGGGACCTAGGGCGGCCTTTGTCGCCGCTTGGTCTTCTAAACGACGGCGACGGACTTCTTGCCCTATTACGGCAGTTACTCTTGATGTGACCCAGTCTGCCGCAGTTAAAACATTTTATGCCCCGATTGTCTGTTGATCGAGGGGTCCTTCCCAATAGGGCTTGTATATTGACTGCCATATCCTTCATCGCTTTATGTAAACTGGCCATGGATTCAGCCATAGACGTATTCTCCTCTTCATTGCAACTTGCCATTCTTACACGCGGAGCTGAACTAGATGACACTCGTGACGCCTCGAATTCCAGGGCCCGAACTAGTGCCTCGCTGATATCCTTGGGCCTTACTAGACGTAAGTGGTATCTCATGTCACTATCGCGAACTCCCTCAATGAACCTTTCGGCGGCAAATTGCATTTGAAAAGATTCAGGGGCCGATGGATATGCCAGGTGAATGAGTCTGTCTATGTCCGCCTCAAATTCTTGTAAGGATTCACCTGACTTTTGCTGTCTCATCCTCAGCTGGGCCTGGAACACGGTTTCTTTGTGCTCATTTCCAAATCGTAGTTGCAGAGTGTGTACTAACGCCGCATAATTACTTTGATCCGCTGCCGACAGAGATTGGAGTAACTCAGCCGCTTTTCCACGAAGTGCTACGACTAATGATGTAGCTTTCTGGGGCTCGGACCAGCCATTAGCTTTTGCAGCTGCTTCAAATTGGGTTTTATAAATTTCCCACGCCGTAGTACCGTCATAATCGGGAGGCTTAATTTTAGCGTTGGCTGTGCTAAAACTCTCTGTAGACACGGTGTCGTCCTCAAGTTGTTCCCGGAATTTCTTTTCTAGTTCGAGAACCCTCTGGTTGACAGCTTCGAGTCCTTCGTTAACGCCGTTAATGGATTCGTTAACGCTGTTAACGGATTCGTTAACTGATTGCATTATTCTTTCTTCCAATTGTTGCTCCCTAGCTGCGAGATGGGTCACTATTTCTTCTTTGAACCGTGACTGTTCTTCCTTTTGTTCTAGATAACGTCGCTCCTGCACTTGATCACGTTTTTCCTGCTCTTCCTTCTGTTCTAGATAACGTTTTTCCTGCTCTTCTTTTTGTTCTAGATAACGTTTTTTCCTGCTCTTCTTTTTGTTCCTTATAACGTTTTTCCTGCTCTTCCTTCTGTTCTAGATAACGTCGCTCCTGTATTTGATCACGTTTTTCCAGCTCTTCCCTCTGTTGTTGCATAAGGGAGAGCAGTGTGGCTAGTTGATCCTCCATCGCTTGATGCTGGCTTCTGGTCACTGGCATAAACACGTAATGTCCGGCAATGAAGCACTCACTTACAGTTCAGTAATATTAGTCCTCAAATTCCCACTGGAATCGCACTTCTGACACCAATTGTTGCGAACTCGGGGTTCAATAATTCCAGTGTAACGATTTAACACGAAAACACTATTTATTAACTCCACAATTACACACGACTGCTGAATAACTCATTACTTAACACTTTATAGCCTTCTAATATCGCTTCGTAACTTTAGCTTACTTATAGCTCGACTAAAATACGACTATTCACTCGGGCGCTCTATGCGCCTTTTATATACAATCCTAAAATTACAGAAAAACCTAGAAAGTTCTTTATAAGAATTCTTGAATAATCTCATATATAAAAAAAACGGTTGTAAACAACTGCCTTCTAGATTAAGCCAGACGAGCAATAAATCACTCGTGTCAGCCATGACGCAGCGCGGATAGGTCGCGAAGCTCCACCAACCAACACGCTCCCATGCGTTGCCCCGCCTCCCATGCGGCGTTGCTGCGATCGTAACAATATTTTTGAATCACCGAAGAACTTACCACTCGACCAAGGCGGATAGACATCTTTTGTCCATGAAAACATGAGTTTTATTTAGAAACAAGTTCTCAACAAATTTCATTAAAATTCATCGTAGAGGTCTCTAGATATTACAAATACTCTTTGATCATGTACTTACGGAACACCCTGTATACGGTTGCTTGGTCAAAGCAATATAACCTCGTATAGTTAAAACAATCTATTTATTTATTCATATAGTTGGATTTTAAAATAGAAGATGTTTTTGCCTACTTCCTTGTTCATTATACAGGCTGTCCTGACATGTCATAACTAACAGGACGCAAGGAGGAGGTCAAAATAATGTGAATAAAACTTCTGTTTCTTCACCTGTATATCAAGCGAGATAGAATTTTTCTTTATATGAATTTCACAAATTATTTTGGCCTCCTGTGTGGGTTCTGTTATTTATGACATGACGTTTCATTACACTCTGTGTACTAAGCAAACATGATGACGTCTTACCGAGAAGATTTTTCACCACGGGATAACGCCCCTAAATTTTTTTTGTTGATTTAATAAAACCAAACCGATCTGTGGTGCCTGTCTCTAATGGAATATGTAGTTTGGTTACTCTGCTACCTGGAACGCAACCGGGTTCTCACCTGGTAGTCACCTGGTGGCATTCTAGGTAGCGAAACCAGACGGTTTGACAAATATAGCAGAAAACTGTTTTGCATATGACAGGTTTTTAGAACTCAATGGGCTCTGTGCTGAAACCAGAAATATAGATAAATTTATAGATTTTGTCGAAACGTATATACACAAGACACCTCAAAGTGTATTTTTGGCCTACCCCAACAAACCCTTCACCACTTATTCCCTGTATATTCAGTAATTAAAACTATTTGATTGAACGTTCACTAATGCTTTGAAGATTGAGTATTCATGGATAACATAAGAGAAGCTTAACACTTCTTAGCTTTATGATCGAGTGGGGCCACAATGAGTCTTTAATAGCTGACGGAATAATTTGAGGCAACAGGATGGTACTAACCTTACTGATAATGAGCTTCGTTATGTTATGTTCGGGGTGCTATTCTAATGGATCATTAAGCACCGACTATAAACATTACGGCGCTTTACGTCACAAGCACTTAACTTCTCGGACTAGCGCTTTTGAACGACTCAGTAATCAGCAATGAGCTTCGTGGCATGAATACGTTAATGGTTGCCAGTACTTATTTTTTTTTCTAACTATTTCCATTGATTTAAACTTTCTATCTCGTCTTTTCATCTCAATTAGCAATGATCCGAAAGTCGAGGAAACGACGTCGTCATCGGCGAAATAAGAGATGACGGTGCATTTTCTTATAATTCGACGCTTTGTATTCAGAAGTCGGAAAAAAGTACAATAGATAATTATGGCCAAAGTACGGCTAATTGGACAACGATTGAGGAAAATACCGACGACGATGGACGGAATAATTACTTCCTTAATTATAATCGTTCCCCGATGGTGGAGTTAGTTAAAAGCCTCCCATCCGTAATCGATGTATTTAATGGTTTAGCTCAAAATACCTTCAAGTGTTGTTACCGTCGATAATGATAATTAATAATCTGTGATTAGCTCGTCTATCTCGCCAATCGTGAAAATCGCTGAAACAGGATCATCCGAAGGCCTTAAACAGGATCTGTAATTAAGATGTATAACCAGGATAATTACCCGTTACGCTAGAACTGATCCGTATCTTGGTTTATTACAGTTCGGCTTAAAGTTTAAGTCTTTTGCAAACCGGCGAAAATCTGTTTATTTATCGTCAGACGAACTACTAATTAGCAGCCATTTTAATTTAATTACTTACAGTAATTTTGCAACATTGCAGGAAGTTATTAAAAGAATTTTTAATCGAGAGCAACAATACGCCGAAGGCAGGGATGTTCGGGTCATAAATTTCCAGCTCGTGAGTTTCAGCCAACAATCTTTCAACTTTTTTGTGGAGTTTAAATTAAATTTAAGGATGATTTTCGTAGAGTTCATATTTTATTTCCTATTTCTTTGCCCGAACGCCAGGGACAATTTTTAATTAAAAAATAAATTATTTTAGACTTTCGCGGCTCAGAGGGGTGTAAATTGGATTGGGTTTGAAACGTGGGAAGAATACGCCTTTAGGTCTCTGAATTTGGGCCTAAAATATCCTCTTAAACAATGTTTATAACAACGAGACGGCCGCTACTAAAAATATGCACTAAAAATAGACGGATTAAAGCCCCTCTGGGAATTGTTATGATAAAAGGAACGCTTTTGTTGTGAAAATTGGAAGTTTGTGACCTGTGGTGACCTTTCGTTTAATTAGGCAAACTTCGCAATAAAGCTCCAGTGTGAATGTTGCTTTATAGCACACTAATAAAACCACAACGAAAAGGAGAAACATGACAACGTTGTAATGATCATTTGCACATCTCGCAATAATGTGCCTTTCTTTCCTAGGTTTATGACTCCAGATCCACATTATCAAAAACTTGTCAATATAAGACTGTGAAGGCGTTCCCAGCCGGTCAAAATACAATCTAAAGTGTTTTCCGGTCTTTGAAGCCGTGGACCAATGGAATTTCTTCCTGACGTTTCGTTTACAGCTGCGGCAGACATCATCATCCGTGCTTCCCGACGTTGACTGATACGACTGTGGTGACCTACGTCGTATTTATTCTCGTAGTCGCAAATATGTCGCAAAACTCGCTTCCAGTCTGCATTTATAATCGTAGATTCCTCGTTCCTAATGAAGTTGTGGGCGTGTTTAAGGATCTCAATGGCTGCTCACGTTAGTCTCGGACAGAAAAGCTGCAGACCTCGTTGAAAAGCATGTCGTGACCTTCGGAGAGAGAGTGCTCTGCTACTGCTAACTTTTGCGTTTGTCCCACCCTGCAACTCCTCTTGTTGACACTGCGTTTTGTGGTGCCAATGTGTACCGAGCCACAGCTGCATGGATCTCCGTAAACTCCGGGTGCCGATAGGGGATTTCTACGGTCTTTGGCCGATCTCAAGCTCTGTTGTATTGTACAAGTAGGTTTAAAGACAGGTTTAACATTGTGCTTTTCCAGTAGCCTGCCGATCCTGTCCGTTACTTTGTGGATGTATAGTAGACTAGTTCATCCTTGCTTTTCTTCATCTTCTTCCGTTTTTTCCTTCCTGGCGCTCTACATTCCTTGGACGGACCAATTCCAATTAAAAGCTCTTTCCACATTCTTCATTTCCCATTCCAATTCTCACAGTCTCACAGAGTTTTTATGACTCCCCTTTTCTGTCTGGGATGATGAATTGATCCGTTATTGAGGTATCGGTCAGTGTGTATTGGTTTTCTATAAACGGTGTGCGCGAGCTTCCCATTCGGCCTCCAAGATACCAAAACATCCAAAAACAGTAGGCGTCCTTCCTTTTCTATCTCCATAGTGAATTGAGTTTTTGGGTTGATTGAGTTGAGGTGTAAGAGGAAGTTTTGAAGTTCGCCCTAGCCATGGCTCCAAATAACAAAGGTGTTAGTTTGGACTTCAAAAATAAGGAGTATTAATGCGTCATCAAGGTATTGATTACTTATAGGTATGACCTGTGATATATGTTCTAGTTGTCAGTTGTGAAGAAAAGTAAAGTCGTGACTTGGATGCGAGCAGGGCATTTTATTTCATTAGGGTCCATCATTAGGTTATGGGCCCAGAACCTACAATAAGCTCCCTGTGTTCCCTACAGAAAAGTTAAACCGTGCTTCGCAAGCTACAATTCATCGAACAGTGCTCGATTACATCAGCCAAAGAAAATGGCAGTCAACTACTTAAATAGCGTCCCGAAACTCGAAGAGAAAACTATGATGAGTGGTGTTTTGCAATCGAAAATTTCTTCGTGTTAGAAGGCCCAACAAAATGTTTGGATGGCATAGAGGGGAATACTGTCTTGATAGCAAAGGCGAAGGCTAAGCTGGTCTTAACCATAACATCAATGTACGTACATGTAAAAGAAGCTAAAACTTGCAAGAAAGCTTTTGACAAGATTAAGAATCTTTATGAAGATACCGGTGTGACAAGGATAATTGGCCTGCTTAGGAAGTTGATCTCGTTACGTCTCGATAACAGTGAGACAATGGGAAGCTATGTGAATGAAGTTATCGATACTTCACAGAAGTTAAGAAAAACCGGTTTCGATATCAATGATGAATGGGTGACTTCCTTGTTGTTGGCAGGCTCGCCAGATGTCTAAACACACATTTAGTCATAAAAATAATTTCAGTTTATATATTTCAGAAACAATACAAAATTAATCAATTAGGGTATTGCCGCCCGCAGCATCAGCAAGAAAATCACCAAACCTTCCAATGTGGAGCACAGATCAATATTTGTCAGCAATTTATTATTTTAATTCATTTAATATTGTTTATGACGTTTGTTATTTTTGCATATAAACAGTTGTTAATTGTTAAATAAAAGTCAGTATTAATCCAATAGTGGTCCTTACTCAACCTTCCGACCTAAACCATATACAATAATAAACTACCAAGTGCCCTAAGCATTCTTCCTAAATTCCATTACAGGAATTTACACCAGATAAATTCAGCCCAATGTTGATCGCTATTGAGCATGCAGGGATCAATATTACCGCCGACTCCATAAAAGGTAAATTATTCGAGATGGTGCCGCTAAAAGTGCAGGAGTCTTTACTGTCAGGCGAGGTAATTTTAGAAGATTTCCAAATAATGGCCCTGGTAGTCACAAGAAGGAAGAAGGAAAAGCTCCCAAAGATAAAAGCAAGGTTATGTGCTATAGATGTAAGCAGTTTGGAAATTTTATGTCAGATTACCAAAAGAACAATAAACAAGCTTTTAGTGCAGTTTTTTTTAAGTGGCAAGTTTAGTAAAAACGATTTTTACTTGGACTCCGGGGCAAGTGTGCATATGACCCCAAATGAGAGATGGATAAATGACCGAAGGACACCATGCATTAATGAAATAATTGTTGCCAATCACCAGAGCGTTACAGTAGTGTCTTCAGGCAATATTAACATAGTGGCAAATTGCAAGGATAAGTCTGTTAATATTGTGGTGAAGAACATATTATGTGGCCAGAATTGATATAAATTGATAAAGGCAACCGTGTTTCTTTCAACTCCCAAGGATGTTTAATTTTTAATCAGAATAATGATCTTATTGCTACAGCAGACTTATGTAACGGCGTTTATCGTTTGAATTTGAAGCAAGAATCATGCATGCTACGAGATTCTATGGAAACTTGGCTTAGGCGAACAAGATGATGAATTGTGTTGAGGGTTTGCACTTAATGACAAGTCGTGGATAAGTTGGATTGTGTCGTGTGCTGTGAAGGCAAACAATCAAAATTGCCCTTTACTCACACAGCCATAAGAAGTAATCAAATACTGGAAATTATTCATGGAGATTTATGTGGACCTATGGAGAAGACTTTAATTGGAGGCTCAAAGTATTATTTTGTACTAGTTGATGATTTTTTTTGTTTGTTTCCTAAAAACTAAGCATGAAGCTCTAAAGTATTTTAAAGTCTGTTGCCATGGTAGAAAACCAAAAAGGGCAAAGATTTAAAGTTTTTGGAGGCGACCAAGGAGGAGAATTTTGTGGCTACGAATTTGAGGATTATTTAAAGAGATCAGGTATGATACATTAAAAAACAAATCCTTATACACCACAACAGAACGGCCCTACTGAGAGGTTCAATCGTACTTTAGCCTAAAAAGCGAGATGTCTTCTATTTGACGCTAACGTGCAAAAAACCCTGCGCAGAAGCAGTAGAGCTACTTAAGGAACAACTTCAGTCTGCTATAAAATTTGCCATGGATGAATCTGATATGTTTAACTTCAAGAGCAACGACAGTCAAACCGATTTAGTTGTCCATAAGATCAACACAGGAGATGCCCAGCCAATACGACAACATCCACGAAGGGTCCCTCTGGCTAAACAACAGGAAGTTAACAGTTTGCTGAATGAAATGTTAAAGGAGGGCGTCATAGAAGAATCATCTAGTCCATGGTCGTCGCCTGTGGTTCTTGTTAAGAAGAAAGATGGTTCAACGCGGTTCTGTGTTGACTACAGGAAACTTAATGATGTGACCAAGAAAGACAGCTACCCATTGCCACGTATAGACGACACCTTAGCAACTTTATCGGGATCAAAGTGGTTTTCCACTCTAGATTTAAAAAGTGGGTATTGGCAAGTAAAGATTGCTCCCGAAGACAAAGAGAAGACTGCATTTTCTACTGGTTCTGGGCTATACCAGTTCACTGTTATGCCTTTTGGATTGTGCAATGCTCCATCAACTTTCGAGCGACTAATGGAACTTGTTTTGAGGGGGCTGACTTGGAAAACTTGCCTGGTATACTTGGATGACATAATTGTCATGGGACGTAATTTTGACGAGCATTTGAAGAATTTAAGAGAAATCTTCAGCAAGTTACGGAATGCTCACCTGAAGTTAAACTACAAGAAATGCAGTCTATTCCAAAAGCAAGTCGACTACTTGGGGCATACTATCTCAGAACAAGGCATTCAAACTAGCCAAAGTAAAATATCAACCATTAAAGATTGGCCAGTTCCCCGAGACAAACACGAAGTAAGGAGCTTTTTGGGACTATGTACTTACTACAGGAGATTTGTAGAGGGATTCGCCGACATCGCAAAACCGCTGCACAAATTAACAGAAAAGAAAACACCCTTTTTGTGGAACCATGATTGCAGTCAGGCATTTGCAAGGCTTAAAGCTGCCCTCTGTTCTAGTCCAATCTTGGCTTACCCTATAAAGGACGGACTGTTTATTCTGGACACGGATGCAAGTAACTGTGGTCTAGGTGCAGTACTCTCTCAAACACAAAACGGGCAAGAGAAGGTCATTGAGTACTACAGTAAGACTTTAAGTAAGCCAGAAAGAAACTATTGTGTCACTAGAAAAGAGCTATTGGCCATCGTTAAAGCAGTCGAACATTACCATCGCTACTTATATGGAAAAAGGTTCCTGATTAGAACTGACCATGGAGCCTTGAAATGGTTATTACAGATGAAAAACTCTGAAGGTCAAATAGCCAGATGGATAGAGCGCTTGCAGCAGTACGATTTTCAAATTGAACATCGACCAGGAAGGTCTCACGGAAATGCCGATGCATTGTCTAGACGGCCATGTAAAGAAGATTGTCGGCATTGTCAAAGAACTGAGCAGCGTGAGGGACTTCCTTCTGTAAGGAGAACGTCGGTAGAAGTAAACGATGGCTGGACCACACAGACGCTTCGAGAAGAACAGTTGAATGATTCAGATATTGGACCCATTCTCTCTGCAAAGACTGACGACAAGAGACCAGAATGGCAAGAAATCGCTGGTAAAAGTCCAAACCTGAAGGCGCTATGGGCCCAGTGGCACTCTCTCAAAATAGAAAATGGACTACTGAAGAGAGCGTGGGAGAGTCCGGATGGCAAGTCCGTAGTCAATCAGTTGGTTGTTCCTGGTAGCAGAAAATCAGATGTACTACAGGAAATGCACAACGGAACAAGCGGAGGCCATTTTGGGGTCAATAAAACATTGGCCAAAATTAAAGAGCGGTATTAATGGGTGAACTATCATGAAGACGTCGAATCTTGGTGCCGCAAGTGCGAAGTTTGTTGTGCCACAAAGGGACCTCGAACAAGATCACGGGGCCGAATGGTGCAGTACACTGTAGGTGCTTCATTCGAGAGGGTAGCAATTGATGTCGCGGGACCATTTCCTCAGACTGAGTCGGGCAACAAATACATCTTGGTCGCCATGGATTACTTCACTAAATGGCCTGAAGCATACGCCCTACCTAATCAAGAAGCAACGACTGTGGCAACGGTGCTAGTAAATGAAATGTTCTGCAGATTTGGAGTCCCTCTCGAACTTCATTCTGATCAGGGCCGAAATTTTGAATCGGCTGTTTTCCAGAAGGTCATGGAACTTCTCGGAATTCGCAAGACCAGGACAACTCCTTTGCATCCACAGTCGGATGGGATGGTAGAGAGGTTTAATCGGACCATGGAACATTACCTGTCTAAAATGGTGGCAGATCATCAGCGTGATTGGGACCAACATCTACCTCTCATGTTGATGGCATATCGAGGCTCTACGCATGAAGCCACTGGTTATACTCCGGCGAAAGTGATGTTCGGGAGGGAAATGGGGCTTCCTGCGGATTTGATGTATGGAACACCAGAAAAAGAGTCGCTCAGCTCTGAGAATTTTGTGGAGGAGCTTAAGGAGAGGCTGAACAATGTTCATGAGCAAGTCAGAAATAAACTGCGGATATCCAGTGATCGAGCCAAAGCAAGATATGACTTACTAGCTAACTCCCGCGGCTTCCAGGATGGTGATTTGGTGTGGCTATACAATCCGAGACGAAAGGTGGGGAAGTCGCCCAAACTTAGCCAAAATTGGGAAGGACCTTATACAATTATAAAGAAGATTAATGATGTGGTGTATAGGATCCAGCGGACCCCTAGGTCAAAGATGAAGGTCGTTCATTTGGATCGATTAGCACGATACCATGGAACTCTATCTGTTCGGGACGAACAGACTTAGGAGGAGGGCAATGTTACGATCGCAGCAACGCCGCATGGGAGGCGGGGCAACGCATGGGAGCGTGTTGGTTGGTGGAGCTTCGCGACCTATCCGCGCTGCGTCATGGCTGACACGAGTGATTTATTGCTCGTCTGGCTTAATCTAGAAGGCAGTTGTTTACAACCGTTTTTTTTATATATGAGATTATTCAAGAATTCTTATAAAGAACTTTCTAGGTTTTTCTGTAATTTTAGGATTGTATATAAAAGGCGCATAGAGCGCCCGAGTGAATAGTCGTATTTTAGTCGAGCTATAAGTAAGCTAAAGTTACGAAGCGATATTAGAAGGCTATAAAGTGTTAAGTAATGAGTTATTCAGCAGTCGTGTGTAATTGTGGAGTTAATAAATAGTGTTTTCGTGTTAAATCGTTACACTGGAATTATTGAACCCCGAGTTCGCAACAATATGCAGAACTTTTTTATTAGTTGTCTAAATCGATTGGTTTTTCTAAAATTTGATATCATGATGTTTTTTGAAAAACTTGTAGCATCCATAGTTCTTGTGCAAAATGAACATTTTCTGTACCTTTGCTATTTAACCTACCTACTCACCACTTGACCAAGGTGGATGAACATCGTTTCTCCATCAAAATATAAGTCTTATTTAGGAATAAGTTCCGAGTAAATTTTATTAAAATCCAACGTTCTTTAGATATTACAAAAAACATAATTTTTTTCAAGAACCTTGATCATCAATAGCAACGGAACCAGAAACGTTTTCTTAATAAAAGTTTGATCAAACAATTTTCTTTTGATTTAAAGAACGTCGCAGTACCCATTTGATCATGTGCTTTTTATACAGGACGCCTTGTATGATATGTAATTATGCAGATTACTGCAGACGTTATAGAAGGGTGGAAAGTGGCGAATTATCCACTTCCCAATATATTTTACAGTACATAATTTTTGCTTTTCACAACTTTTTAAAACTATTGTCTATTGTCTTTGTCTGCTAAGGATTTATCCTTAGCAGTCACCAAGAAGATGGTTGCTAAGAATAAATCCATTACTTTATTTTTACGAGATTGTTAAGAGATAATAAAAAATAATTGACATTCAACTTCAGAAATATTGAAAGGAAAATACGAGAAAATATAGCAAATATAATGAATGGTCAAAATGTATCTCTAACCAGTTAGTCAGAACTTAGTCACTAAGGAAAAACTCACCATCAAAGTTGCAAACAAAGAGGTGTTTAGTAGTTTCGAAAAACCTGATCTCCGTTTAGTTTGAGAAACTTTGCCTACTGACAGGCAAATTAAAAAGTGAAGAGATAGCACAACAAGCATACGGAAGCATTCTGATCTCAAGAAGCAACTGAACTTCTTATTTATAAATTTAAAACGTAAAGTAATCGGACAGGTATGCAACGGAATCTTCAAACTGTCTTCAGATACGGCTCCAAAGTGCAAAGTGAAGAGAGAGCACAACAAGCATAGGGAAGCAATCTGATCTCAAGAAGCAACTGAACCTCTTTTATTCATAAATTTCAAACGTAAAGAAATCAGACAGGTATGCACCAGAATCTTCAAACTCTCTTACAGCTGCAGGAGTTGTTCCAGCAGGGAGTCAAACTAGTCGAACCTTCACAAAATTGTGAGAAATAAGCACAAGACGCCCCGGCCTGTTATCACGCAGATTTATGACGGTCAGCGATTGCGTTGATTTTTTTGTTGAAACAATTGAAGATAATTACACTATCTTCTGCTAATTTTTCTTAGCCCTTCGACATATTGTGCAGCAATAATTTTCAGATTATTCATGTCTTGAATTGTTTTTGTAGTATATGAGAGAAGAGGGCGTTTGGTTATTGGTATAAACTTAAATAAGAAAATTTTTTTTAAATAGATTTGTTACGCCTTTCTTTGCTGGACTGTCATCTTCATTATTGGAGTACATAAGTATTGAATTTTTGCGGTTATACTGTTGGTTTTTTTCTTGCTTTCCCCCCAAGGAAGGGAATATCAGATTTCTAAGATGCTTCAAAAGAAGAGGCATTAGCTTAAAGCCATTGCTTTTCAAAAAAAATATTGAAAACCCAACTTGTTTTCATGTTCTTTATACGTACCTGTTCAATGTCTATTGAGTTGTGAATCACCTTGTAAAATATTCTAAACCTCAAGAGGTAACTGAATCTCTTATTCGTACATTTCAGACGTAATCAGAAGGTATGTAACGGAATCTTCAAACTGTTTTCAGATAGAGTATAAAGGGACAAGTGAGGAGAGAGCAAAACAAGGATAGGGAAGCAATCTGCTCTGAAGAAGCGTTTGAACCTTTTATTCATAAATTTGAGACGTAAAGAAATTAGACAGGTATGCAACGGTATCTTCAAACGGTCTTCAGATAACGGGTACAAAGTGAAAAGTACAAAAGTAATTTCAGACTTTAAAAAATCAGACAAGTATGCAACGGTATTGTTACGCCTTTCTTTGCTGGACTGTCATCTTCATTATTGGAGTACATAAGTATTGAATTTTTGCGGTTATACTGTTGGTTTTTTTCTTGCTTTCCCCCCAAGGAAAGGAATATCAGATATCTAAGATGCTTCAAAAGAAGAGGTATTAGCTTAAAGCCATTGCTTTTCAAAAAAAATATTGAAAACCCAACTTGTTTTCATGTTCTTTATACGTACCTGTTCAATGTCTATTGAGTTGTGAATCACCTTGTAAAATATTCTAAAGAGTTTTCCAGCTTTACACTCTATAAGCACAATTATGTGCTTAATCTAGGCTCAATTCAGAGAAACTTTCAATGACTACTTCGACGACGTTTTGGTTTTTTCTTCCAATTTTCTCTCAAGGATTTCAAAGTATTGAAGATGTGATTGTTTTTGGACATGACGACTTATATAACCCAACAAGTACTCTGATTCATCAGAGATAAAAACATGTTTTATTACTTCAATTTGCAATAACCCAGATACTTCAAAGACACAACTATAATTTACCTATCTTATTTCGAATTTCGTTACCACACAGTATTCATATTATCAATTCTAACAAAAACTTGATGGAAACCGAATTGAAATATATAACAGTAGACGAAACTCGAAGAACATGTCAGTTGGACAATTTCCAAATGACCCGAAGGCGTGCTCGGAGGAGTTAAAAGGCACCAGAAAATGGAATTCCTTTACTACTTGAAAATCGGACACAAAAGAATTGAGCATTTGTAGGGAATAATTCAACATCCTTTATACAGATGCAAAGTTTTATTGTTTGCATTTGAAGATTTTAGACATTTAGATAGGATTAAGCGACGTCTTAAAGCGACATGGCAACCAGCGAACTGGAGGGTAAAAAATATGTAAAAAGTTTTAATTACAAGTGATCCGGAGGCTTCCAAAATAACTTCGTTTCGGCGTTTGAAAGCAGTATTAATGAGGGAACCAGAGTATACTTCGAATTTTCCATTATTTGATTAGTCTACAACTTCGAAGGTTGAAAGCGGGTAGAATTTTTTCATTTCGCGACGTCGAGTCATTCCCTGACAAACAATTTGATTGTCTTCGATTAAAAAGTTTGCTCATTTTTTTGCCGGTCTGTTCGATGAGCATTACTGCCTGAAAAGCTGAATTCAAATAGGACAAAACAAAGTGCCCTGATCCTCCTATCGGTTTTGCATCCGCTGGTTATTCAACTCCACCCTGCCGTGTTGTTCAAGTCGTGGATTTCAATAGAATACGCTATATTCAGGCCGTATTCGTTCATGAATAATATTTAATAATAGTCAGCAACCCAACGTATTTCAAATGTCGGTTAATACGTTTTCAATTGAATTGGGGAGCCGAATTCAAATAGACTTTTAGTATGCCGTTGCCTCAGTTATGGCCATTTTATTGAAATGAAATATTTCGCATGGGGGTCTTCGCAATAATAAATCGTCCAAGGTGAAAAAGTTCGACTTTAAGTGAAAAACTTCAAGTGCCTAGACGGCCTGGGGATGACCGTTGTGTTGCATGGCTCCTGCAAATATATTTAATTAAAAATAAAAATTATCTTCTAAGTTTCTAAGGAACATTACGAAGTGTAGGTATATGATTTCTTTACATTATGATTGCGAATTTCGCTGAAAAAAATATATGAGTGGGAGATAAACTGTCAACCAAAAATTTCAGTTTACTTAATTGACCACTTAGTTTCTAAGCCAACTTTTATTATTATATAACTTTCATATAATAATACCAAATCTTGACTTGAAAACTATCTCTAAGATTTTTGATGACATTCGTCTACAATTCGTTGGAGTAGTTCGTCTAAATTCTCAGGCTGAATCATCAAAACCTTGGACTTAAGGTGTCTCTAGGCTAATCCAAAGGCCCCCCCCCCCCCAAGAGGGTCAAGTCCGGAGATCGGGCAGGCCATCCCATACTCTTCATTCCTTTATTATGACTCCGTACTCTTCTTCCAAGCTAACGACCAGAGTCATTTCATCGGTCTAGATTTTTTGTTCCCAAGTTACGAATTTTTAAGCAAAAGACATTGAATAATAGACAGAATTTTTCTAGTACTGGAAATGTAAAAAAAATGGAAAAATTTTCCCAGGATTGGTCTATAGCTGCATTATAATTTTGCGTAAGTTTCAATGGCGTAGGTATTTTTTCTTCAAGTTACGAATACCTAAGTAAAAATTTGAAAATTTGGGGAGCGTTTATCAATAAAATTGAAACACTAGTCTTCTTCCACTGGAAATTGTTGTTAGAGAATAAGCGGTTAAGAAACTCCAAACGACAATAACCATTGAACAAATCCCGACCATCGAGGAAACTCTTTTTTCTGTGGAGTGGAAATTGAAGTGGAAAATGGAAGTGGAGTAAGAAGAACGAAATAGTAAGAAAAACGAAAAAAAGAAAAAAACGATAAACTATTCTCAGTGTTATTGTTGAAGAATAAGGCAAAAAGCCAAAGATTTCGGTTACTATTGAATAAACTGAATTACCTGACGACTTAATCTTCACCTACTTTGCAGGATTTTTCTATCAATTTGTGTAAGAGAACACCTTATTTTATTGAAGACGTTCTGACCAAAAATTAGAAGTTACCGAGGCGGTGGTCGAAAAAACCTAAGAATAAGATTAATAAGAAGAAACTATTCAAAAGCGTCTCGAATAATATTGTTACGCCCGACCGTCGCACACTGGCGCATATTCCAATTTGTTGGTCATTAAAGAAAAAAATAAAATTCATTACTTTTGTAAGTAATTATTTAATTTGCTTTATCCTAGTTCCGTCAAATACGTAAAACATATTAACAAATTTTGATATCAGAGGTATTTGCGTGACCGTGTCGAAGTATAAAACAAAATTATGTTTGCTCCTTTCTCTAGGATATATATTTTTTGTTTAAAACAGTTTAACTGTAATAAATTAAGAACCTAGAAAATAGGATGTCTTGTAAGATTTTCTAGTAAAATTTTGTGCGACCACTTGCCACTTTTTCTAGAATAGTAATGTAAATGTAAATGGGAAGAAGAACACTACCTAACCACTTAAATTTTTAAAATATCAGTAAATGCAAAAAACTTTGGAATTATTATATTTACTAATTAGTATTATGGTATTCTTTACGTTTTTTATTCATCCTCGTCCAAAATTTTTGTACAGGGTGTTTATTTAATACTCCTTCGAACTTACATATTAGACTAGAAAAAAATCCTTTTTTAAAGCAAAACTGTGAAACTATCATGGCTCCATAATTATTGATTTAATAATAACCAAAACTTATACCCAAGAATTCACCTAATCATATTTTGAAAAGTCAAAGAAGAAAGTAGGGATGTTCATTTAAAAATCGTCATCTAGTTGACTGTGAAATCTCAAAAGAAAAGGATGAAAGAACAAAAGTCCATTTACTTTGATTGTGTCATGCTTTTCTCTCAAAAATTCATAGCCCTCTAGATGACCTTTTCTAATTAACACCCTGTATACACGTATTAAAAATGGTATTGCGACATTCTCTGGTTCAAAATAAAAGGATTTGAACAAACTTTCATTAAGAAAAAGTTTCTGGTTGCTTTCACACATTTTTTTTTCAAGACATTGGTTCGATACCAGAAACTCTTCTTAATGAATGTTTGACATATCATTTCGTTTTGAACCAGAGAACGCCCAAGTATACAGGGTGATTCAAAAGTACTTTGACAAACTTCAGGAAGTGATCGCTGGTATTATTTTAAGTTCTAATAAACGAGGGTCCTTAAGAGCATTGTTACGAAGATACAGAGTGTTAAAGTTTTATTAAAAAACAAAAAAATAATAATATCTTCGAAACTGCTTGAAAGGTCGAGGGAGGACATTTCGAACAATTTATTTAAGTTAATTTAATTTAAAAAAAAAATATTTTCAAGTTTGAACTGAAATAACACTTTCCATCTTGTTGAGATAACGATTCTAATACGTGTATTAAAACGATTTTTATTTTTTTACTTGAAAATGACGCCCCTAACGAAAAAACTTTAAGAGAGCTTTTTTGTTTAGAATTGAACAGAGAACTAAAAGGGAAGAATTTATTTTTTGATAGACCAGTGGCGTACCATACTTTTCTTCAAAAAGATCAAGCGTCATTGCGGTACGCGTGCTATTGGTGAAGCAAAAAAAATTTTGTTTTTTCAACAGAAACATGGCTACTCGCTAGCTATTGACATCTGTAGAATTTTATTAAAACCTTTCAAGCGGTTTAGGAGATATTAAATATTATTTTCTTTTTATTTTTTTATAAAACTTCCTGTATCTTCGTAAAGATGCTTCTAAGGGCTCTCGTTTATTATAACTTTTCTTTCTTAGAATAATGCCAGCACTCACCTCCTGAAGTTTGTCAAAGTACTTTTGAATAGAAAGGCTTAGAAATCAGCTAAAAAGCTTTTGACAGGAAAAGATGACATAATCAAAAAAATGGACTTTTGGGTCTCCATTCTTTACTTTTGGCATATCACAGCCAACTAGATGACATTTTCAAATGAATATCCCCTATATATGAATATCCCCCGCAATGAAATGAGTTTCGTTAGCCTTAAAAACTTTTTTTTTCTTATGTACCTATTTACCTTTCATACGTTTTTGAAATTCGCCGCTCATTATTGAGACCTTGTAAACCGTACACGTTACAGATTCGACTGATTTGGGCAAAGTTGCCCATTTGGGTGAGTACCGTAATGACATTTCAATATTTCCAAAATTTTCAAAATATACGAAATTAGTTTTGATTGTTTCCTGAAATTAGTTGAAAAATTATTTTAAATTATAAATTGAACATTCTGGGTGCTTTTTGACCTCGACGAAAGACGGTATTATTCAGTTTGTCGTCCGACGTTTTGACTTGTCTGGGGAATCATCAACTTTAGGTTTTCAAGTTAGTTTACACAATCAATGATATGTAACACTTTTTTTACATACTTTTTTAATATAGACTTTAACAAACATATAGTTTGTTAAAGTTTATGGCATTTTTAACGATTTATTTATAGCCGGGTATATGGGGTATACTCAAATTCGTCGACTTAGTTAATTTAAATTGAGACAAATACGCAAATTTTAATACTCAACAAGATGTTGTTTTTAAATTTACAAAAATCTAATTAATTCCGAATTGTTTTATTTATTGTTTTTCTGAACTTATTTAAAGAGAAACCCGGAAAATACTTTAGATTGTATTTAAACACACATAGCATTCAATGAATATTCGATATCCATTGTATATCCAATGGATATCCCAAATAGGATATCGCTTTGGGAGGTCAAATGGATATCCATGAAGCATTCAAAAGCGGATATAAAATTACGTGATCGGAATTACCTCTCTCGTGGATGTCCAATGGACATCTTATGAATATCCAGGGTTGGACAGTGTGTAATAGGTAAGTGTAATTAACCGATTTTCGTTTTTTTTTTTTAATAAAAATTGTAAAAAGAGGTTATACTTGATTTAAATGAAAAATTATCTTGAAAGACTTACATTGGCTAAAAGTGTAAAAATTTTCATTTTTAATGAATTCGATTTGGGATGTAGTTTGTACATTTATTTTATATTTTTTACTGATAAGTTGCGTTTAACCCCAGCCATTCAACTGATCGCTATTTTTGCGTACACTTCTGTAAGTATGCTATTTATTATTATTATTATTATTTCAAGTTATATTTTATTCATCTTTGGCGGCAGGATTTAAATAGCAGCCATAATAATTGGCGATATCAATTAGATTTTGTGCGAATGACGCGTTGACGTTCCTTTGACATGCGACGACTGACAATAAAGACAGAAGAGTAACAAACCGTGTGAATCATTTTTAACTAATTTTGGCCCTAATTCTAACCTGTATTTTTCCAAAGGCTTCAAAATTGCATTTTTTGTTGTTTTAAGTCGTTTCTAACTGATTTTTTTCCCTAACTCTTACGTGACTTTTTCGAAAAACATCAAAGTTGCATTTTGAGACGCTTTCAGTCAAATTTCACTTATGTTGAATTTCTTCAAAATCATGAAAACTTGCGTTTTTAGACGCTTTGAGTAGTTTTTAAGTAATTTTCGCCCTAACCTTAATCAACTTTTTTTCAAAAACTCCATGTGCATTTTTTTGTAGTTTTATGTTGTTCCAAATGATTTTTGGTCCTAGCTCTTACCTGACTTTTTCGAAAAACACCAAACTTGCGTTTTGAGACGTTTTTAGTCAAATTTCACTTATTTTGGACCAAAAATGTAACTTTATCAAACACAACAAATTAGAAAATTTAATCAGTTTTGCCTGATTTTGTCATAAAATTGAATTTCTTCGGAAACATGAAACCTTGCATTGTTGGACGCTTTAAGTCATTTTTAACCAATTTTCGCATTAATCTTAATTTATACTTTAAATTTGCAATTTTTTTACTCTACAAAACTTCAAATAATTTTGTTTACTTTGCTCTAAAATCAACCATTTTTTTATCTGTTCAAAAAACATAAAATATTAATTATAGATTCGGATTTAATCAATTTAGCAATCAATATTTCTGATTGATGGTTTGCCTCTAAGCAAAAGATCTGATAGTCAGTTTTGGCCATTTTTAGGTTGTATGAGTCAATAAAAGAGTAGAAAATAAATTTTTTGTGATAGGACGGATTTGAAAACCCAAATAATTCTGATCTTCTTCTAACCGAATCTCCTGAAATTTCTCTTGATTTTAATGTTCAAATGTTGATATGTGATTTTCCAGCAAAGCCTTTGATTTTGAAAATTAAATATCCAACGTGTTACTTACTATTCATCCCCTAAATGTTCAATAGAAGGCAACTTTAACCGAAATGTCTTTACTTGATCGCAATAATGTAGCAAAACGTACTGAGAACTCTTTTAGAGCACGCACTCAACCTGAACATTATCAAAAGAAACAAAAATCATCATTGAAAAAATTCCTAATTTTGCTAGTACAAGACTAGGAGACATAACGATATGTTTTTTTTTAATGTATGTAATATGTTTTCTTTTGGTGTGATCTATTATAATTTATTTGTCGAAGAAGCGAATGTCCAGTTCCGTAATTTCATGAACAACCATTGGATGTCCATTGAATGTTCAGTGTTGTCATTGGATGTATATCCATTGGATGTACAATGGAACTGTATCTCCACTAATTATCCATCAATTTGCTATGAGGGAAGCGATTTAAAAAAAAACTACAAGATTGTGTGAAGGGCAAGAAAAATAAAAAGTTTCAACAATATTAATAGTAATGACCCTATTAAAAAGTTGTTGGTGAAAATTCAAAACGTTATATTAGAAATTGATTTGTAGAAAAATGCCAGTAAGAAAATAAAAATCATTTTTCGAAACATAAGTTTAGGGAAAAATAAGACAAATTGTAACAAATTTCGATTTTATTCGATTATTTCCGGAAAAAGTACAATTTTTTACTAACATTTCTTTATTATTTATCTAATAGTTCGCATCTTTTACGATTTCCGAGATTCCAATAGTGAGCAATGAATTTCAGTAATCTGCATACTCTGTGTAAAAGTAAGTAAATCGTTAAAAAGAACATAAACTCTAAAGGTAGCATGAAGTGCTACACATCATTAAATTTGTAATCAAAAGGGCTTTCAATTTTCAAATGTAACAGCCATATTTCAAAAAAATTGAACTTGATAATGCTCCAGAAAAGTCGAAACGTCTGACTAAAAAATAAGCAACACTGTATTGTTGTAAAAAAACAACACTGTACACAAGTTTTTGTAATTCTTGGGAAGTAGTCAAAACTTTAAAATATCATTTTGATAGGCACGCAAATACTCAATTTTGCCCAAATTTAACTGAATCTGTATCTCTTTCGGTTTACGAGATTCTAATGATGAACGATGAATATGAATAACTCTGTAAGTACCTAATTAAGACATTTCGTGCTTAAAAAATTTTTTTTTGTCTATTCACTGGGCTACTCAAAAGAAATTAAAAAACGATTCTGTTTGCTCTTTCCTTATATCTGTCTTAATACTGGATATAATTTGATACAACATTAAAGTGGAGCTCCCGTAAGTATTCATTCTGTCATAACACCCTGTAGAAATTGTTCTACAATTGTTATAACTTACAATCACATTAAACTTAGTATTATTAATTATCGATATATCTTTTATACCTTGTGTCATTATCGAAATTAACTTTTTCACTAACTAAGTAGTACTGACCACGAAATGTTGAACAGGCGCCAGTGTGCGTCGGTCCACAAAGATTCGAGCCGAAGCGGCAACACAGAACGCTGACCGCAACCCCAGGAACCCATCTAGACTAAACGAGAACCGGGAACATTCGTCTCCGTCTCGAAAGTACGAGATTGTGTTCAGGCCAGGTATCTAAACCAACGAGCCGCGCGAGATGGGATCGAATAGATGTGCAGACAGCAGTGATTTCAATAATGGCCCTTCGAACCCTTTCCTCCAAATGTCTCAATTTGATGCTCGTTGATGTAGAAAAACCTTGTTCTTCACATGTACCCAAACAAAAAAATCCAGAGGTGTCAGGTCAGGCGAGCGAGGGGGCCAGTGAACCGGTTCAACAGTGCCAATCCAGTTGTTGCCAAAAGTTTCATTTAAGTATCGTGTCACTTGGCGGCAGTTATGGGGGGTGCGCTGCGCCATCTTGTTAAAAGTACATACTAGCTCTTTCTGCTATTGCTAAATCATCCAAGAAATTATCAAGTTCGTTACGTAATAGTTGAAGATGTCTTTCTTCCGTAAAATTTTCATTAAAAATTACCAGCCCGACTAGCCTTTTACGTAGAACTCCTAGCCAAATGTTGAAACCAAATATTTATTGGTGTCGTCCTTCGCTAAATACGTGGCGGTTGCCTTGTGACCAAAATCTCAAATTGTTTCTGTTGAAACAGCCATTGTTGGTGAGTCGCGTTTCATCCGAAAATAAAATTAAGTGGTGAAAGTCTGGGTTCTCGGTTCCTTTTCGAACTATCCAATTTTTAGTTGCAACATGTTATATTGATGTTCCAAATTTCAAACTTTTATCTGTAATTGAAACTGAGATCGGACTATGTGCATTGGATTTGGGTCACCCGGTATACTAACCTCTGCTCCTTGGCTAATGGTGCTACATGCCATCCTTAGAGCACCTCCGAAATTGACACTGATAATAGATTCATAGTAAAGCTTCTCATTAGCTCCAAGTTCATTCATCCTAGGCAAAAACCGCACCTCAAAAATCTGACAACCTGCATCTTTTCTAAAAGAAAAATTCCTCTTCATCTTCTGTCTCATCGCTTCATCGTAGAGTTTTCTTTTTTTGTTAAGTGCTCATAGGCCCGATTTTGTAGCCTTTGGTCAACCGCAATCTGCTGGCAAATTTACTGGTAGTGTACTGGTCCAGGGATGAACCGTGGGATTTTGAGGAGGTCCTCAAATTGGGTTTGCTAGAGCATTTCTCCAGGGGCTTAAAACGCGCTGCCTCAGGAGGGTGCTCGTCCAAATGTCTGAACATGCTCTTCTAATCAATGTGGGTAGTAGAATCACCCTGTAGATGTCCGCTTTAGTTTCCAAAAAAATTTTTTTGGTTGAGCACAGGTTTGAAATAAAAACTTTAAGAGAAGATGATTTACTTTCGTATGTACAAATCTGGTAAATTTGTGGATTTTCTCATCCTCCTCTTTAATGGAAACTTCCATTTTCAAAGCTTCTTAAACTATCCATAATTACGCTTAACGTTAGAGCTAATATCAGAAAGGTGATATTAATATCGTCACCTTCGTTTCCATACCATTAACCCCAAAGACCGCATTTAAGGTCGATTTTCACGTACGATTAGGCATCCGGCCTATAAAATTCGAGCAATCAGATATGAGAGCTGCATCTAGGAAATTAATATTTACATGAGGTCTTATTAGGATGAATAACGGGCGCCCTCCTTCGATCCATCTAACGCCATCAGCTGGCTTGCTATCTCAGCATCCTGAAATATTCCATAAAGGCCCATAAACTGGATTTTTTATAGGGGAATTTATTGCCCTAGAAATTCTGGTCTGAAGAGAGAGATTTCGCTGTTTAGTTTAGATAACGTTGAAATGCCCGCGCTTATCCTTTTATGAGAAATTTATTTGGATAAAGTAGAAAGGACAAGAAATCAAACAGTTTTGTTTCCCGGGGTCGCAAATTTAATAATGGAAGCATTCTATCCTTTAATTTTTTAACAGCGGAAAATTTCCATAATAACGAAAAGTAAATTCGCGTAGTTCGGGCCCGGGGCGTACTTTACCGCTTTTGTATTTGATCAATACACTGCGCTGCTTTTATTTATCCTCCGCTATAGCCTTAAAAGATGTTTGCTCTAAAACTTCACCATAACTCATCGATCAAATTCAATATTAAAAGATGAATAGCGCGGCATTTTGGGTAAAATACGCGACAAATAAAATATAAATGGATAGATGCCCTCCAGCATGGAACCCTCGTGAAACTCTTTATGTGCATTTTTATTCATGTATTCTGAGATGTACATAAATATATTTTTAATTTGCCTCTGCATTTCCCTTTTCTGCTCAATTAATTTGTTCCAACTTAAGCCCTCCGCTAGATAAATCCGAGGGCAAAAAGAAATTATTACCCCACCCTTTTAGATCCTGAATTTAACTTAGCTTATCCACATAATCCCCCTGAATATTATGCTATGCACATAGTACATGAAATGGGACAGGTTTTAACTTGACAAGGCAATTTAACTTGAGAAACCTTTTCTTACTCGACACAGGCAAAAACTTTAGCTCGCCAGAGAATATGAGTAGTATTTTATTAAATCCCCGCAAGAGAAACTTTGACTATTAAAATTCCAAACAGCCTGTAAAAAATCTATCGGGGTGGAGGTAGATTGCACGTGAGTGAAGCGCATTTAAGCCCCATCTATTCTGGCGACGGATTAACAGTTTATCGGGAAATGCAGGAACGGGTCCAAAGAACCTCTAGAGAGGTTTAGGGAGTTCACGAGCGACCCGGCACGATGATTATGAAGTGCTTTCAATCCGCATTCATAATTGAATGGGAATTGTTTAAAATCGGGGGCTTTGTTTTTTTTTAATACGGGTTTTCAAGCAGAGATTTGCGCTTTTTTTCAGATTAGCCAGAAAAGCAATTAAAAATAAACTAAAGAAAAAACTATGCGTTTCAAATAGTTATATGCACGGGGTGGTCATTATAAAACGTCATCTAAAAGACTATGAATTTTTGACAGAAAAGGATGTCCCTCCCATCCTTAACTTTTGACATTTCACAGCCATTTTGATGACGTTTTTAAATAAACATACTCAATAGCTGACATTGCACCTGATGCAGCCCTACAGTACCAGAACAAAGGCGATCAAACAACTCCTTTAATATATTATAATGAGTTTCTAAATCAGGGATAACCACAGTGACGTCATCGAGGTAATAGAATACGTATTGGTGTAGTGCAAGGGCTATCACCATATCCATCAAACGACACATACATTTCACAGCCAACTAGATGACGTTTTTTAAATGAATATCCGCATTAGCTGATTTTGCACCTGACGCAATACTACAGTACCAGAACAACGGTGGTCAAGCAACTCTTTTAATACAATACAATGAATTTCAAAATCAGGAGTAACCACAGTGACGTCATCGAGGTAATAAAATACGTAATGGTGTAGTGCAAGGCCTATCACCATAGCCATCAAACTACACATACATTTCACAGCCAACTAGATGACGTTTTTTAAATGAATATCCGCATTAGCTGATTTTGCACCTGACGCAACACTACAGTACCAGAACAACGGTGGTCAAGCAACTCTTTTAATACATTACAATGAATTTCAAAATCAGGAGTAACCACAATGACGTCATCGAGGTAATAGAATACGTATTGGTGTAGTGCCAAAACAAAGGCGATCAAACAACTCCTTTAATACATTATAATGAGCTGCAAACTCAGGGGTAACCACAGTGACGTCATCGAGGTAATAGAATACGTATTGGTGTAATGCAAGGCCTATCACCATATCCATCAAACTACACATACATTTCACAGCCAACTAGATTACGTTTTTAAATGAACATCCCCAATAGCTGACTTTGCACGTGACGCAGCCCTATAGTACCAGAACAACGGTGGTCAAGCAATTCCTTTAATACATTACAATGTATTTTAAAATCAGGAGTAACCACAGTGACGTCTTCAAGTTAATAGAATACGTATGGGCCTAGTGCAGGGCCTATCACCATATCCATCAAACGACACATACATTTCACAGCCAACTAAATGAGGTTTTTAAATGAACATCCCCAATAGCTGACATAGCACCGGAAGCAGCCCTACAGTACCAGAACAAAGGCGATCAAGCAATTCCTGTAATACATTACAATGAGTTTCAAAATCAGGGGTAACCACAGTGACGCCATCGAGGTAATAGAATACGTATGGGTCTAGTGCAGGGCATATTATCATATCCATCAAACGACACATACATTTCACAGCCAACTAGATGACGTTTTTTAAATGAATATCCGCATTAGCTGATTTTGCACCTGACGCAATACTACAGTACCAGAACAACGGTGGTCAAGCAACTCTTTTAATACATTACAATGAATTTCAAAATCAGGAGTAACCACAGTGACGTCATCGAGGTAATAGAATACGTATTGGTGTAGTGCAAGGCCTATCATCATAGCCATCAAACTACACATACATTTCACAGCCAACTAGATGACGTTTTTTAAATGAATATCCGCATTAGCTGATTTTGCACCTGACGCAACACTACAGTACCAGAACAACGGTGGTCAAGCAACTCTTTTAATAGATTACAATGAATTTCAAAATCAGGAGTAACCACAATGACGTCATCGAGGTAATAGAATACGTATTGGTGTAGTGCCAGAACAAAGGCGATCAAACAACTCCTTTAATACATTATAATGAGTTTCAAACTCAGGGGTAACCACAGTGACGTCATCGAGGTAATAGAATACGTATTGGTGTAATGCAAGGCCTATCACCGTATCCATCAAACTACACATACATTTCACAGCCAACTAGATTACGTTTTTAAATGAACATCCCCAATAGCTGACTTTGCACGTGACGCAGCCCTATAGTACCAGAACAACGGTGGTCAAGCAACTCCTTTAATACATTACAATGTATTTTAAAATCAGGAGTAACCACAGTGACGTCTTCAAGTTAATAGAATACGTATGGGCCTAGTGCAGGGCCTATCACCATATCCATCAAACGACACATACATTTCACAGCCAACTAAATGAGGTTTTTAAATGAACATCCCCAATAGCTGACATAGCACCGGAAGCAGCCCTACAGTACCAGAACAAAGGCGATCAAGCAATTCCTGTAATACATTACAATGAGTTTCAAAATCAGGGGTAACCACAGTGACGCCATCGAGGTAATAGAATACGTATGGGTCTAGTGCAGGGCATATTATCATATCCATCAAACAGTACCCACTATAGTTCAGTTCAAAAGGCAACGCACTAGTGCAAAAGGTGTCTTTAGTTGAATGCTTCATCCAAAGAAATCTAATGAAATGCCTGTTTTAAGTTAATTGAAGAGAAGAAATGTGCTTTAGGTGACATGATATCATCGAGGTAATAGAATACAGGGTAACCACTGAGACGTCATCGAGGTCACAGAATACGTATGGGTCAGTTTTAAGTCAATTGAAGAGAAGAAATGGGCTTTACGGACTTTAGTGACAGCATTAGCTAAGCACTGGGAATACTAGTGGAATTTAATTTCCTAACATCAAAAAATACCCTAAAGGACCCATCACTTTCCTTAGCAACCCACATGGGTGAAAATCGAGGTCGTTTGGAAGGTTCCATTATTCCCATTTTTAACACAAAATCAATAATTTCTTCGTTAAGACAGCTCTATATAGCTATAATGTTGATAAAAACTCTCTTGAAATTCCATCCTTGTTGGCTTAGAAAAAAAAAAAGATATTACCAGAGCAACATCGCTCTATATTTAGCAAAAATCTACAACGTTTCGGCAGCAATGCTGGCCTTCATCATTGAAACCATCATGTAAACTTCCTTACAGTACCAGAACAAAGGAGGAACACGAGTCCAAAGAATCAAACAACTCCTTTAATACATTACAATGAGTTTCAAAATCAGGGAATTACACAACTACCTACTTACATAATTTTTTTGACGTTTTGAAGTATAATTAATTTCAGAATTTTGTGAAAACATTGGTAAATCTTTGATTGTAAACCATATATATGGGTGTTCATTTGAAAACGTTCATCTACTTGGCTGTGAAATGTCAAAAGAAAAGGATGATAAAACAAAAACTCTTAGCCTTATAGGTGCCGTTTTCCAATGAACACGGGGTACTTTATGTGGCTAAAACTTAGTTGAAAATCCGAGTTTTGACAAATATTCATGAGGTTTTAAATTGCTATTCAATATTGCTTTAATTTTAAAATTCCGCCCAGCCCCGGCTTAGCCGAGCCCATGGCAATATCATTAACATTTAGCTGACGTCAGTAGCATTCAGATGACGACCACACACGTCACGAACCTCATTCTATAGGAAGTTGTGAAAGTGAGAATGAAAATCTTGATAACCTTGATTGGTGAAAAAATCTATTGACCAATTCTATTGGCCAGAGATTTTCATTTTCACTTTCACACCTTTATATAGAATAAGCGCCCTGGTTGGGTAAGGCGGCGACAGCGGCCCAGCTGTCACTTTTTGACAAGTGACACACCGCTCTGACAAGTGACAATGAGGCCCACGACATTGACATTTTTGACACATGACGCAGGACTCTGATAGAAATTCCTACGGGTGAGGCTTCAGGGCGACGTCACATACAGCGGAATTTGGTTAAAAGCGGAACGGAGCGTAATTTGACAGTTGAATTTAAACCAATAAGATAAAAGCTAAAATAGGAATTGACATATGTACTGACGTTATTGACATGTGTAATGAAGTTATTGACATGTGTAATGACGTTATTGACATGTGTAATGATGTTATTGACATTTCTGTTCCGTTCCTCTCCGTCCCGTTCCGCTGTATGTGACGGCGGCCTTACACGTAACCTCAACATACTTCTATAATATACAGGACATTGCCTATCTTTTACATTGCTGGCCTTGGACTGCAAAAGGAGGGGATGGAAACACAATACCTCGTATATTGGAATTTCTGCACACGCCAAAAAAGTGAGCGCCCTTTTGAAAGTAGCACATTATAGACACGTGCAGTTAGATTCATGTACTCTCAATGAATTACGAACTAGGCCGAAAACACTTGGTTCGTGATTCGTGACATCCCGATTACTTTCACGAATTACTCCGGTTACTCGACGTAAATGCGTGTCTGGCATCTCGTTAGAATTGGAAACTTAACTTTGACGTTGTTTGCCCATTTTCTTGACATGCGCAAAAGGGGTGTAGGGAAAAAATTAACAAGGATTTAGATTCCTTATGGTCCCTGCAATCATCCCCTGGCTATTAATTTAGAATTAAAAAAGCTCGCAACCATTTTTGCTGCAACATTTTTGTATAAATCAAAACTTATTAGTACACATTGCATGCAACTAAACAGATACCAACTATATGGGGGTCCAAAAGCATTTTCCACAACACACATTGCGTTGTTATAGTGACCTCAATTTTTATCGATTGCCACGAAATGAGCTAATTATATTCCACGATTAGATGTAGTTTTTATTTTACCATTCGGCATTCCGCGAGGGGAAAAACTCAATTTACATTAGCACGCGGAGCATTCGAGATTTATTCGACCTACTACTGTGGAATTTTCAGACAAAATGTAGAAATGCTGAACTTGGGATAGAAATAATTTTGCTAAAAATACATTCTGTTTTGGAATTGTATTTGTTTGAACAATGATTGCCCAAAGGATAGCTGCATAAAATTATTGGCTTTTTTTAGCATTGTTGTGCTATGGATCGTGCCTGCAAGAGTTCGGTCAAAATGACAATGGTCCTTAAAAACATTTTCTTTTGAAGAAATTTTAAATTTTGGTATTTATATTTTTTTACTTTTGTGATTCAAACCAAAACCTGCATTTAATAAGTTTACATAAAATGCACAAATGACCTTGAATTTAGTAGGTAGACCTTATAATATTAATATTTTTGAGCTCGTTGTCATCAGTGGCCGTATTTGTTACCGGAAAAACTTATAAAGGAAGAATCTTAAGTAAACGACAAAATAAAAAGACACTTCCAGATCATTAGGTGTCACTCGCTGGAGATTTAAGGGGAAACTTTTTCCACTTCCTTTTAGCTAAGTTACTGCAGAAACACTTTCTCTTAAAGGTTAATAGCTCTATAAAAGGGCTCCGATTATACCTACCTACTTTCCGCGTCAAATAAATTAAGAAACTACAGAAAAAGTTGGACAGCATGTAATTAGGTTTTATAACGGTTTTTTTATTCAATAAATCTCTTTCTTTATTCGCTTTTATAAAAGGATAAATTAGCCGGTGTAACAAAGTCTTTTTGATTGATAACTCGCCCTGAAAGAAGCAGGTTTGTTATATGAAAATTTGAAAACATGGAGGTGCAATAAATTAAACTACTAAAATAGTTAGAAGACACATATTTCAATAGAAATTCTTCAAAAGTCTTTTTACTGTCCTTTATATCCCGTTATTACTCCCTAATAAAACTGGTGGTTTGCCAGACAAATTCGCTTCATTTTTATTTCTAATAAAAATTCAGAATTCTTTTCCTTAAATTTTGTGTTTTATTGAAGATACAGATGTTACTTTCTTCGTCATTCGTTTTGTTATTTTTTTTCTAGAAAGTGTCTTCAATTGTTAAAACTTCAAAAAAACTATTATTTCGCTTATATTAGATTCTTTCCATAAAGCTCAAATTTTTTTGCCAAAGTTTTCTTCACCTATTTCTCTGATGAAGAATTATACGTTTCTGTTTATTTGAGAAAATCTCTGCAATTTGCTTCTTTAATGAAGATTTAGGAACTATGTTCTTCTAGTCTTTTTGATGATATAAATCTGATGGAGGAAATACTTCTGATGGAGGTTATAGTTTGCTACTGAAATTTGCTTCAGTTTTCTAGTTAACCAAAGTTTAGAAGTCCCTTCCAAGCTTTTATCATTTTTTTGAAAATTTTTCTGCTCTACGCCATTCGCTCTGTTTTTTTTTTCAGATAATTACCAGAAAGAATTGATCTCTTTTCTTCTTAAAAAATACATAAACCTGTAGCTTTTTCCTAAAGCATACAATGCACTGCACAACTGTTTGTGTAACTTGTGTTGTGTAACGTAAGTATCCCAGGTAACCAGTCTGATGTATTGGTCGTCAAAAAGTAGTCTTATTTTGTTCCAATTTGGTCATTATTGGTCAGTTGACCATAAAACGACGTCTTAAAAACGTCATGGATATGTCCTCCAAAAAATCGTCAGTATCATTACGTTCTATTGACGTCATTTTTGTTCCAGAAATGTGGTATTTTCTGGATCCTATTCGGGTGAGTTCAAGTAAGTTTAGATTATCTAAAGTCACGCGGTAAAGAAATCATTATAAATCAAAGCATTGTAAAATGTTATTTTCTTAAAAAAAAACTACATTTAGTGAAATACTAAAAAAATGAGAAATATAAGCAATGCAGCAACAGTTAGATAAAAATATAAAAAAAAATGTATGCTTTCTTGAACATGTTTTGAGACACTTTTCTGGAAAAACTGACAACCATATAACGGCAGAATCAAGAACTGCCCAGATTTTGTCTTTATATATGGACATGCGATCTCTTAAATATGACATGTTTTGGATGTTTATTACTTTGGTCGTTAAGACGTCCAAGTGGGCACCTAAATGACGTCTTTCGGACGAAGTGTTGTCGTCTTCATGACGAAATATAAGTGTAACTATAAGTCCAAACACATTTAAAATAATTATTGCTGCCGTCCCTACGTCACTTCGAGATCGATAGATTGGGAACAATTTATGGTATATATATATATATATATATATATATATATATGAAAAATATGAAAGTAAATTAACGATTCCGTAACATATTACTTGGGATGGCAAAAATTAAGATTGAGGAAATGAAAATTTAAAATCAGATGCAACATTCGAAAAAAAAATAAAAAAAAAATTATTTGCACAGAATATACATTTTTTGTCTTTTTCAGTAACCAGTCTGTTCTATGTGAGGACTCCATTTCGTTTTTTTATCGCCTGCTAGTGTCACTTTTTTGAGAAAAAAATAACGGAAAAAAAGGGTTTTTTATGTACCATGAATAAGTAAATGTTATAAGTAGATGCAGTAATAATTAAAGAAAAAAAATTTTTATACAAATTTAGTTCAAACCTCATTAAGGACGCTTTTTTGGTAAAACTGACGTCCTTATGACAACAAAAATTAAGTCAATAAACGTCCAGATTTTTTCTTGATATATGGTCATGCGGCGTCTTAAATATAACGTTTTTTGGATTTGTCTTACTTTCGTCATTAGATGTCCAACTGACCACCTAAATGATCTCTTTTGGACAAAGTCAGTGCTGTTGTCTTAAAGATGCAACGCGTTACCTGGGTACACCATAATGTACTTTCTACAACTAGCTATCTCGAGAAAAACAAAAAGTAAAGAAACGGTCTGTACAGAAATTTTCTTTAAAATTGAGTAGCGCAACAACTTTTTTATTATACCTTTTTTCAGCTGGTTCGGTTTAGAAAATAATCCACCGTTCCAATGTTTTCATATATAAAAGCAAATCTATATATTTTTGATCAAAATATTGTTGGTTTTCAAAATAAATTTGGGTACAAGTGGAAAGTTAAACAAGTTGGTTAACAGAAACTTCGTTTTTTGTTTATGGTGTGTTTTGACCATGCGCGCGACGCGCCCATATTTTAGAAAATATTTGAACGTTGTGGACAAACTGTTGTAGCAGTTTTGTAGGCTAAGACCATGCGCACGGAGTGCCCCCCCCCCTCCCCCCGAACGTTCCTGTTATGTAGCCCAAAATACCGTAAAATTATGAACAAAAAACCTGATGATACCTAAAAGTAGCTGAAATGTAGAAACGTCTGAAAGACTTTATTTCATATTCGCAAACCTAACAACTTTTAGAGATTGGTAAAAAAACGTGCCACAATTTATGAAAATATGTAAAATGGTAGCACGGATACCCATATCATATCAGGGTTCCCACTAGTGACATATTGTTTGTCATTATAAAAAGAACCTACAACCTACAAATTTCAGGTTTCTAACTTTAATGGTTCCTAAAATTGTAGTATTTGCAAATTTTTGGGACACCCTATAGCATCTAAATTAAAAATCAAGGCACTATTTATAATAATGTGAAAAAAACATTCCAAAAAAAATATATATTGATAAACAAACAAAATTAACGCAATAAATTAAGTTATATCAATTGATATGCTAAAATCCTAATATCTACAAAATTTTTTTGAGACACTATACTATCTACAACGTAAATATATGCCCTACTTATTAATGAACTACTAGAACCAACGAATAAAATCTATTACTACTGATTTATATGGGAAAAGGCGATATTTCTATGTTAAGCATATGGGGCTCTCAAACCGGCCCAAAAACCTAAATTTTGAGATCAAAATCGTGCATTGCGGCATTTAACAGCTGATATCTCATTTCGATGATGATTTATCCGAAAATCTATAAGAAGAGCTAAGAAAGCAGAAGAATAGAGCTACACGCAGAGCTCGGGTGGCAGTTCACGCAGATTTTGGAATATCTGTATAGAACAGTAACTGAGCACGGGTGGCCCAAAAATTAGTCACAAATTTTGCACTTTTTTTAAGTTTTCTCGAAAACCGTGAAAGGCATCTTCTTTCTGATTTATGGATCTGATAGTCCTCAATGACCTTCAAACATTATATCAGCCTGCATATCAAAAAACCTTACCGTTTCCGAGATAAACAGAAAAATGTAAAAAATTTCAAAAAATTCAAAGGGTAGGGGACGTGACAATTTTCGGCCAACATCGATTATCATAGCTTTTCTCAAAAATAGTCTCATATGAAAGAGGAGACAAAAATATGTAAGAAATTTGCAATTTTGGAATTTTCAATTTTCAAAACTGACGCCAACATCATCAAGGTGCAATATGCACTATGCAATTAAGAAATAGCTAGAGGTAATTAATTAATAATTAAAGTAATCCATTTACATTTAAAAATATTATATTATTATTAAACGGTGTGCCCTACGAAAAAAAGCCAAGGGAACTTTTTTCTTTGTTGAACAAGGACCTCAAAAATATTATATATATAATTTTTAACTTCAGAAAAACTAGTAGCGTACCACTTTTTTGTTTAAAAATAGCCAGTCACGAGCCGCAGTGCACGCCACTGGTAACACTGAAAAGAGCTTTTATATTGCAAAACTTGAGTCTTTCATCGCTATTGAGACCCGTAAAATTTCATTAAAATATCTCGGCAGTTTCAGATAAAAACCAATTTTTTGGTTTTTCAAAAAAAAAATTAACCCCCTGTATTTCCGTAACGGAGTACTTTTCGACTATGGTTTATATAGCAAACTAGAGTTATTTTTGGACGCAGAATACCCCCTTAAAGTCTGGCACCAAAAACCTGGTCCACCCTGTAGAATAAAATGCATTTTCTGTAGATTTGGATATTTTACAACAGGAGGTATTAGAGAGGTTTCCAGAGATTTTCTCAGATAAATTGGGTTCCTATAAAAAACGGGAAAATTTCATTACAATTGTTACCAGGAACCACTATCATACAAGAAGAAAGTGGACCAACATTTGGAACAGCTAGTAAAAGAAGGTATATTGCAACCAGTGGAAGCATCTCATTTTGCAGCACCTATTGTACTGGTATTGGTACTGGGCAAGACAAATTGTTATCCTTTACCTCGAATTTCAGAACTTTTTGCGGAGTTGAGTGGAGGACAGCAGTTTACCAAGCTGGATTTAAGTAAAGCATATTTCCACAGTTTCTCCTAGATGATGAAGCTCAAGAAATTACTACAATAAACACTCACGTAGGTCTATTCAGGAATGTAAAAATGCCGTTTGGAAACACCCCAGCCAGTTCCATATTTCAATAGAAAATAGAGGAAATACTCAAGGGAATCAAGAGAGTTCTGGTGTACTGTGACGACACCTTTTCATGTAGAAACATTGAACATGGTACTGTCAAGACTTCAGGAAGCGGGTTTGACGTTAAGGAAAGATAAATGCAAGTTTTTCAGCTTGAAGTGGAATATTTGGGCCATGTAATCAGCAAGGAAGGTTTAAAGAAGTTATACACCAAGGTGAAAGCTATCATCCCTAAAGGATTTGTTGATCCGTTGGGTTATTGTTTTAGGGTTGGGGGCCTCCCAACCCTAAAACGTTGGGTGATTGTTTAAGGGTTGGGAGGCCCCCAACCCTAAAACAATAACCCAAGTAAGGTCTTTCTGTGGATTTGTGCAATATTAGCAGAAATTTGTACCAAATTGAGCAAGAATTTTGAGTCCAATATATGAATTATTAACATAGTAAAGTAGCAGAGGTGGTCTCTGCTACTAGAATGGAACAGCAAATGCCAAGTTGCCTTTGATGAAGTAAAGAAAATAATAGGAAAAGATATAGTTTTGGCTCATTTTGATAGACAAGAAGGACTATCGGCTGTGCTGTACCACCGAGAAATGAGTGGAATGGAGCGACCCATAGGATGTGCATCAAGGACATGGACTTCATCTGAAAAGAATATGGCAACGCTGGACAGGGAAGTAGCGGCCATAATTTTCGAATTAAAATACTTTGAACAATACCTACTGGGAACGTCTTTCACAATTAGAACGGATCATAGGCCATCACTGGGTATTTTTGGTGAACACTAGGAAGTACCATTAAGAAGGGATAGACTGCAAGGATGGGCCCCATATATATATGTCAGGATTTGACTATAAGTTGGAGAACATCAGAGAAAATGATAACTATTATTCAGACTTTTCGTCTACGCTTTATTTTGCTTTACTAATTATTTGAATTTTGCGAGAACTTTGGAATGGCCCATGGATAACACAAGAGTGGCCCAAGAGACCAAGAAAGACTATTTTCTGAGTAGACTCCTAGAATTTGTGAAGTGGAGATGGTCGCCCAGTGCACCCAAGGATTTCCGTTCCTTCTGGAGCAGGAGGGACCAACTCGGTTACGAGCAGCACAGTTGTCTAATGTGGGGGCTCAGACTAGTAATTCCCCAAGGCGCTGCAAAACAGTTTTCTCAAAGAGCTGCATCTGCGAATTTGGGAATTGTCAAGACCAAAGCAATAGCGCGATCCTACTTGTGGTGGGAAGGACTAGATGAAGAGCTGGGAAGAAAACTTAAACAGTGTGAGGCATGTTTAAAGACCAGACACCAGCCGCCCAAGATGGTAAAACAATTGCCGATGGCTTTGAGACCATGGGAACGAATATTTTTTGACTTGACGCCAGGCGTAGAATATTTGATCGCAAAGGATACATACTCCAAATGGCTGGAGGCATGGCAAGTCAGGCATGGAAGAACTGCTGACATCATAGATAAATAAGGACATCATTTGCACCCTTTGGACTGCCAGATTCGATATGCTCGGACAAGCGTAACCACAGAGAACCGCGTAAAAACATTCAAGACAAAGATTAGAGCACCAAGAGGCGACCCCCAAAACCGAACATTACCTTTAAACACCCTAATGACGAGATTCCTTAGTGACTAACATATCGCAATACAGAGCACTGCACCACAGAAGCAGCACCTGCAGAATGAAAAGAATTTAATTAATAAAATCTTTGAATCAGCCTTCGTTAAAGCTATTTTGTCAGTCGTATACGAAAAACTGATTGTTTGGCCGTGGCACATTTATAAAGCAAAAACTTTAATAAAAGAGAATACGCTGGCGATGGCGTATAGTAAGTCAAATGTCGAAACGTCGGATATATTTCGTTTCAGCGCACTTTAGCAAAAATAACTAAAATGTAGCAAAAAAGTGTCAATCGAGGCAAGGTTCCAGCCCTTAGAGACTTCTAGCCCGTCTCATAAGGTAGCCACATACCAAATTTCACCTTTATATCTCAAACCGTTCCAAAGATATCGGCAAAAAACAAAAAACAAAAAAAAACAAAATTTTTCAGCCAACTATCTTGAATTTTAAAAAATGTGATTTTTAGCGAATTTTACTAAGGGAGACCTACCATTCGATTTTCAACTTCACCAACGGTTGCCATGATAGCTGAGTCAGCTATATCACAATTCTAGGCACCTACTATCCAAATCTGAACCATGTACCATCAATAGGACCCTAAATTCAACCTTTTTCTATATTCCTCCCATTTAAAAAGCATTGCACAATGTATCTCTTATGGAAATGGGGTGTGGATTTATCAAGTCAAGTACAGAGTTGTCAAGTATTTAGTTTGTAAGTCAAGTAAAATATTTCTTAAACTTGTCAAGCTACTTGACTTGATGAATTCCTAATTCTCATTATATGTATTTTATTTTAGATACCTTTGCTCCTCCTAACTTCACAGTGAACGGTTTTGTGTAACAAAGTTTGGCTCTTTAGTTGGGAAGAGAAAACTCAGGACAATTTGGGGGGAATTGGAATTATTGTGACTTAAGTACTATGTGATTACTCTATTCTAATGCAATGAAGGAAACAATATTTCCACAAGTGGCCTTTAATTACTTACTCGCCTGCCCATCTGCATACTATATCTACACATATGCGAATAATTGCATCAACAGGGTAATTGGTTGATCATATTTGGTTTGGAGTGTTCGCACAATTATTCGAATACCGTATTCAATTACTCCAATAGCATTAAATTAATTAACCGTGGCATTACTAATACGGTCCTCACGCTGACCATTGATTGACATGACGAAGAATGCATGCGAATGAGCGATGATGGCGACATTCCTCGCATTGGTTACACACAGGTACAATCGAATTGACTTATGGAGAACCGAGATTTCCGTTTTGGAAATCATATATTAACGGTGGCGCTAATGATGATTGATATTCGGCGCGCACGTCGGAGCAAGCTCCATCTATTTGCGTTGTTGATGTAAGTTTTTGTCATTGTTGAGCGGAAAATTGTCTCCGAAATAGAGAGCAGTGTCATCCGCCATTTATCTAAAAGCCTTTTAACGGGAACGGTTGATATTTTACCACGTAGACAAATTAAACGACAAGGAACGTCGCTATAAAAGCCGAAGGGTGATTTATGAACCTTGGCCAAAAAATATCCATAAATACTCCCATCTCGGTAAATTGAAAATCGAGGTGAAGAGTCACACATAGAGGCGTCTCTGTAGTACAACGAACGAGGGGATACAAGGTTATATAAAAAGAGCGATGGGTTCAGGTTTAAGACGTCCCGTCTCGCAGACGGTAATGGAAAATCCAATAAATAAGCATGGAGCCACGTTTTTCATTCTCTAGATAATTAAAATGCATTTATTCGTACCTCTCTAGTTCGCCTCAAATTTCGATTCAGATGAGAAATGTCGAGAGTTTACTTAAAAGAAAAATTTCTGAAATAAAATAGCAAACTTATATATTCGAGAGGGCCAGAAGTGTTCTCGATGGGAACTAGGGAAAAATCTTTGCATTCATTATTTTCCTTCCGTGCCACCGAAGCATGAGGCAAGAAATATAAATAATCAGATGGAATAAAATATACATGGATACGTGACTTTTTGCCCCGTGGGGAGAGACATTTTGAGAAAGATGACGAGATGGGACAAATTGAGGCACTCAAGTGCCGCGAAGTATATTAAACAAAAATATATATTTTGATATACGCATGCGAAATAGAAATACCTGCCTGATTAACACGCAGAAACAAACAAATTGCCTTAATCAACTTAAGTGCTAGCTTTGTTTGGATGCTTTTCTCTTCCTATTTCCACTTTAATTTCTTTGCACGAAACCCCAGGGTTTGACTCCTTGTTCGCGTTTACGACCCCTGCATAATCCCAAAATGCGCAAAATTATATCTCTAACACTGGTTTATTTTTATGGCTTTCATTTTGCCCCAAACCTTTAAAATCTCGCATATTTTACCATGACATTTCTTGGCTTAAGTAACAGTTAATGGAGCCTTAGAGTTGTTCTATAAAATTCGTAATTGAAAGCTAGGCTTAACACTCTAATACCTAATCTAAGACTCTGGTAATTGCAGGTGCTCAATAATAAAGCTGATTGATTAACCAGCTGTGGATTTTTTCATAGACAGGAATGGCGTGGTAAATGTTCTTTTATTCTTCTTATTACAGTGCCTTTCCGTTTCGGACGTTGGCGACCATTATGACAATCTGTACCTTGTTCGCAGCTGCTCTAAACAGGCCCACAGTTGTTGTGTTGAACCATGTGTGTAGATTTCTTAGCCACAAAATTCTTCGTCTTCCAGGACCCCGTTTACCGTTTATCTTCCCTTGTAGAATCAACTGTAACATTCCATATCTTTGGATATTCCTCATTATGTGTACCAAATATTCAATTTTGGATGTTTTTATCTTCATTAGTAGTTGTTTATCCTTCCCCATCTTTGTTAATACGTGTTGATTAGTTACAAGAGCGGTCCATGGTATCCCCAAGATTCGTCGATACAGCCACATCTCAAAAGCATCGATTTTTCCACATGCAGCGTCCGCGAGAGTCCAGGATTCCATTCCATACAACAATACAGGGAAAACTTAAGTTATTTATTACTACCTAATATATTATTACTTAACCTATATATATTATTACTTACTCAATAGTCTGATTTTTAAGGCCATAGATAAATCATGACATCTGAAGAATCTAGCCATCCTCTGAAATGCAGCTCTTGCTTTCTCTATCCTGCATCTAATTTCAGTTAAGCATTCACAGTTGTTCCAAGATAGGTATATATCTTCACTCTCTCACAATCAGTCCTTCGGTTAGGATCTTTTTTTTTTGGAAATTACCATGTATTTTGTCTTCTTAGTGTTGAGTGACAACCCATATCTCTGACTGGTTTCGGCAACTCTAACCAATATTTTTCGAAGTTCCTTCAAACTGTCTGCAACCAACCGCAATCTTTGACCAAAATGTCAAAAACCACCGTATCGTCTGCGTATCTTCTGTTATTGATACATTCTCCATTTACTTTGACTCCGGCATCAATATCTTACAGAGCTCCGTAAAAATTCTCTGTGAGTACACTTGAACAATAGAGGCGCCAATACACATTCCTGTCTGACCCCACGTTTAATTTTGATTTCATCAGAGTCTCCTGCCTGGTTATGTAAAGAAGCCGTTTGATTCCAGTACCATAGGTTACAAATAATCCTCAGTTCGCAGGTATACAGCCCAATATCTGCTAATACTTCTATAAACTTGTCATGTTTTACTGTGTCGAATGCCTTTTGATAGTCAATGAAACAGGCATAGACATCGCAATTTACATATGCATCTCTGAATGAGCATTTGTTTGCTGAAGAGGGCTTCTCTTGACCCTAGGTTATTACAAATTGTGTACGGATGATTTGTTCTTCATACAGCCTAAAAATTCTCTAATGTATAATTTTTACGAACAGCTTCAGGGGATGGCTCATCAAGCTGATCGTACGGAAATCGTCACAAGACACGGAGCTCGTTCTCTTAGGTAAAGCAATAAATGTTGATTTTAACCATGTCTTTGGTATTATCCCAATTGAGTATATGTTGTTAAAAATTGTAGTTATGAGTTGGATGCCCCTTGCGTCAAAAAGCTTTATGAACTCAGCATATGTGTTATCTGGTCCAGGGGCTTTGCCGTCTTTTAATTGTGTTATTGTTTTTTCCACTTCTCTGATTGTTATTGGCAAATTGTTAAAACATGTGAAATTAGGTGGTTGTATTGATCTGCTGTCATCAAAAAGCTTATTTATGTATTTTGTCCAGATGTTGATTTCCTCAGTTTTGTCCATAACGATGCCTATTTCGTAGCGTGCTTTTTGAATGTCAGCCGCTTGTTTAACTTTTTTTGCATATTGAAGGATTCATAGGTACTTCTACTCTAATAATTCTATCTCTTCGCATTGCATTTTAAGACAAGTTTCTTTCACCGTTCTTATTTGCTTTTGAATATAATTCTTTCCATCAGGTGTAGAATCTCGTCCGTCATCCAGCACTTTCTCTTCTCTTTATTGTCTACCAGGTGTTTGTCTCCGATTTCTTTAAAAGTGCCACATATATTCTCGAGTGTTTCTTCCACATTATCTAACTCTCCCATGCTGTTTATTTTCTCTGATAAAAGTTGAGTCGCTGTTTCTTTTGTTTTTTTGACTTTAAGTCTTCTCATATCGCATTGTGGGTTTGAGTTCTTTTTGGTGACTTTCTTGAATCTTGTTTTGAATTTACCAACTAATGGGACATGGTCTGATAATACGTCATCGCCAGGGTAGGTTTTAACAGATAAGCATCTATTCCTGAATCTCTTATTTACTAGTATATAATCTATATGATTCCTAACAGTTCTTTTATTACCTCAACTGAATTACTTTTGTTATTGAACATCTCATAATCATTTATACGCAATGTAACTACACCAGAAGGTTTTATGAACTATGATGTTGAAAGTTCTAGCGGCAAAAATGGGTATTGCAAATTCTGCAATTTTTACTTCTAGTCTCATCAAAAGTGCCTCTTCCTTATATATTGAACACTTCTTCTGATGTATTAAATTGGTTATTTTCTTAATTAACAAAAACTGAATGAGTGTTAATCCGAGAGCAGTACGGCTGCTGACATTTACTGTGCCACTTAAAGCCTCAATTGGTTAGAGGACTGAGGCACAAGGGACAACGCTCAAACATTATAGAGACCACTAAACAATCATCTACACAACAAAAGCCGCTTCTACTCGAGCAAAGCTCAGCGCCTGAGAATACAGTTCTGAGCCAACTGAAAGTTCGAGTCCGAATTGCCATCTCAGCGAATGCAAATCATCTGCTGAGTCAGCACCAGCTGCTAAAACTCAGGACATTGATGCTGACCTAACTCAAAGGCCTCCATTCGAAAGAACCACTTCAGGGCCTAATAAATTTGTGGAGCTTGAGAGTAGATAGTTATCATTTAGCGTCCCAGATTTAACTCGCATGACTGGTATAGCGAGTTTGAGACCTCTGTTATGCTACTCGATATACCTTGTTGACATCATCTTGAGAGTAGATTTTAAGAAAACGTAAGTATGATAAGGAACCCTTAACCAAGTCGGTTCCCTTTCCCCTCTTTCTAGAAGGCTACAGTCTGAGGGATTGTCAGCAACAAGTTTCACAAAGCTGAGTCCATCAGAGTGACTTGCAGAGAAAGACTGGAGTTTAACGATTACCCCTTTGAGTATAGTAGGCCTAAAGTCACTGCACCAACCCCCTACACATTTAAGTGTCAACAAAACTTTAAACAACGACTGAGAGCGGTTTTATTGTATGAGGAGTCGCGTGGAGTAGTAAATCAAAATGCCAAATCAGCTATTCATTTATTATTTCGCTTGATAGTATTGCAGTCAACATAGCTGCTCCTTTTCGAAGAATTGATGATGAAAATCGTTGTTCTTGTTGCTAGGGACTAGACTAATTCACCAAATGGCCGAATGTTTACTACTTACTCCAGTCATCTCTAAGTAAGAAATCATCACAATATTGCAAGCTTTTTGATAATATGGTTTGGAATACCCAAGAAGTTGTATTTTTGGACCAAGACTGCAACTTTAAGTTCGAGATGTTCCGTAAGGTATGAGATCCAGGAAACCACGACACCAAAACACCACCACATCCAGAGTTTATACAGAATGGTAGACGCCTTAATCGGACGTCGATTGAGACAGGCATGTACCCCTCTTCCTGATTATTTACCTTCAGAGTCTACCAGATGAACAACAGCAAATATAGTGTGTGGAACGTGGAGGTAGGATTGCAAGTACCAAACAAATACCAATATTTTTCTAAAACTGGTCCCGTGGTTTGTGTTTGTTCGAATCGCGATTTTCAATCATTTGACGTAAGATGTCAAGTGACGTCACTTTCGGTGCAGCCATATTTGTGTGACCCACCGCTAAAAAAGAGCCCAAAACTCTGAAATGGGAGGGCTTTTCAATCATCTGTTTGGTCTGTCTTTCGTTGACCCGGTTTCCGTAGATGACTACTTATCCGAACTTCAACAAGTTAAGAAATCTCGCTACGACGAGGAAGCCAATCATTGCGGCTTCAAGATGGGACCAAATGTGACTGTTAAATCCAAGACGAAGAAGGGAGAAGAAGCCAAAGCTACCAAAGGGAATCAAACCCTTGATTCAAAATAGTTACAGCACAATTATTAATAAATCCAAACTTGACTGCGTTATAGACTCTCTTAGCCTGCGTCTCTGGTTATCCTGGTAATGTAGCTTGTATCTGCACTTACGATGCTCTTCGCTTTGGATGTTGATATTTCCATATTGAGCTTCTGAGCCTCTTTGCTTCATGCCTTCACTAACCACTGCACCTAATTTCTTTCACTATTTGCAAAGAGCGTTGTGTCGCGTGCATTGTATTGTATTGTATTGTATTCAATGTGAGTGGACATGCACAGTCCTCCGCCGCGACCTGCGGTCTATTGCGAACCCTTGTCTTGCGCCTTTGTTAATTTTATGTTATATAAAATGGCGGCCTCTTTGAACCGCTCTGAGCCAATGGCAATAATCCAATCTTCTGTCAAACTATTCATCATTGAAACTAGTGTAAAACAGCCTTGTAGAGATGGAGCCAAAACTGGAGCAGAAACCAAAAAAACTCCTGGAAGATCAGTCCAATCGGCTCTGTTTCAATCAGATTTTAGATTATTTAATAACTGCCTGTGATCTTTTAATATCCTTCAAATAGTGATCCTGGCTATATAGAGCTCAACTCCAGTTATAGAGTACTCGCCTTAACGTGGTGATTAAACTCAATGTACCCCAAAAAAATTTACATTATCTGCATCTAGACAATGATACACATTAATAAACATCTGGTTTGCATTTTATAAAAGTTTTACATTAATATCTTAGGTTACGATAAAGAGAGGGATAAGGGATTTCAATGTCATTTAGTAACATTTCTCACATCTCTCTATTTATGCATAAAATTTTTCTTAGAACGCCATCTACCGTCCAGAGCAAACTAAAACGAGCCTTGTTCCAACTGTTCCTAAGAGGTAAAAGTGGAGCTCTTGAAAATAGCACCAATTTTAATGCTGTGCAATACGGCATTCTTCAGGTTAATTCAGGTTAGTTCAGTTGTACAACTTACATTGCATTTTAAATGCACAACCTATTTGAGAAAGTCTTCTTAAAGTAAAAACTACTAAAAAAAATCCTAAATTATGAATACTCCAAACCAGAAAATATTGCAATTTGGTGACAAAAACTACACAGAGAGTGAAGCACTATTTATGCAATATAATCACGTTAATTTATTGAAAACTACCTGTAACTAATCTGCACACCCTCAATAATGTACAACTAACAGAAACACACTTAATGCAAAACACGAGACTGCGATTAAGCCTGAATGAACACCAAACGATTACTCAGCCAACCTGCTGAGCTACTAACACAAATTCGTTTCGATCGATATTTTTTACCTACGGAATCTAAACTTGAACTCTATCATCCCGGTGAACGAATGCATTTATGCATTTTCGTTCTCTCCTCACCGGAGATCATCCAATCATATCGAGCGATCAATACCAATAATCCACCACGACGCTGCACAGCCAATGGGAAAATCAGCAGTCGCATACCGCCGGTCGCGCTCTCGCTATCTTCTTAGGCTGGGATTTCCCAACAGGAATATTATCGGGCAGTTTGCCGAATCCGATGTTATCCATCTTTGAAAAATGGTCTTGGAACACTGTTTCTCCATTCGTGTTTTGCTGATTTGTTCTTGAGCTGAGATGTAGTCCGGGACTGGAGCTTTGACGTTTTTGAGATATTTTATTTATTCCATCCACTTCGTCTGTTGTAATTTGTGGGTTTTCTTCGATGCCTATTTCATATTGTCGTCTCACACCATATGTTGGTTTTTGCTCTATAACCAATATTTTTTTTTAAATTACAATTATTTTATAGGTAACTTTTCCACTTGTCTGCAGAGATGTTACTTATTTTTCCATTTCTCTGCTGAAGTTTGTCTCTCAATACACTCAATACTTTGAGTCTCCAATAAGGCATTACAAAAATGATAACTTTCATGTTCACTCACAAACCATAAACAATTTAATTATTTCAGCGGTTCGTTGGCTCTTAACAACGAATAATAAAAAGTTGCTCATATTAGGTTAGGTCGCCCAAAATTTCGACTGAAAAATAAAAGTTCCCCTGACACTAATTTCCACATCAGCATTACGGTGTGCGAGATTTGTAAAGGGAATATTAATACGGCCATTACGAAGTTCCGCTGTTTTAATATTAAAAAAAAAGGAAGATGAAAGAGCGAGCAGGCAAAAGTTGGAGAAAAATGAACATAATTTTTTATTTTAAAGGAGAGTCTACGTATCTTTGCTAATTTAAAACAAATTTTCATTTCGGAGCCGGGAAAGGTGATTAGTGTAAGAGCTCTGCTGCCTCCTGTCTTATAAATTTAATCTTTTGAGAGTAATTGAATTAAGAGGCACTTAAGGCCACAACTCGGTTTTCCATAGCGGGGTAAGTAGAGTAATTCTGGTGCAATCAGTTGCTCATGCTTCAAAATATTGTAAAGTAAACGTTTTCCCTGTTAACTGATATCCTAGCTGCAGAAATTAAAAAATGCCTAATAAACTGAATGGGAAACACAACATTTTTAATTTAAAGTTACACCCTCACCGAACCGGGAATTGTTTACTGAAAAATTCCGATTTTCGGTTTTATTTAGTTAGGAAACTCCTAATTTGCTGAATTGGGTCGAAAATGAAAAGTTCGGGTCACGTTTTACTCGGCAAAACGTGGAGAACAATCATTTGTGTTAAGATTAATTATAATACCTCGGCATCAAGTTAATTCAGAATAATTTTCGCCCTAATTATCCGCGAAACCTGGTTGTGAAGCTTCCGAAGAAAAATGACCCAAATTATTTCATGTATGAAGTAAACCCATTCAGGAACTTGTTTATGTGCCTAGCTATGAACTCGGTTCTTTAACAGATACTTTTGTCCAAAAGCAAATCGCCGTTCATTTAATTCATAAACCGAGGGCTTAGATTTTCACAATAAAGCCTCGCTTTTGCGTCTCTATTGTTCGATCGCCTCTCGTTTAATAAATCAGTCGTTTGTGACGGTTGGCAAATTTTGATACCCGTCCCCAAACACATTGTCTTGGACGTTCCAGAGCCGCTACGATAGCAGTCTTATAAATCCTACTTTATGTTAGTCGAAAAATTATGTTCCTTTGGGAAACGTAATGCCAGATGTAATCGTTATTGCGGCAATGAAAAGTGGACAAAAAAGAGTAGAGCGAGGGTGGCGTTTCGTGCCGGATACGTCTTGGCGTGCGAGGAGCCTGTGTGGCCCAAGACATTTTAAGTGATGTAGCCTTCGTTATGCTGGCTCACGGTACGATCATCATAACTTTGCAATCATAAAATTTTATCGAACTCCGGCATTATTTAACGCCGTTCCGCCATTCGGATTCGCAACACGAACTTCGACCCATTAGACGTCGATAGCGAATTTTCGCCGGGAAAATGGCCCGTAAAACTCGTATTTTGGTGAATAAATGTCGCACAGTCTAGAACGTGCTTTTGTCATTAACTTGGTTCGCATGGTGATGCTAATTATTATCTCGTCTTTCGTGCTCTTTTTCCATCGTTAAAACACTAGCTGACGCTCATTTAATTACGCCCGCTTACGTGTAGTAACCAGTCATCATCGGCTTCAAAGGACGAGAATCCGTTTGACATGTTTCGGAAGAATTCGGGGCTCGTGCACATGCCTCGTACGATAAGGCCTTTGAAGGGCGAACATGAAACTTGATTGTAAATTTATAAATTCCGCCTTGATCGTCTTCTTGCTCGCGAAACTATGATGATGTCTACAAGAATATTATCAGACGGGTGTCAGAACTTAAAACGAAAATTCCTTTATACTGAGAATTCTCCGTGTCGAATAACTCAGCTAACTTGTTTCTGTATAGCGAGGATACTTTTCAATTAATGCCAACTTTCTTATTGAAACCGTGAAAGCTTCGCTCTGGAAATGTGACGGTTTTAATTTACAATGCACAAAAGTGATTGCCTCGGAGAGCTGTATGATATAAAAAATGTATAGAAAATTGAATAAGTAATAAGAATAAGTAACTGAAACGTTGGTTTACAGTCAGTTTGCAGTATTTACTAAGCTTCATGCTGTACAGATATCTCACTTTTAAATTGCCTCACGTTCTTCTACTGAAAGTCAGCAGCATCAAACACAAAGCTCCTGCTATATAGAAACAATAATACATCTTCAAACTAAGCTCTTTGTATTCAAAAAATGTGCGATTACAGTATTACAAATAGTGATCCCTTACTGAAATGGTTTTGGCTCTAAAGCATCATCAGCGCCAAAACTGAAGGTGTGATCATGAAGGCCAGTAATCTTAATGAATATTGTCTCTGTTGATGGCTGACAGACGAAAGTCGTTCACCTAAAAGAACTGTATGAAGCACGAAGTAGACACCTTTTTTGAGAAAGATCAAATCATTTGGCAAAGAAATTGCGAACACATGTGCTGTAGGTATATATAACACTACACACTTTTCGCTTTACAGATGACCAGGTGGTTCTAACCCAATATTACGACGACCTAGAGTCTCTCCTGGAAGTTTATTGAAGAATAAACAAAATTGGGCTTCCAAGTCAAGATTTATAAAACCGAATATTATGTGCATATGCGAAACTCAACAAGATTTGGTTATCGCGGAGTTATTAAACAATCAAATGCTGCAATAGATATAAATTGAGACCTTGACAGATACATTACATTAGACAAACTAGATACGAGAAGGAACAAGAGATCATCAAATTCAGGAACGCAAGCTCACGATTTTATTGAATTGTGTGCTATGTGACAGAATAATATCCAAGACAAATAAAACAAAGAACAGCATTAATACAACCAAGATATACATCTGAAGACGAACGATGTTAAAACAAAATTGTAGCACATCAAGAACGAGGGAATCCGAGAATTAATGGAAGTAAAACATTCATTAGTTGAGGAGATCTGAGTGGTGCAACTCAAATGGTAGGTGCACGTTTGGTTAATGGACGAGAACAGATTGGCCAAGCAGATTCTACACTGGACATCACAGGGAAGAAGGAAAAAGAAAACCACGAAAGAGCTAGGGAGAAGTATACCTATAAATCCAAAACATGGAACTGAAGGAAAGACTCTGCCAAGACAGAGATAAATGGCGACTGGAAATCGGAAGACATCGTGGAGGAATGTTTACGAATATACAGGGAGAGGAAAGAAGCAATCGCTAAGAACTTGCAAGGATTTGGGCCCTAATGGCTGCAAAACGGGGGTTTCCAAAACAGTGAACGGTATCTGTAGAAGGTTTCTCTTCTCTGAAGGTGGGAGGACTCGTTTTGACCGATCTCCCTTGCTCACTCTTATGCTTCAGCTTGGTGATCATATTTTCTCCAAATGGTCCTGTGGTTCTCTCCTCCGATGCTGTTATTAACCATCTAAATGTCCATGTTATTCACAGTGAAAACCGGCGAGAAAAAAAATAGTATTTTTTGGCGAAATGATTTTGGTTCTAAAGCCTCATTAGCGCCAAAACTGAAGGTGTGATCATGAAGGCCAGTAATCTTAATGATTTTTGTCTCTGTTGATGGCTGACAGCCAAAAGTGGTTCAACTAAAAGAAATGTTTGAAGCACGAAGTAGACACTTTTTTTTTCTGTGATATTTGCTATGTCTAGGTCCTTCCGTTATGCACTTACCACACATTCATAAGAAACAATATTCTAGAAAATGTGGTAAGTATCAGTTTTCAAGTTACCACCTATAAGATCCTGATCTGCTTTTTGATTTCCTCGAAGATCAGGTTAGGTCAGGATAGTTTCTTCTCGAGTTTAACATCACTTGATTGCTCATTTCTGGCACGCATTTACTTCTTTGCAAAACCACTAAAATAACCAATTCGAGCAATAAATTGTCTTCATTTTCATAGGTCGTACAATATAGTATATTATACAATAAGGAACTGTTGTTTTACAACTACATAACAAAGATGGGATGTAGGGGAAAAGATCCCAAATCGCTCAGACCAATCAGTCTTAGCTCGTTTCTGCTGAAAAGCTTGGAAAAGCTGCCAGACCTATACATGAGGGAGGCAGCGCTAACAACGTACCCCCTTAATACGCAACAGTATGCATACCAGGCTAACAAATCAACAGAACTAACATTCCACAACCTGGTGAAGAAATTTCAATATACCCTGGATACGAAGGGTGTCGCAGTTGGTATTTTCAGACATCGTGGGGGCCTTTCATAATGTACCTACAGACTCCCTCCTCAGCGCCAGTAAAGCGAGAAGGTTCGAACCAATAATAACCAACTGGATTCGCAACATGTTAGAATCCAGACTGATCGCTACGTCATTAAACGATGACACTGTCAGATTCACAACAGTAAGAGGTGCTGCTGCTGGTGTTCAAAAGAAAACCTACCAATAAAACCTAGGAAAAGGGTGATTGTGCCATTTATTCGAAAGAAGAGGCTGGACTTCTTGAAAGCTCCATCTTTGTTTGGGATGACAATCCCGTTTACCAACGAAGTAAAATTTATAGGAGTAATCCTGGACAAATCACTCACGTGGACCCCACATGTGAATCGTATCGTTCACAGCTCTCCCTTTGGTCGTGCAAGAAAAGTGGCAAATCATGGGGGACCCCAACAAACTCTGTGGCTATACGTGACGGTAATAAGACCGATAATTACGCATGGGGCGGGCCATGGTTTGATATCGAAAGAGCACACGGAGCCCCATCAAAGCTAAACTGTGCTCTCTGCAAAGCCAAATATGTCTCTGCATCACGGGGGCAATGAGAACGAGGCCCACGACAGCCATGGAACACATGCTCGACCTGCTTCCACTTCCAATACTCCTGGAACGAGAGGCAATGAAGGCGATATACCGGCTGCAACAAGTGACGAACATAGCACCGCAGCCACTCGATGATGGGAACAACAATGCCCAGGCTGGCTTGGAAGGCCTTGCGGTATTGAACATGGTTTCCGGCCTAATAGCATCAAAACGTATATTGGACACTCGCTACGTCGTCAGGGTTCCCTCACGGGTAGACAGGGACGAACGAGGTGAAGATCTACAACTGGCAGGAAGTACCTGGTACACAGACGGATCCAAAAGCGACGAAGAGTTGAAGAAATTGCTGGCCTCGGAGTGTACGGGAGATCGGATGGCATCTGCATATCAGAGAGCCTGGGCCGATTCACCACAGTATTTCAGGCAGAGATATATGCCATTGAACTGTGTGCTCGACACCTATTAGAGGAAGACACAATAGATCTATGAAGTTCTGCTCGGATAGTCGAGCAGCGCTTCTAACGGTTAATTAATTCCAACACTGTTTGGAACTACCACAGGGCTCTGAGCACCCTATCGAAGGAGAACAGCAGAACAGCGTCACACTGGTATGGATCCCGGGCCATCGTGGTCACGAAGACAATGAGAGGGCCTACTCTCCAGACAGGAGGGCGGCCGGCTCTGTATTCGTAGGCCCGGAGCCGGCATTGGGAGTCCCATACTCTCTGGTCAAGGCTGAACTCCAGAAATGGAGCAATGCCAAGTCCCAGGACTTGTGGGAGAACCTACTCGGTCTATCACACTCCAAAAAATGTATCACGGGAACAGGGAAGCCAAAAGCCCAAACATTCCTCAGTCTCACTCAAATCAGAGTGGCCACTACCCTGTAGCCAGGACATAGAAGTCCGAAGAGACGGTGTCCCCTGTGCTTGGAGGACGGCGAGACAATCGAGCATGTCCTATATGACTCCCCGGCTTTTGCCAGATCGAGATACTCACTCAGCCTCAAGATGCAAACGCAGTGTCGCCCGAGAGACTCATTAGATTCGTTGAGGGTCTGGGCAAAACGGGTGACAATTATTGGAGCAAAAAAGGGCAAACCTTGCTGATAACACTACGAGTGAGCCACAATTGGCTTGACTTGACTTTTTTATAGCAGATCTTGACTTGACGTCAATTATCTTAAAACTTCTTGATACTTGATCGAAAATGGTGACTGAACATGGTAAAGTCAAACATGGTTACGTAATTCCATATCAGGCGATTTGACGACATCGAACTAACCTGAACTAATCCTTACGGTTTGCTTTTTTATCTAGTTATAAAAAGTTTTGTTTTTCTCTAGTTGCAAATTGAGTTGAGACTCTTAAAATATTGTTTTTTTCTACGTTTTCCAGAACGTCCACCGAGGACGCTAAATATATACGAATAGAGAAAAATTTTAGGGTCACAGGCACCGAGTCCAAAAGCCCGCATCAAAAAACAGATCCGCATTAATTTGATGGCTGACCACACTAAACTGTCAATTTAATCGTTATCAATTTCCCAATTCACATCATGCAGCTTCGACGCATCATCTATAGGAGCCAAATGTGACAGTTCTGGTTAGTTCAGGTCGGCTCTAGAACACTCTGAGAGTAGTTTCATACTTTGTTTTCTCTATAAAAAAGCAAGGACGGGAATACCCTCAGAACGGTGTAGAGCCGCTACCCGAAAACTGTATTAAATGGAATGAATCAGTGACTTAGGAGATATGGACAGAGCCAACAAATTTCAATATTTTAGGGTCATATGCACCGAGTCCACAAGACCCGGATTAAAAAACTGATCGGCATTAATTTGACAGCTGACCACATTAAACTGTCAATTTAATGGTTATCAATTTCACAATTCACATCATGCAGTTTAGGCGCATCATCTACAGGTGCCAAATGTGACAGTTCTGGTTAGTGCAGGTCGGCTGTAGAACACTCTGAGAGTGGTTTTATACTTTGTTTTCTCTATAAAAAAACAAGGACGGGCATACCCTCAGAACGGTCTAAAGCCGCCACCCGAAAACGCTATTAAATGGAATTATTCAGTAACTTAGGAGATATGGACAGAGCCAACCAATGTCGACATTTTAGAGTCACAGGCACTGAGTCCACAAGACCCGCATCAAAAACTGATCCGCATTAATTTAACAGTTGACCACATTAAACTGTCAATTTAATCGTGATCAATTTCCCAATCCACATCATGCAGCTTCGGCGCATCATCTATAGGAGCCAAATGTGACAGTTCTGCTTAGTTCAGGTCGGCTCTAGACCACTCTGAGAGTAGTTTCATACTTTGTCTTCTCTATAAGAAAGCAAGGACGGGAATACCCTCAGAACTGTCTAGAGCCGCCACCCGAAAACGCTATTAAATGGAATGAATTCGGAGATATGGACAGAGCCAACAAATGTCGTTATTTTCCTAAAAATAGATCTCTTTTTGGCCGCCATTTTTAAGGTACCCATGACGTAATTTTATCGTCAGAGCACATCAATTGACGCGAATCACTACTTGAAATGATTTGTGTTACGTGACGTCAATTCAAGTGTATATCGGTGCCATTTTTAAGGAACTCAGTGCTAAAAAGATTGTCAAAATGTAAAACAGGAGGATCTCACTAGATGCAATATACTCGCTCGTTGGAATGCACATATATCTGTTACTCCAAATCGAGAAAGCTCGAAAGGCTGATCTTAATCGGTAAAGGTGGCAAAGCCATTAAACTTGTGTCTGCAATTTTCCAGATATTAAGCGAAAAAAATATCCTCTCACTAGTTTATGAAGTATCAACTAATAAAAATAATAAAATTATAAAGCGGTGCTTGGTCCTTCAAGTACTTAAAGAAGACACTACTTGACTTGACTTGACATTTACTGCTTCAAACTCGACTTAAAATCATGTCAAGTCATCCAAATTGAAAGTCAAGTCAAGCTGAGAGAAACTCTCATTTTGATTGGTGGAATTTTGATAGGTTGACTGCCATACTGTTTTGGAGGCACAGATTGCCAAATAACGTCGTTCTGGAATGGTCAATATTTAATTTACTTGGACAGTGACATTGACATTTTTAATAAAATGGATAGCGCGTTCGTATCGCACAGATAGAATTGCTCATGAACCATTTCATATCTCACAGATAGGAGTTTAGGTATTTGCAATTTCCTACTTGTCCACTCTGTAAACAATAGAAGAAAAAAAACATAAGTCACTATAAGATTCCTTGCAGGCCTTTGATAGCTTTGGACTTCCCCTTTTCTTCGTTTTGGTTTTTATACTTCTTCTGCCCCTTTCTTCGTCTATCTTGGTCCCTCTTGAAAACGCAGTTTCTCGTCGTAGCGAGTTTTCATTCTCAAAATATTTCTTCTCAGTTCAATGTGGAAACTTTCAATACCTTGTTGAAGTTTTGATGAGTAGTCACCTACGGGTAGCGGGTTATTGGAAGAGCCTTCAAACAGAAGGTTCAAACCAACGAGCTAGTATATTACATATTGGATGTTCATTTCAGAGTTTTGGCCCCATCTTTAGCGTGGGTCACACAAATAATATGGCGACGATATATACCGAAAGTAACTCACTTGACGTCTTACATCAAATGATTCGAAATCGCGATTCGTGCGACCACTTGTTGTGCTCTGACGATGACAATAAGTCAGGTGTCGCATACTGAATATGGCGGACTTCCGGCCAGAAAACGGGACTAATTTTAGAAAATTATTGGCATTTGTTTTGTACCTCCAGTTTTGTACATTTGTTTTGTACCTCCAGTCCTATCTCCAGAGTCCAAATTCTACATTTATTCGTCTAGGAGACCTATGAAGGTAGACCATAAAGAACTGCGGTATATGCTTGTGTCCCAATTAAAGTCCTATTCAACCAGCACCCGCACGACCATTTCACACCTCGGACTCGAAGTCGCGGTCCTGATCCAAAAATGCAGTTACCTAGGTATTCCAAACCATAGATAAAAAATCTTGCACGTGCTTGGACTATTGTGATGGTTTCTCGCTTAAAGATGACTGCTTAAACATTCTGCTACTTGGTGAATTAGTTTAGTCCATAACAACAAGAACGTAGTCATCAATTCTTAGAAAAAGACTAGCTATGTCGACTGCAATTTTATCAAAGGGGATCAACTTTGAACGGCCTCATTTTACCTTTTGTGCCTTGATCCAATAAAACCGCTCTCAGAGGTTGTTCAAAGTTTTGTTGACGTTTAAATTTGGAGGTGGCTAGAGCACTGTTTTTAGGCCTTTTACACCCATATAAGTCTGTTTTTCTGAGTTTTTCTGTAAATCAACTCTGATGGCCTTAGTTTTATAATATGGAGCTTGTTGGGTCAGTCGTATACGCGTAGATGCTGCGCAAGACAAGTTCTATAGACTGTAGCCTTGCAGAAATAGGAAGACTCGGTCAAAGGCTCCTTTTTAAATTATCGTCCTCTTTAAACCTACTCTCAACAAGATTAAAACGCCTCTATTACGCTAATTTTTTTTAGCCCTATATTATATTTGGTCTTCTTCATGACGACAAAAGCGTTTTTTATTTATTTAACATACAATGATGCAACACTGCAAGGCTGCATTTCTTATTCATTATGGATTTAACGTTTTAGAAGAACAGTAGAATAATTGGATACAAATTCAACTCTCAAGACAGAATGGTCATGCCTTATGGAAACTTGAAAGAGACTTCAGAACCAGATGAACACAGCGGTCAGAATAACGGAAGGGATCACTTATTATCTGGGATGCGGCATTGCCCATTCAAAGAATTTTAAAATAAGTGCAATTTTTTCTAGTATACAAGCATTAGAAAAATATAATCTGATACCATTATTGTTGATACTTGTGACTTACAATAGCAATCATATCAAAATAGCAACATCTCTAAACGTTTTCAGCACATTTGAATGCATCTATCTTATAATTTTTCATGGTAATAAAAGCAAATGACTAACCTGAACTTTCTTCATTTAACCAACTTTATAGCTCCTATACTTTCTGAGATACCAACACATGAAAGACCAATTTAGATCACAACGTATAGAAATCAGATGACTTATGATCTCTCATTTAAAATTATTTATGCAGGTCATCAAGACGTTTTTCTTCATTTATTGTTAGCCTAGGGGTTAAGTTTATTTTTTAGTTTTAAATGCATATCATTCTGCTTTTTGCACGTGGTGAATTTAAAATTAGCTTTTTGTGTCCATACCATGATATTTATAGGTACAATATAATACCGAAAACAATTATTCATGTTTACAAAAAATTACCATAACAGCAATGTACTTACAATAAAAAAAGGAATAGAAAACTGATACGGTATGTATGTAGTATATTTCCTCCTGAGTTGTTTCTAAATATATTGAAATCGGTTGGAGGTATCGAAAAGTGGATTAGACTAACGTCTTAAATAACAAAATTTTGCTAAAAATCAGTTCCCAATAAAGGGATGAATCTTCGAAAGAAATAAAATTGGTTTGGGATGGGAATCCTGATATGGGTACGCGTGGTACCATTTCACATATTTTCATGAATTATAGCACGTTGTCTGAACTCACCTGTATAATAACTTCTGACGATCTTAATGTTTTCAATTGTAGTTTTAATTTTGCCTTAATTCGAGGTGAAACTTGCTGTTTGATGAATTTTCTTATAATTCTAGTTCATGTAGTTTTCAACAAGCCTGATCATGTATAGGTTTCATTAAACAAAACGCCGGCTAGTTCGTAGATTTTTCATTTCTCGTCTCAGTCTGCCAATTTGCTACACATTTACTTCCTAGGAGACAATCTCCTTATTAATCGATTTAACTATTCTGTTGCCAAACTGTACGAAAGTTTCAGTAGTCTTATTCAATTTTGAGCTTATTGTTAATGTTATATTGCACAGGATTTTAGAGGATCTATTCGGAAAAATTTTCTCCTAGAAAGAAAAGCTTTACCCTTAATAACTTATGGTAAGTCAGCGCTGATTAAGAGAATATTTTAATTTTCTACCAAAAATCCTTACAAATAAGAAAAATATAAATTTTTCTTCAACTGGATGAAGGCTTTGATAACCACCTAAAATCATTTCATGGATTATAACTTGGGATTTTTAATTAGAAATTTTTGTTTTTAATACCCACGTAGGGTTTAAAATTCAAATACAAAAGAGGGATTTAGAGAACTATTTTATAAATTATAGCATAACCCATGCAAAAGCTGCTTAATATAAAAGAGTTTTCTATCTTCCACTACTCCTTTATAGAGACATGAAGCTTTAAAGCAAAAACAATAGTACATACAATATTACGATATTAATTCCATGACTTGAACAGTAAGAAACTGCACGTTATCGATAAAAGACTTTTCAAGTTTCAATTTGAAAATTAGTATGGTCTAGCTGCTCTAGCTGCAAAATGAACTCGCAATCTACAGAATGATCATCACAACGCAGCCAATTACTTATATACCCTCCACTAATTTAACAATACCCACAGGAAATCCCGCACGCATCCAGAAAAACATTCGTCACGATATCCCGGCCTAATAGTATTGTTATTACACCCCTTGGTTCTTATCTAAGCCAGCCACAAACCGAAAAACAATATTCACAAACGAAATCATGTATAACCAAATGCTTTCCGCCCTAACGGTGCAAACAGCATAATAAAGACATTTCAAATATAGGGAATGTAATTTCCGGAATAGACCCATAAACCTTTTTCCTTTCCGAAATTCCTTGCTTTTGCCCAGGCTTATTCACTTAGTTCAGGAATTTTTAGTGCAAGAAATTTCATCAGACGTAGGCCATAACTTCGTCCTGGTTTTCCCCTGTTTGAGGCCTCGCCAGCTCTAGGGGAGGTATTATTGAAATATTTCGTTACCGTATATGAATGTTTCAGTGGATAAGCTGCTGAATTTATACCTCTAGATATTACGACGAAAAGATTTAATTATTTATCTGCTGTCCCGGATTTAGTGGATGGCCTAATTCGGTCTGATCCATGAATAATAGATTTTTAGAAGGGCGTAATAAAATTATGCTGCATGTTGAACATATATCGTTTACACTTTATAAAGGAAAATAAATCTTTGAGGAGAGTTTTATGGGCCAGCGCCCTGCCAACTTTATGGGACCATTAAATAGTTCCGTATAGTGCCGGGCTAAAATTTTTCCGACAAAAATCTGCAGCAGCTCATATTTCACTTTTTATTAAACTACAATCAATAACTTTTGTACTTTACGCGCTCAGACGTACGTTATGCACCTACAAGCGAGTTTGGCATCCAGAAACGCGGTAAGCCAACAATGCGACAAGAATCGAGGTAAAATCAATTTCCTGGAAATAAATTATTTTACATCTGGGATGTCTTTGATTGTACTTGTGCTCTCAGGTAAACAAGGAGTTGTCCATTTACCTCAAATTAGGTTCAGGCGATCGCTTGACCGCACACGGAATGGACCCAAATGCAATCAATAAAAGGGACAGATGGCTAGTGATTGGATTACAAATGCGGTTTTTAAAGAAGGTCCGGTAAGAAAACGTGATATTCTACTGCAGAGGTGAGTTATTCCAAGTATGAGACCTTAAAGATTTAACGGAATTATTTCTTCACCATTTTATCCAGACAATTAATTTAATTTGTACACGTGCTATGGAAACGAATGTTATGATGTGTGATATTATCATAACTGCCACGTGGACTATACAGTGTTTTCGTAACACAATTACCGCTCCAAATGCCTAACAAACACACATATGTCCGTTATTTTTCATCAATGTAATTCACTGGGTAACTAATAAAATTACGCCGTCCAATATAGCCTCAATTTACTTCCATATCGCATTAAATTCTCTTGTGGATGGATAGCTACATTACTCGAGCTCTCCATATTATTGCGATAAAATAATTACCCGCATAAAATGGAACGAACGAATATGTATGGAGAGCTAGTGCAGCGTAATAAATTGCTTTTTATTTCCTCCATGTAATGTGGGTACGCACTTATGTACGAAGAGATAGGACCTAAGCGCAATTACAAATTAAAAATAAATATTTAATAACAATTATGCAGCTCTGACATTATTGTGAATTATTGTGAAATATTATTGTGAAAATCAATAAACAACAGTGAGTTGCGCCCTTTTAAAATCGATATCTATGTCTCTGTATCCAGTTTTAGTTAAATTACCCAAATGCTGTGCGATTATAATATATATCTAATAACTAATATATTAACATCATTGGTCCCCGACCACTTAATAATATACTGACGATATTCAGCTTGTTGACAAAAGTTTAATAGGGCTCATATAGCGTCAGAGGGATATATGAGTTGAAACGGCGGGAATAATATCATCATTTACACATTTAAGTTATATATGTTACCTTGGCCACCAGTAGGAGTACGCAACAATGCAATATCAAATGCCGCAGCATAAAAAATGCACTGGTGCAAATTTTATTTACACTACCTATAGATTGTATAATTTGTAATTATTAGACAATGGCCGTAGACAAAGTATAGTATTATACTCGCTTTTTATGGCCATTATTCCCACCGGAGACTCGCCTAAGGCTCGTGACGCATACGTCCCCCTAACGGAATAATGGCTATTATAAAAAACTCGTTTAATAATATACTATAATTGAATAATTTTTAAGGAAATATTTGGTGCATAAGTTCCAGGTCGTGTGGTACCTACCAAAGAGTTCTTTGAGATGTCTTTAAAATGATAAAATGGCCATTTGCTCAGATGCGCTTAACGAGAGCTTAATAAGCTATTAAGGGTAACAATCAAGAAATAACTCAGCTTAAAAGCTCGTCTTAAACACGTCGGTGCAATAATGTCCATGAATGTCACAAGACAGATTAAGAAATTGATGCTCTTCAATGAATAATTTTTTCTGACGTTTTTCCACAATCTAATGTGTTTCTGATAAGATGTGGTTTAGTGAAATATTGTTAATAATTGACGGGAGTAAATAGGAAGACACTAAATTTCATATTTTTAACCAGTTAGTGCGTTATTCTTGATATCCTGGTGAACCGCGAAAAGTCATTTATTTTATTTCCATTATGAAAAGAATGTTTCTTTACTCTGTTTTCTATTTTTCTAATGAATATCGTAATGAAGTTTTCCCTCCTAATGTTTCAATGTGTGCAAAGTTAAAATATTTGTGTGGTTTTAAAAAAAAATTTCTCATCAACACTGTTTTAATGACGTATAAAATAGTACTATTTATCGGCAGGTTAAGCATTTCTTTTATGTGAAAATAATGTTTCTTGAAAATAATTTTTTCTAATTTTGACATATAAAGTGGCACTTGTCAATACTGATGACAGTGACGTAACGTCCTACTTTTCGTAACTAGTTACGAAAAGTAAAATCTTTGGTAACTAGTGATGAAAAGTTGGTGTCACCACCAGTTGCAGGTTTCGGCTGTGGCACACCTTTGCTATAGTTTTACGGTATTAAGTAGATACAAAGTGGTTTAAAAGTAAATATTGAAGTTTAATAATAATAATTCTCTCTCAAGTAGGTATTTGTAGTCAAAATTAGAAAAAATCTTGTATGAAACACGTGACGAAAAACCTTTTTTGTGTATCTCATTCAAATGCTGCTGCGCTCGTCCCGCAAACATTCATTCGTTACATAAAATCGGACTTTTCGTAACTGGTTACATAAATAGCTATTTTTCTTACGTTTTCATACACAACAGCATTTCAACGTGCTTTTGATATTACTGGCTCTGTGATTTTTCCTGATTTCCGTTACCTGCCTTAACAATTTTATCCTTATTATGTGGTCGAAATTCACATAATTGTGTATTTTAACATCAAAAAAAATATTTAGTTTTATGGTGCATTTTTATGCTATCTTAAATTTTATGTTCCGTAGATATGACTTTATCAACTTGTTTTAATGACATGTAAAACGTCCACGTTGTTTATAATTAGCCTAACAACATTTGTTCTCGGTTTCTTGCTCTTTATGTACTATGTGTGATAATTAAAAAAATACCTTAAAATATCCCGTCGTGCAATTTTAATATACCAAAATGTTCCTTTGGTCAAATTGATTGAATTAAATGAATATAAACCAGAAAAAATCCGTTTGATCAATTTTAATACATCAAATTACCACTTTGGTCACTTTTAGAACCTTAAAATGCCTCTTTAGTTAGTGCAATACCTCAAAATGCCCCATTCGTAAAATAGAATACCTTAAAATGCCTCTTCTGAGAATTTCAATATCCCTAAATGCCCCTTTTGTCAATTTAAATATCTTAAAATGCTTCATCAGACAATTCCATTACCTACCTTCGGTCAAAGTGAAACCTGGAATTGGTAATTTTTAATAAATCAAAATACCTCTTTGGTCACTTTTAGAACCGTAAAATGTCTCTTTAGGCAATTCCATTACCTCTAAATGCCCTTTCGATCAAACCGAAAGTAAATCTGCAAATTTCTTTTTGGTTAATTTTATTACATCAAAATACCGCTTTGGTTACTTTTAGAACTTTTTCTAATTTTGACATATAAAGTGGCACTTTTCAATACTGATGACAGTGACGTAACGTCCTACTTTTCGTAACTAGTTACGAAAAGTAAAATCTTTCGTAACTAGTGATGAAAAGTTGGTGTCACCACCAGTTGCAGGTTTCGGCTGTGGCACACCGTTGCTATAGTTTTACGGTATTAAGTAGATACAAAGTGGTTTAAAAGTAAATATTGAAGTTTAATAATAATAATTCTCTCTCAAGTAGGTATTTGTAGTCAAAATTAGAAAAAATCTTGTATGAAACACGTGACGAAAAACCTTTTTTATGTATCTCATTCAAATTGCGGGAACTTGCTGCGCTCGTCCCGCAAACATTCATTCGTTACACAAAATCGGACTTTTCGTAACTGGTTACATAAATAGCTATTAAAATGCTCTTTTCGTCAATTTGAATACCTTAAAAATGACTCATCAGACAATTCCATTACCTCCAAATGCCCCTTGGCCAAATTGAATATAAACATGAAAATTTCCCCAAAATATAAATCTTGACCAATTTATCAATATTGTAAATACATGAAAATACCCCCTTGATCACTTTTATAACCTTAAAAGGCCTCATTAGTTGACGACAATATCTCAAAATGTCCCTTCCGTCTAATCCAATATCTTAAAATGCCTCTTCAGGCTATTTTAATACCTCCAAACGCTCCTTCGGTCAAATTGAATATAAAATTGAAAATTTTATATTTTGTACTTGAACAATCTTAATTCATCAAAATACCTCTTTGGACACATGCTTCTTTAGTTATCTACTACACCTCAAAATGCCTCTTCCGTCAAAGTTAATATCTTAAAATGCCTCTTCAGATAATTTCCATAACTCCAAATGCTCCTTCGGTCAAATTGAATATAAACCTGACAATTTGTTTTTGGTCAATCTTAATACATCAAAATTTCCCTTTGATCACACTTAGAAACATAAAATTCCTCTCTAGTTAACTGTAATACTTCAAAATGCCCCTTTCATTCATTTGAATATCTTAAATGCCTTTTCACAATTTCAATAATCCCAAATGCACTTTCAGTCAAATTGAATATGAACCTAAAAATTTTTTTTTGTTAATTTTAATACATCAAAATACCCCTTTGGTCACTTTTAAAACCTTGTCCGTCTAATTCAAAATTTTAAAATGCCTCTTAAGAAAAATTAATTGATTGCTCAAAATGCTCTTTCAGTCAAATTGATTATAAACTTGAAAATATTCCTTTGGTCAACTTAATACATCAAAATACTATTTTGTTCACTTTAAAAATCTTAAAATGTTTCTTTAGTTACCTTATATCTCAAAATGCTTCTTCCGTCAAATTTAATACCTTAAAATGCCTCTTCAGACATTTTTCGTAATTTCAAATGCTCTTCGGTCAAACTGAATATAAACCTGACAATATCTCTTTGGTCAATCTTAATACATCAAAATACCCTTTTGGTCACTTTTAGAAACCTAAAATGCCTCTTCAGTTAACTAAAATACTTCAAAATGCCCCTTCCGTCAATTTTGATATTTTAAAATGCCTCATCAGATATTTCCATTACCTCCAAATGCGCCTTCCGTAAAACTGAATGTAAATCTGGAAAATTTCTCTTTGGTTAATTTGAATATATCAAAATACCTCTTAGATCACTTTTAGAACCTTTAATTGCCGCTTTAGGCAATTTCATTACCTCCAAATGCCCCTTCGGTCAATAAACCTGAGAATTTTCCGTTGGTCAATTTGAACACATCAAAATAAGGCTCTTTAGTCACTCTTAATACCATCAATTCCTAAAAATATAATTTCGTTTAACTTCAATTTCACTTACCTAAAATAAAATACCTCAAAATGCCTTTTCGGTCACTTTGAATATAAACTTAAAGATGTCCTTTTAGTCAATTTTATTACACCAAAATACTCATTTCGTCACTGTTAGAATCTTAAAATTCCTCATTAGTTAACTACAATACTTCATAATACTTTTTCCGTCTAATTCAATATCTTAAAATGCCTCTTCATACAATTTTAATAGCCCCAAATGCCCTTTCCATCAATTTGAATACATTAAAATGCCTCATCAGACAATTTCATTACCTCCCCTTCGGTGAAATGGATAATAAACAGGAAAAAATCCCGTTGGTTAATTTTAATACATCAAAATACCCCTTAGGTCACTTTAGAACCTTAAAATGCTTCATTAGATAACTACAATATCTCAAAATTCCGCTTCCGTCTAATTCAACATTTTAAAACGTTTCTTCAGAATATTTTAACTCCTCCAAATGTTCTTTCCGTCAAATTGATTATACACTTGAAAGTATCCCTTTGGGCAATTTAAAACATCAAAATACAATTCTGTTCACTTTAAGAATCTTAAAATGTTTCTTTAGTTACTTTATATCTCCGAATGCTTCTTCCGTCAAATTCAATACCTTAAAATGCCTCTTCAGATATTTTCCATAACTTCAAATGCTTCTTCGGTCAAACTGAATATGAACCGCACAATTTCTCTTTGGTCAATTTTAATACTCAAAATACCCTTTTGGTTAATTTTAGAAACTTAAAATGCCTCTTCAGTTACCTAAAATACCTTCAAATGCCCCTTCGATCAAACTGAATGTAAACCTGGACGTTATCTTTGGTTATTTTTAATACATCAAAATACCCTTTAACACTTAACACTTTTAGAATCTTATAATGCCTCTAGGCAATTCCATTACCTCCAAATGCCCCTTCGGTGAGATTGTATAAAAACCTGAGAATTTTCCCTTGGTCAATTTTAAGACATCAAACACGTAATACCTTCAAAGTTTTTGCACTTCACTTACCCAAAAAAACCCTTTGTCCAATTTGAATATCTTTAGTTGCCTCTTTGATTAACTTCAACACCTCAAAATGCCTATTAGGTCAATTTGAATATAAATCTGGAGATTTTCCTTTGTCAATTTTACTACATCAAAATACCCCTTTAGTCACTGTCTGAACCATAAAATTCCTTATTACTTAACTACAGTACTTCAAGATGCTCTTTCCGTCTAATTTAATATCTTAAAGATGCCTTTTCAGACAATTTTAATAACCATAAGGGCGACTTTTACAGGTAAACAATGCAATGTAGGTTATATCTGGAGTCTTCAATCTGAAGTTTTACTTGAACTTGTAAAAGTCACCTTCAATGCTCTTTCCGTCAATTTGACTTAAATATAATTTTAATACCTTAATACCTTAAAAAGACAATTCCATTACCTCCAAATGCCCCTTCGGTCTAATTGAATATAAACGTAAAAAATTCCCTTTGGTCAATATTAATACATGAAAATACCCCTTTGGTCACTTTTATAACCATAAAATGCCTCATTAGTTGACGACAATATCTAAAAATGCCCCTTCCGTCTAATTCAATATCTTGAAATGCCTCTTGAGACTATTTTAATACCTCCAAACATCCCTTCGGTCAAACTGAATATAAAGTTGAAAATTGCGCTATTTTGTATTTGAGCAATTTTATTTCCATAAAATACCCCTTTGGACACTTTCAGAACCTTAAAAAGCTTCTTTAGTTACCTACTATACCTCAAGATGCCTCTTCCGTCAAAGTTAATATCTTAAAATGCCTCTTTAGATAATTTCCATAATTTCAAATACTCCTTCAATCAATTTGAATATAGACCCGACAATTTCTCTTTAGTCAATCTTAATACATCAAAATACCCCTTTGGTCACTCTTAGAAACTTAAAATGCCTCTCTAGTTCGTAGTCTCTAGAGCAATACCTCAAAATGCCCCTTTCATCAATTTGAATGCTTCTTCACATAATTTCAATAATCCCAAATGCTCCTTCGGTTAATTCGAACATAAACCTAATTTTTTTTTAATTACTACATCAAAATACTCCGTTGGTCACTTTGAGAATGTTTTGGACTAGATAGAACCTTCTTGTTCAAACATACCGAATTAAGGTAAATATTTTATTCACACGGGTTATAATGGATAAGTTCACGCGTTTTATTATAAACTACAGCCCTAGATGAAGTTTTATTACTCCATTTTTCTAAAATAACGTCTTTCCAATGGTAAGCGAGTGCTTACCGAAACAAAAACTTAATGGTCTCTTAATTGGAACTTGGAATGCAACTCGGCGAACCTGTTAAATCGCTTTTCCGCTCAATTATAGCGCAGGCACTCCGAAATCGGAGAAGAACGTTGTTAGACTGAAAAGCCCGCAGCTAAAATATTGTTCCTTGTGTATACGACGCAATAAGTTTCTTTCTAAGAATGAACGAACCTTTTCGTGCCGAAATGTTTGTTATGCCGGTAAAGCGCTCATCAATTAGAATTTAGTGCATTTTTGTTTTTTTTTGCTCTCCTTCTTGGCTCCCCAAAACTTCAAAGAAAATAACTAAGTTTTCCATATTTACCAACAATTTCAGTGAAATAATAAACCACATTATTTTTTAGTAGCCTCTGAACCTGAAGCTTCGTTCTTCGAATCACTTTGTCCTCCTCCTCCTTCCTCCTCTGTCTCTTCTTCATCTTCATCTTTATCACCAACACTATCAACGCCACAATATACTCCATACGCAATTTCATTGCTGACCTGATCTTCACAAAACAGAGTTTCATTAGTACTGTCACTGTCGTCGGAATTGCCTTCCTCAGGAAAAGAAATCGCCTCAGATGTTGTGGTATTGCTAAGGTCAATACTACGTACGGTGTTGTTGGAATATCTTGTGGAACCAGTTGAGCTTCTAATGCTAGAAAAGGCACTCGGAGAGCAAGGATAGTAGCTCACGTTTACCGTTTGAGGGTGAAGGCTTGCCTCTTTCTTATGCTTTTTCTCTGCTTTGCTCTGTTGCTCTTTCAGCTCATAACACAAACATCTGTCAAGTGAATCTAAATCTTCGCATAATATTATAGACTCATTGCCAGGATCTAGTTCTTTAGCACAAATCTTTTCAGGCTTCCTAAAATGTCGGTAGCACCAGGTCATTACACACATTAAAAGCAGTACCTTTGAAATAACAGTCATTGCCAGTACTGCGATTAGTATCATAGTAATGCGTATTCTAGATTTATTAACGCAGTTCCAATCACCAACCTGGATATTGCATAAATGGTGCTGGGCTACTCCTGGCTCATACATACCTGCAAAACAATAATAATTTATTATCTCAATTGTGGTTGCATAAATAACACGACCACCTTCGTCACTGGTGCTAGTGGTCCACCCCTCGTTGCATGAACACTCACCCCTCTCAGTGACCTTACCATAATGGCAAATTGCATTAATGGCACCAATCTGCTGACCATTTTGATTGTTCTCTATATCCTCCAAATCTTTTTTTGTGATGGGAATATTTAGATCTCCACACTCGTTGTTATACGGCGAGTAAGCCACATCCGGAAAGCATCCATCGCAAATTTTGGAATTGCACACCGGCACTTTTTGGCACCTTTTACACTCGGGATTAAAATAACTAATGATACCTGAATACTTAATAAGGCAATCTACAGGGTTGCAGTTTTGTCTAATGTCCAAGTCCACCGTGTCGCATTGATGCCTCTTGTCTTCAGCATTGTCCGGACAAAATTTCGTGGTATCAAAATGAATATCTGTACTCAACTCTTTCTTCTTAAACTGGTTCCGATAGATCACCTCAATCGAGCAAACCCCTCTGCGGTTGAACAAGTACAAGTTGGGATAAATCAAAGTCAGGTTCTTCACATAGGTGGATGGTAGCACCCCCATATCTCCTCCTATGAGGGTCATGGAACTGCAATCGGCCTCGTCCGGGTTTATGGTCTCGCAGCATTGCAGCATGTTCACCGAGAGTTCCAACTCGTCCTTGCACACGTTCTTCACCGTAACGTAAAAGATCATGGCGATGTCATCGTTGTCTATGTAGTCGATGCCTTGGGCAAGAATGTCGATTTCTGTTTTAGCAACTGCCGCAAGTGTGGTAAATATTGCAAAATAATGGAACAGAGAGTTTGGCATGACTACTGTCAATTGTCATTTGATATTGTCAAAGGGTGAGGGTTGACTTGAAGCGAGTTGTTAAGTAGAAAACAGGTCCATATACCACAGGTAAGCTGTGGAAATTTGGCAGCAATCTGGAAATTTGATAAAAAGGCTCTACAAAAGGCAATTTTTTGCTAATTTAACCGATCTCGCAACTAAAGGCGTTTCAGAAATAGCAATATTGCACGCACTTTAAAAAAATACCCTGCATGCTCTATAGAAGATGAGGATAGTGAACCTGAAACCACTGTTACTATTGAGAAGTTGCCTGTGCAACTTGAAGAAATAGTGGAAGAGCCTTCGGAAGAAATTCAAGAAACAATAGTTGTGAAGGAGGTAATTTCCAAGAAGAGACTGTCGAGAGATGCGTAATAAAAAAGAGAAAGGGAGACAAAGAGGAAAAAACTGAAATTATAACCGCACAATTGATAAAAACAACTGTAACGTAACTAAAGAAACAACTTGCAGAAATAGTGGAAGAGCTTTCGGAGGGAGTTTAATAGACTCTCAGCTATGAAAGAAAGAATTTCCAAGAAAACATTGTCAGGAAATGCGTAATTAAAAAGAAAAAGGGAGACAAAGAGGAAAAAACTGAAATTGCAACCGTACAAAATGAAACCAATAGTAACGACACTTGAAGAAATAGTGGAAGAGCTTTCGGAGGAAATTAAAGAAGTAATAGTGGTGGAGGAGGGAATTTCCAAGAAAAGATTGTCAAGAATAGCGTCATTCAAAAGGAGAAAAGGAGAAAAAGAGGAAAAAACTGAAATTGTAACCGTAAAAAAGTAAACAACAGTAACGTAACTTACAGAAATAACTTAAAGAAATAGTGGAACAGCAAATTTAGAAAACAACAGTGGTGGAGAAGAGGACTTCCAAAAAAAGAATGTCAAGAATTGTGTGATCAAAAAGAGGAAGCGAGACAAAGAGGAAAAAACTGAAATTGTAACCATACAAGTTGAAAACAACAGCAACGAAACTTGAAAAAACAACTTGTAGAAATAATCGAAAAGCTTTCGGAGGAAATTCCAAAAATAATAGTTGTAGAGGAGGCAATTTCCAAGGAGAGATTGTCAAGAGACGCGTAATCAAAAAAAGAAGGGGAGGCAAAGAGGAAACAACTGATCTTACAACCGTACAAGGTAACAGCAACAGTAACGTAACTTGAAGAAACACAACTTGCAGAAATAGTGGAACAGCCTTCAGAGGAAATTCAAGAGACTCTCATCTATAGCCCCCACAGGAGGGAATTTCCAAGAAAATATTGTCAAGAAATGCATAATTCAAAAGGAGAAAGAGAGACAAGGAGGAAAAAACTGAAATTCGCACTGTGCAAAATGAAAGCAACAGTAACGCAACTTTCGGAGGACACGCGGGGAACAAGCCTTCGGAGGAAATTCAGAAAACTACAATCGTGGAGAGAGAAAATTCAGAGAAAAGAAAGTCAAGAAATGTGTGATCAAAAAGCGAAAGAGATTCAAAGGAAGAAAAAACTGAAATTGTAAATCATATAAGATGAAAACAACAGAAACGCAACTTGAAGAAACAACCTGCAGAAATAGTGGAAGAGCCGTCGGAGGAAATTCAAGAGACTCTCAGCTATGGAAGGGGGAATTTTCAAGAAAAGATTGTCACGAAGCGAGTGATCAATAAAAGAGAAAAGGAGACAAAGAGGAAAAAACTGGAATTTTGGACCCAGAGAAAAAAATTAAAATTGCAACAGTATAAGATAAAAGCAACAGTAACGTAACTTGAAAAACCAACTGAAAGAAGTAATGGAAGAGCTTTCGGAGGAAATTCGACAAACAACAATCGTGGGGAAGGGAATTTCCAAGAAAACATTGTCAAGAGACGCGTAATCAAATATAGAAAGAGAGACAAGGAGAAAAAACTGAAGCTATAACCGTACAAGTTAAAAAGAATAGTAACGTAACCCGAAGGAGCAACTTAGTGGAAGAGCTTAGTGAAAAAATAGTGGAAGAGCTATCAGAGGAAATTCAAGGAAGAACAGTCTTAGAGAAAGGAATTTTCAAAAGAAAACTGTCACGAAACGCGTAATCAAAACGAGAAAGGGAGACAAAGAGAAAAAACTGCAATTTTAACCATTCAAGATAAAAACAACAGTACCGTAACTTGACGAAATAGTAAAAGAGCATTCAAAGGAAATTCAAGAAGCAGCATTCGTGGGGGAAAAAAAATCCAAGAAAAGAATGTCAAGAAAGGCGTAGTCAAAAAGAAAAAGCTAGACCAAAAGAAAACAACTGAAATTGTAATCGTAGAAGATAAAAGAAACAGTAACGTAATTTGAAGAAGTAGTGGAAGAGGTTTCGGAGGAAATTCGAGAAACAACAATCGTGAGGAAGGGAATTTCCAAGAAAACATTGTCAAAAGACGCGTAATCAAATATAGAAAGAGAGACAAGGAGAAAAAACTGAAGCTATAACCGTACAAGTTAAAAGGAATAGTAACATAACTCGAAGGAGCAACTTAGTGGAAGAGCTTAGTAAGAAAATAGTGGAAGAGCTTTCAAAGGAAACTCAATGAAGAACAGTCTTGGAGAAGGGAATTTTCAAGAAAAAACTGTCAAGAAACGCGTAATCAAAACGAGAAAGGAAGACAAAGAGGAAAAACTGCAATTTTAACCATTCAAGATAAAAACAACAGTACCGTAACTTGACGAAATAGTAAAAGAGCGTTCAAAGGAAATTCAAGAAGCAACATTCGTGGAGGAGAAAAATTCCAAGAAAAGAGTGACAAGAATGGCGTAGTCAAAAAGAGAAGGCTAGACCAAAAGGAAAAAACTGAAATTGTAATCGTAGAAGATAAAAAGAAACAGTATCGTAATTTGAAAAAGTAGTGGAAGAGGTTTCGGAGGAAATTCGAGAAACAACTATCGTGGGGAAGGGAATTTCCAAGAAAACATTGTCAAGAGACAACTAATTAAATATAGAAAGAAAGACAAGAAGACAAAACTGAACCTATAACCGTACAAGTTAAAAGGAATAGTAACATAACTCGAAGGAGCAACTTAGTGGAAGAGTTTAGTGAAAAAATAGTGGAAGAGCTATCAGAGGAAATTCAAGGAAGAACAGTCTTGGAGAAAGGAATTTTCAAAAGAAAACTGTCACGAAACGCGTAATCAAAACGAGAAAAAGAGGCAAAGAGAAAAAACTGCAATTCTAACCATTCAAGATAAAAACAACAGTACCGTAACTTGACGAAATAGTAAAAGAGCATTCAAAGGAAATTCAAGAAGCAGCATTCGTGGGGGAAAAAAATTCCAAGAAAAGAATGTCAAGAAAGGCGTAGTCAAAAATAAAAAGCTAGACCAAAAGAAAACAACTGAAATTGTAATCGTAGAAGATAAAAGAAACAGTAACGTAATTTGAAGAAGTAGTGGAAGAGGTTTCGGAGGAAATTCGAGAAACAACAATCGTGAGGAAGGGAATTTCCAAGAAAACATTGTCAAGAGACGCATAATCAAATATAGAAAGAGAGACAAGGAGAAAAAACTGAAGCTATAACCGTACAAGTTAAAAGGAATAGTAACATAACTCGAAGGAGCAACTTAGTGGAAGAGCTTAGTAAGAAAATAGTGGAAGAGCTTTCAAAGGAAACTCAATGAAGAACAGTCATGGAGAAGGGAATTTTCAAGAAAAAAAACTGTCAAGAAACGAGTCAAAATCAAAATCGAATCAAAATGAGAAAAAGAGGCAAAGAGGAAAAATTGAAATTTTAACCATAAAAGATAAAGAAAATTCAAGAAACAACAATCATGGAGGAGGGAAATTTCAAGAAAAGAATGACGAGAAACACGTAATCAAAAAAAGTTAAATGGGAAGAAAACTGAAATTGAAACCGTACAAGATAAAAGCGGCAGTAACGTAACTTGAAGAAACAACTTAAAAAAATAGTGGAAGAGCGTTCAGAGGAAATTTAAGAAACATTAATCGTGGAGGAGGCAATTTCCAAAAAAAAAATGTCAAATAGCGCGTAATCAAAAGGAGAAAGGCGAACAAAGAGGAAAAAACTGAATATGTAACGGTACAAGATAAAAAGGCAACAGCAACGTAACTTGAAGAAACAGCTTGAAGATATAGTGGAAAAGCATTATTTTATCATTATTATTAATAGAAAATCCAAGGAAAAAATGACAAGAAACGCATGATCAAAAAGAGAAAAGGGTCAAATAGGAAAAAACTGAAATTGTAACCGTACAAGATAAAAGCAAGAGTATCCTAACTTGGAGAAACAACTTGAAGAAATAGTGGAAGAGCTTAGCAAAAAAAATAGTGGAAGAGCTTTCAAAGGAAACTCCATGAAGAACAGTCATGGAGAAGGAAATTTTCAAGAAAAAAACTGTCAAGAAACGAGTAATCAAAATGAGAAAAAGAGACAAAGAGGAAAAACTGAAATTATAACCATAAAAGATAAAGAAAATTCAAGAAACAACGATCATGGGGGAAGGAAATTTCGAGAAAAGAATGACGAGAAACGCATAATCAAAAAAAGTTAAATGGGAAAAAAACTGAAATTGAAACCGTACAAGATAAAAGGGGCAGTAACGTAACTTGAAGAAACAACTTAAAAAAATAGTGGAAAAGCGTTCAGAGGAAATTCAAGAAACAATAATCGTAGAGAATGCAATTTCCAAAAAAAAAAAAAAATGTCAAATGGCGCGTAATCAAAAGAAGAAAGGCGAACAAAGAGGAAAAAACTGAATATGTAATTGTACAAGATAAAAAGGCAACAGCAACGTAACTTGAAGAAACAGCTTGAACATATAGTGGAAAAGCATTATTTTATCATTATTATTAATAGAAAATCCAAGGAAAAATGACAAGAAACGCATGATCAAAAAGAGAAAAGGGTCAAATAGGAAAAAACTGAAATTGTAACCGTACAAGATAAAAGCAATAGTATCCTAACTTGGAGAAACAACTTGAAGAAATAGTGGTAGAGCTTTCAGAGAATATTCAAAAAACAACAGTCGTGGAGGAGGTAAATTCCAAGAAAATAATGACAAGAAACACATAATTAAACAGAGAAAAAGAGCCAAATAGGAAAAAATCCAGAGTCGTGGTGGAGGAAATTTCCAAAAAAAAATTGTAAAGAAACGCGTAATCAAAAGGAAAAAGGGAGACAAAAAGGAAAAAACTGAATATGTAACTGTACTAGATAAAAAAGCAACAGTAACGTAACTTGAAGAAACAATTTGTAGAAATAGTACAAAGTCTTTTGAAGGAAATTCAAGAAACAACAGTCGTGGAGGAGGAAAATTCAAAGAAAAGAATCTCAAGATGTCACGACAAAGGGAGACAAAAAGAAAAAACTGAAATTGTAACCCTACAAGATAAAAAAGTAACAGTAACGTAACTTGAAGAAATAGTGGAAGAGCTGTTGGAGGAAATTCAAGAATCAACAGTTGTGAAGGAGAGAATTTCAAAGAAAAGGTTGTCAAGAAACCCGTAATCAAGGGGGACAAAGAAAAATCTGAAATTTTAATCGTATGGAGGTGAAAACAACAAAAACTATAGAGAAAATTTCATCCAAAGAAATTTACGAAGAAGAAAGATATAAGGCAAAAAATGTTGGCAAGGAGGAAACTGAAGAAATTCTCTCACTAGTAGTTGAGGATAAACTTAATATTGTAAAAACTCATTATTTTGAAGAAGAATCTTGCGAACCCGACGATTCAAGAAACAACACTAACTGAAAAAGTATCTGAAAATAAAATAATAAAGAAAACTAACGGAACAAAATAACGAAGCCAGCTATCGTCAATTTAACATGATCCTTTGGTAATTTAATGTTTTTTGACCAAAATTTCCGTATTTATGACGTGATTCGTAGACGTGAAATATACCTTTTTTAGAATAAACTGAGTATTTAAGATCTTTTTTGATTTGGTAAAAAAATCATACATAGAATTTCAACTAAAAGATCAGTTTTATCTTAAAAAATATTAAATCTGAATTACAAAATTAGTGACTTATTTTTATTTCTATCACTATTATGTTATTTGTCTATGTGGGATTTATCCGACTTTTACCACTTAACGTCGGAAACCAACGTCATTAGGTCATTAGTTACGTCTTTAAGACGTCAATGTGGGACGTCAGCGGTGCGTGGCCGGTGACGGATTTTGACCGTCACTTTAAAACCTTTTTTACGTCAATTTATGACGTCTTTTCTCACCAAAAGATGACGAAAAATTCACATTTAATTGACGTCATCTTGCTTCCAGGGCTGTCAGTTCGAGACCTGGGTATTAATAATATAAAGGTGCTTGTTGACGCCCAAATTTGTCCGGTCACATATTATTAACTTTTAGATAGTAAAACGTACTGTGATAAAACCGAACCAGTTTACTTAAGATAAGTGTTTACGAAACAAAACGATAATCGGTATCGTTAGGACGACCTAGTTAATAGCTCATCAAAGTGAGGTTTACAGTTTCGTTAAAATTAAAATTTAAAGTGTCAGCACACCAGACCGTAAATAAGTAGTTTTTAATTGGTGCTAGGGCAATTAGGGCTGAAAAGCGAGCGCGCCGCCCATGGTGCGACAAATCCTCCAGCGTCGTAACGCCAATGTCCTAGCTAACTCAATTCCTGATAATATTAGTCCAGAAAGAGTGGAAACTTCACAACATTTATAGCACTTTTATGGTTACCCTAAACTGGCTCTATATGCATGAAAGGCAGAGGCGTCTACCAGGTAAAAACCATCTGTGCCGTTTTTTGGGCGAAAAGACCGAGCACCAACGGTTCGGCCTAATGATTTATTTTTATTATTATTGTCAGATAAGCCGATCTGAAAATAACTCGTATCATATAAAAGTACATTAAATTATAGGAATTCTTATATATAAATAATGACGAAACAAAATATGCGAGGACTGGTGATGAATATTTCGGTACATCTAAAGAACACTGCTGCAATATTATTTCTTCTTAACGCAATTCAATCTATATTGAAAACTCAAATTTCAAACATTTTGACCTTTAACAGATCCAATCCGATACTTGGGGCATTGTATTGTGTTTTTGCTAGTACTAGTACGTGCATGGATGTGCATTAAACGTGACTTGCGCTCGGTTCTCGGCTGGTAGGTATCTACTTTGGCCTTGTAATTTTTTTTTCTTAAAACACAACCAACAACAGCAGTACCTGCCTTGATGTGATTAACATCGTGCGCTCTGTTTTAAGTCGTTGAATTTCGCCGATCAAACTTTCAAAAAGTTTAAGCCGAGTACCTAGTTAAATACAATTCGGTACTGCCGGCCGAGGGTACAGTCTATAAAGCACATAGTTCCGAAGCGGCATAACATAAGCATGAATAACCCGAAGTTCAACCAGCGTTACAGCAGCTTGCCGCTTGGGTAGATGAAGGAAGGAATCAGTCTGAAAGCTTCGCCTTTGCAGTGAGAGTGAACAAACCGCTAGTTTAGATTGATTAGGGATTAGGAAAGTGTTTTATCTTCGTTTATCTATGTGTGTTTATGTGTGTGAGTGCTTAAAATGAACTAGCACACCTCGGGTTTAGTATCGTTTTTGTGTGCGGATTTATTAGAGAGGCGTCTTAAGAACATGATGATACAGAAACATGAATTGGGTGGGATAAATGTACCGTTCTCTTGTAAAGGTAAGACATGTTAAGCTAAATAAATCTATAATTCATATCCTATAAACAAAATTTTAAATGATTAAATGAAACTTATATTATTATTTTATCTCCATTTGGTACTGGGTTCTGATTGGAATTTTTATCAGCGTGAGAACTGCTGATAAACATGGCTAAGATGTTGCCTAGTTGAGTCTTTTAAAATGCATATGGATTACGCTCGTGTCTAGCCAGTTTCTGTATTTGCTATACTTCTGTAGTGATACAGCCTAAAGCCATCTCGAACACAATGTAACAAAGGATAACTAACCTGAACTAACATACCTCTAGACCCAGTCCTCATCGAGATCACTCGTCCTGCATGGCTGATTAAAGAAAAATCGATCAATCAAAGCATTCTGATTGGTTAAATCATAGTGATATGTATAGTGACAAATATGTTGTTATTATGGAAAAAACCTCGAGTATATATTATTCACCAGGGTCGACCTAGTCATATAGGTTTGAGTCACAAATGCACTATTCTTCCTAGTAAAATTAGCAGAATGATATTTGGTTTTGCCATGTTGACCTAAAGTTATACATAACATATTCTGTGCCACGCTACACTCCGTTCTCGCTTCACCCTCCCCCATTGTAGTCTCAATCGATAAGTATTATACGTTCCTAATAAAAAAAATGTTCCGGGTTGTGCATCATGGGAATGGAAAATAAACACATTCCGAATGTACTTCTCACCACATTAATAAACATTTTGTAATAATAGAAAATTTAAAATCAATCAACAAACTGATATCAATTTTTACTACAAAAATTAATAACTTATACGAGATGGAGAGTGGCCAAACGGGTTGGTAGTAGATACCCCTTTTTGGCTCGCTTTTTGGTTATTTTTTTTATTAGGACTTGTTTTTAATTGATTACAGGCGATTTTAGGCCCCTATGAACATAACAAACTTAATAGGAGTAAAGGTAGACCCATAAGTGAGGTTTTTAAGTGATAAAATCTATTCTTAAAGTGCCCAAAAATTGACCAATCAAAAGTGTCTATCTTTGAAATTATTAAACCAATGGGACTTCCGTTGTTGGGAGGTGGAAGGGGAAGTCCAGGAGAACAAAAAACTGTTCAATTCACTTCAATGCCTCCACTGCTTCTAAAGGTCGTCAAATTTGAAATTTGAGAAAAGATGAGTGTCAAAGTATATCAAAGTAATACACGAAGATATCAAAGTATTCATTTTGGATACTTTGATACAACAAAAATTGGAATTTTTTTTATGCTGTTTTTGATCGAAATTAGATGATTTCAGGCCCCTATGAACGTAACTTAATACTAGTAAAGATAAAAAAAGTAAAAAAGTCAATTTTAAAAGTGCCCAAAAATCGACATGTGAAGGGAATCTACAATTGAACTCCGAAATTATTGAACCAATGAGACTTCTGTCGGTGGGAGAAGGAAACAATTCTGGGATTCACTCAAATCGGTCTACTCGTTCTAAAGTTACAAGCTGTCAAATTTAAAATAAAAAAAAATAATGCATATACCCTCCTTTGGTTATTTAGAAAAGAAAAATTGGAGTTTTCAATGCTGTTTTTAAAGAGTTTTATTGATGTGAGACGATTATAATCCCCTACGGCTGTACCAAACTTAATACCAGTCAGTGCAGACCCGTAAGTGAGTTTTCGGCCGCAGAAGAACAAAGAAGTCTATCTCCGAAATTTTTGCACCAATGGGACTTGCGTTGGTGGAAGGGCGAAGATGACATCGAGAAGAACAAAACAACTCTTTGATTCACTCCAATCGGTCCACTCGTTCTAAAGTTACAGGCTGTCAAATTTGGAAATTGAGAAAAAAGAAGTCTGATCTCTTTGCCTGAATTTGACCAAAGGCGTTTTGACGGAAAAGAACGACATAATCTAAGTAAATGAAAAAAAAAATAAAATTACATCCTTTAAACGCTTTAAGTCATATTTGACTGATTTTGTCTTTAATCCTAACCTGAATTATTTTTTTCGAAACCTTTTAATTTGCATTCTAGCACGATTCGAGTCATTTCTTCGCGATTTTAGCCTTAATCCTAGCCTGTCAAATTTTATTTATTTTATCCTAAAAATCAATTTTATCAAAAAGAACAAATTTGAAGATTTTAATCAGTTTTGTCCGAGGTTTTGTCTGATTTTGACCAAAGGCTTTTTGACGGAAAAGAACGACATAATCAAAATAAATGAAAAAAAAAATTCAAACGCTCTAAGTCATTTTCTACCCATTTTGGCTTTAAACCTATCATGGGTTTTTTCACAAAAGCTTTTAATTTGCATTCCAGCACGATTTGAGTAATTTTTTTGCGATTTTAGCCTTAATCCTAGCCTGTCAAATTTTATTTATTTTATCCTAAAAATCAATTTTATCAAAAAGAACAAATTTGAAGATTTTAATCAGTTTTGTCCGAGGTTTTGTCTGATTTTGACCAAAGGCTTTTTGACGGAAAAGAACGACATAATCAAAATAAATGAAAAAAAAATTTCAAACGCTTTAAGTCATTTTCTACCCATTTTGGCTTTAAACCTATCATGGGTTTTTTCACAAAAGCTTTTAATTTGCATTCCAGCACGATTTGAGTAATTTTTTTGCGATTTTGGCCTTGACCCGATTTTGGCTGCAATCCTAACCTGAATTTTTTCGAAACCATTTAGTTTGCAATCTAGCACGATTCGAAAAATCTTTTCGCGATTTCGGCCTTAATCCTAACCAGTCAAATTTCTCTTATGTTAGTTCAGGTTAGAAAAACCAATTTTATCAAAAACAACAAATTTGAAGTTTTTAATCAATTTTGACCGAAGGCTTTTTGACGTAAAAGAACGACGTAATCAAAATAAATGAAAAAAAAATTACAACCTTAAACGCTTTAAGTCATTTTTGACCTCATTTTTGGGTTTCATCCCAGCCTGAATTTTTTCGAAACCTTTTCATTTGCGTTCTAGCACGATTCGAGTCATTTTTGATTTGAGTCGTAACCTGTCAGATTTCACTTATTTAACCTAAAAACCAATTTTATCAAAAGCAACAAATTTGAAGATTTTAATCAATTTTGTCTGATTTTGACCAAAGGCTTTTTGACGGAAAAGAACGACGTAATCAAAACAAATAAAAAAAAATAAATTTACAACCTTAAACGCTTTAAGTCATTTTTGACCTCATTTTTGGGTTTCATCCCAGCCTGAATTTTTTCGAAACCTTTTCATTTGCGTTCTAGCACGATTCGAGTCATTTTTTCGCGTTTCTGGCCTTAATCCTAACCTGTCAAATTTCACTTAGGAATTTTAGCCCAAACACCAATTTTTTTAAAAACAACAAATTTGAAAATTTTAATAAGTTTTGCCTGATTGTGACCAAAGGCTTTCTGACGGAAAAGAACGACATAATCATAGTAAATGAAAAAAAAATTTACATCCTTAAACACTTTAAGTAATTTTTTTACCGATTTTGGCTGTAATCCTAACCTGAATTTTTTCGAAACCATTTAGTTTGCAATCTAGCACGATTCGAAAAATCTTTTCGCGATTTCGGCCTTAATCCTAACCAGTCAAATTTCTCTTATGTTAGTTCAGGTTAGAAAAACCAATTTTATCAAAAACAACAAATTTGAAGTTTTTAATCAATTTTGACCGAAGGCTTTTTGACGTAAAAGAACGACATAATCAAAGTAAATGAAAAAAAAAATTTACATCCTTAAACACTTTTAAGTAATTTTTTTACCCATTTTGGCTTTAATCCTAACCTAAATTTTTTGGAAACCATTTAGTTTGCAATATAGCACGATTCGAAAATTTTTTTCGCGATTTTGGCCTTAATCCTAACCAGTCAAATTTCACTTATGTTAGTTCAGGTTAGAAGAACCAATTTTATCAAAAACAACAAATTTGAAGATTTTAATCAATTTTGTCTGATTTTAACCAAAGGCTTTTTGACAGAAAAGAACGACATAATCAAAATAAATGAAAAAAAAAATTAAATTTGCATCCTTAACGGTTTAAGTCATTTTCTACCGATTTTGGCTTTAATCACAACATGGGTTTCTTCGAAAGGGTTTCTTCTAATTTGGATTCTAGCACGATTTGTGTAATTTTTTTCCATTTTGGCCTTAATCCTAAACTGTAAAATTTCACTTATTTTAGCCTAAAAACCAATTTTATCAAAAACAACAATTTTGAAGATTTTAATCAGTTTTGTCTGATTTTGACCAAATGCTTTTTGACGGAAAAGAACGACATAATCAAACTAAGTGAAACAAAATTTACAACCTTAAACGCTCAAGTCATTTTGACCGATTTTGTGTTTCATTCTAGCCTGAATTTTTTCGAAAGCTTTTCATTTGTATTCTAACACGATTTGAGTCATTTTTTCGCGATTTTGGCCTTGATCCTAATCTGTTAAATTTTACCCAAAATCCAATTTTATCAAAAACAACGATTTTTATTTTTTTTTGCCTTATTTTGAGCAAAGACTTTTTGACAGAAAAAAAACGACATAATCAAAGTTAATAGACTTTTTTTTAGTTCAGGTTAGTCTTTTTCTTCTGATTTTTCGCAGCCAACTTGTTGACTTTTTAATGACTCTTATAAGATAATAAATCGTTTTAATTTGACTCACTACAATGTTGCTATTTGGATTCATATCGACTCTTTTAATTGCCGGGTAGTTAAAAGTTTTTCTTTTCTGTTATTTTTTTTTAATTATCATATCGATGTTTATCATTGATTTTAATCAATTTTTCCTGATTTGGTCCCAAAATTGTATTTTCCTAGAAAAATTATGCTTTTGGTAAATAAAAGCAACAAATTTGAATAAACTTGTCCTGATTTTGTCCTAAAGTTGCATTTCTCCAAAAACATCGAAACTACTTGCACTTTTAGATAATGTAGATAGGTAATTTTTAGCCGATATTAGCCTTAATACTAACATAAATTGTTCTAAAAGCTCAAAATTTGCCTTTTTATATGCTTTGTGTAATTTATAAATATTTTTGGCTTTGATCCTAAACTGTATTTTTCCAACAATAACCAATTTGCATTTTCAGACGTTTTGAGTAATTTTTAAACTAATCCTACCCTGACATTTTCGAAAAACACAAAATTTTCATTTTGAGGCGATTTTGGTAAAATTTCAGTTCTTTTTATTTTTTTATTAACCACACTTTTATATTAACCAAAACTCTAATTGCTATAACTTATTTTTTTTTAATCGACTATTGAAAGAGCACAAAAATAGCTTCTTTTTTCTCAATTTAAAAATCTTCCGAGCTATAACTTTAGAACGAGTGGACCGATCGGAGTGGATCGAACTGCCTTCTACTTTTTCTTGGTGCCCTTTTTTACCTCTCATGAACGAAATTCCCATTGGTCAATTTTTGGGCACTTTTAGAATTGACTTTTTTACTGTTAAAAAATTCACTTACAGGACTACTCTGACCAGTATTAAGTTTGTCGTCACGTCATAAGAGATTTAAATAGTCTTATTTCGATAAGGTATATGCCTCTTTTTTTTCTCAAATTCCAACTTTGGCGGCTATATTAACTTTAGAATGAGTGGCCCGATTGGAGAGAATCCAATTTGTGCTGTTCTTGATGGCCTTTTTTCACCGGAAACGGAAGTGCCATCCATCAGTGCCTATCATGGGCGTAACCACGGTGGGGCAGAGTGGGGCACTTGCCCCCCCCCCTTCTGGCTCAAGGAAAAAATAAAAAATTTTAATTAAAAAAGAAAAAAAAATCAAAAATTTAAAATGCTTGAAATCTAAAAAAGTACATTTAAGTTTTGTGCAAATCGGTACATATCAAGAATGTTATGTGCGTAGAACAATTAAGCAACTAATTATTGCTACTTCCCACAAGGTTATAATGGCCACTTTTCGCAAACTTTGCACGTAATTTTTGAGTGTCCAAATAAAACCATTTATTTTTTTTTGCGTTTTCTTGGTTTTGCCCTCTCCTGGAGAAAGTTCTGGGTACGCCCATGTTTGTATATATATTTTTAATTTATATATTAACTGTACTTTTATATTAACCAAAAACATCAAATTAAAATATTTGAATGAATCAATTTTTTCCTGATTTTGTCCCAAAATTGGCTTTTCCTATAAACACCAAACATTGCATTCTTAAACAATTTTAAAATACATTTTTAAACGAATTTAGCCTTAATACTCACCTGAATTCCTCAAAAGGCTCCAAATTAGAAATTCTGGATTTTTTCATGCTGTTTTTGATGGAAATGAGACGATTTCAGTCTCCTATGAAAGTAACAAACTTAATGCTAGTCAACGTAGCCCGTAAGTGAATTTTTAAAAAATGGTAGTAAAGTCGATTCTGAAATTGCCCAAAAAGCGATCACAGAAAGGATCTATAGACTAGCGACAATTTTGGTGAAAAAGAGGTGAGATTTTTACGACAAATACAGTTTTTTTCAAATTTCAATAGTTTTTAAGATAAAAATCGAAATTTTTAAATCGACTGTAAAGTCAGATTTTATTCAAAAAATTTAGTTTATGTGTTCATGTTTGTATCCTTTTCGAGATCATTTTGGTCCAAAAGATAATTTTTTTCGCTTCAAAAATGTTTAGGTCCATTATAGTTCGAAACTTGAGGTAAAAATTTTTAGAACGATTGTAATGTCAGATTTCAGTCACAAAATCTAGTTTAGGAATGATGCAGAAAAATTAGTCAAAATATTCAGTGTTATTAAAAGCTGCGAAAAGTTGCTTTCTTGTCGTTTTGATAAAACTTTATTGGCTATTGTTTAAAAAAAAATGAATTTGTTATTGATTTCTGTGAAAAAAAAATACGAAAATTACTTTTTTTTAAAGATTTTATGGTAGGTACTTTAGTCAATTTTTCTTCAAAAATTAAATTCCCAAATTAATTGTAACGTCAAATTTTTCTCAACAAATTCTAGTTTATATAAGACGCAGTAGCGGTAATAGTAGTAGTAGTAGTAGCAGTAGTAAACAATGCGAAAGGGGGGGGGGGGGCGCAGCCTTGCGATTAGGCCCTAAAGGCCCTTTTCACGGTCCCTCGGTCCACCCATCCCTACTCCACCAAGGCCCTCATTCCTTCCACGAGTCGACCCGTTCCTCTAATGAAGGAGAGTATCCCGTCCCATTTCAGAGTCGGAAGATCGAAATTTTTCTTATTTTGGACTAAAAGTATGTTTTGCCAAAAACAACAAAATAGAAGAGCTCAATCAGTTTTTCCTGACTTTGTCATAAAATTGAATTTCTTCAAAAACATGAAGACTTGCATTTTTAGACGCTCTCAGTCATTTTAAATCAATTTTTGCCTCAAACTTAATCTATTTTGTTTTCAAAATTGCATTTCTGTTTAGTTTTAACTCGTCTTAATTGATTTTTGGCCCTAATCCTTACCTGACTTTCTCGAAAAACAGAAAACTGCATTTTTAGACGCTTTGAGTCATTTTTAGTAACCAATTTTCGCCCTAGTCTTAATCTATTTTGTTTTCAAAAACTCCAAATTTGCATTTTTTGTACTCTACAAAAAATCAAATAACTTTGTTTACTTTGTAAAATCAACCATTCTTATTTGTTAAAAAAACATAAAATATTAATTATAAATTCTGATTCAATCAATCAATACTGATGGTTTGCGTCTAAGCAAAAGCTTTGGTATTCAGTTTTGGCCACTTTTAGGTTGTATAAAGTCATTAAAAAAAAGTAAAAAAATAATTTTTTTTGATAGGAATCTACCACGGATATGAAAAACCAGATAATTCTGTTGTGCTTTTAGTGGATTTTGTAACTGAGTGTCAGGAGTTAAATAACCGAATTTCCTTTAATGAAATTTATGATTTTAATTTTAATTTAGATTTTGATTAAGATTTTTGAAATTTAAGTATCCAACTTGTTACTATTCATATGTTCAATAGAAGGCAATTTTAACCGAAATATGTCTTTTCTTGATTGTAATAATGTAAAAAAACTAAAATGATTTTAAAGCTCTTAAAGCAAGAACTGAACCTAAACTTCATCAAAAGACAAAAATCATTGATTGAAAAAATCCTAATTTTTGTTAGCACAAAACTAGAAGACACAGAATTTTTGTTTTTTTTTTTATTTTGTCTTATTATAATTCAAAAATAGCAGAACTAAAAAGAAGCAAATGTCCAGTTCCGTATTTTCATAGACATCCACTGGATGTCCACTGAATGTTCAGTAGTGCCATTGGATGTATATCCACTGGATGTACAATAGATATCAGCAGTTTTTTTTGAACATCCAATGGATATACATAATGGAAGTTCATTGGATGTTGCATCGGGCGACAAATGTACATCCATTGGATGTACAATGGATATCGGGTGGTTGTCCAACCCATTGTGTATCATTGAAGATGTCCATGTCGACTTCACTGTCAATTGAATATCCAGTGGACGTCAATTTGTTATGTGGGTAACGTGGGTACCCCAATTGCGATATTTTCCAAAAATTGTGGTATTTGTTATTTGCTGTTTTTACTCGAAAAGAGACGATTTTAGACTCCCATGAGTGTAGCAAAATTAACACGAGTTTGGTTATCCTCGTAAGTAAGTTTCTTAAAAGTGGAAAAAAAAGTCCGTTCTAAAAGTGCCCAAAAATCGACAACCGAAGGGGATTATCGCCAAAATGATAAAACCAATGGGACTTCCGTTTAAAAAAAAAATTGAAATTTTTTTATGCTTTTTTTGATCGAAATGAGACCATTACTTAATCCCTATAAATGTGAGAAAAAAAGAGAGATTAGGCCCTGCTAAATTAAAAAAAAATATATGTTGTTTTTGTCGGAAATGAGACGATTCCAATCTCCTAGGGACGTAATTAACTTATAAGAGTAATTTTACTTCGATAAGTGATCAGGAAATCAACAAGAATTAAACAAAGGTAAGAGATGGGACAATTAAATAGGTACACTTTATCTCACTCCTCCTCTAAGGAGGAGTGAGCTAATAAATTTGAAGTGTCAAACAGAAAAAAAAACTTAAAAGTTTGGGTAAGTAAGTATTGTAAGTAATTCAAATTATACGAATTATGAGCCAAAATGAAGATTGGGGATGTATTATCAATGACTTGCAGCACCGAAGCCAAAACCAAAGAAAAAATTAATTTTCCTGAGATTACAGTAGTTGACTATCGTTAGCCATTTGGCGCCAAGATGTATTTAGTATGGATAGGTTACCTTCTAGAGGTAATTTTCATTTCCTCTTCTCAGTGGTCCAGCCTTAAACGTCTTAAGGATAAAAAGTTTTTCATAGTAGATGCCATATTTTACTAAGCCGATTTTATGGTCCCATTTTAGTAAGGAAGATTCTGCTCTTAATGAAAGGAAGAAGCTCAACCTCCATTTATTAAGAGATAATTGACTTACATTTACATGTTTAATTTTTGTAATCTTGTTTTTCCAGCCCAGGGCCTTCCCTAAAGTATTACTTCAATATCAAAGTCTGTGAGCACAAACCGATACTTCTTGTAAAATGTAATGACGAATTCGTAATGGTATACGCCTGTATATACCAATTCTCGACTACAGTCTAAACACGCAATAATAAGGTTTGTGAACCGATACAAGTAGTATTATGTATATTTATTTAAAAAGTCAGTAAATATTTATATTCAGGGATTTATTTGCCCCCACAGTATCGATTTGAATGTATAGTTCATGTGCCCGGGGATTTTGTTGTTCGGTTTCCTTTCCATTCCGCCGTAAGTGCCATGTATTAAGACCTAATTTATTTTCCTTTGCTTCGTGCTGTGAACATTTTATACCTATTGGATCTCGAATGTTTGTAGTTCCCCGTCGATGCTAGTTTTCTTGCTTTTCCGACCTCTTTCCCACGCGGAGAAAGCTTGTTTGGAAATTGGAAAAAAAACCGAGAGAATAGTTCAACATCTAAGTAGTGGACTCGCTTAAGGACCGTCATTTATAGGCGCATACACCATGTTACAACACACTTTAAGTCATTAAAGATAATGCACACCAATAAAACCCAGCTATCGGGATTAGATGACCCTTGTGATACTGCGAAATCTAATGGGGCTTTAAAGGAAAACTTGGCGATGCGTTCGTTTGTGGTTGTTGGGTTTTATGAAGGCGAAAACACTGGGAAAAAGACATCTGTGCCAGCAGGATTGTAGGGTCCCCATAGGGGTTATTATGATATTGATGGGGTGGGAGTGGAGTAACAATTCTGTTTATTTAACTAAAATTTTTGGTAACTGATATTGGCTGATAACTCTTGTTATTGAACTTCAAGTAGTAATGACTACTGGAATATCGTTACTTTATTTGAGTATTACGATAACATTTTCTTAGAAGCGGACTGATTGATAACGTAATATCATAATATATTTTCTTTGTTTCAGTACCATGTTCAAAGACTCCCCCGAGTACATGCTCTCTATTGCCCAGGGATTCATGCATCGAATAAGGTGAGTTCCTGAGCCCCGTAATCTGGATTTGTGATTCTATTATTGGTTAAGCTAAACCAAAGTAAACATTTAAAAATCCGGCCTTACTCGAACTTATCTTCACTTTTTTGCTTTCCCTAACGGTTTTTTTTATGTATACTCTGTACAACGTTGTTCGTCGAGGTTGATTGGCAAATCTCCTGATAAGATTATAAGTGTTAAATAAATATGTATAAACGTCAACGGCTGGCTACATAACGGAAAATCAACCAAAGCCCTGCAGAGTTCCTTCCGGCCATAAAAATGGCAGTTTTTATGTGAATCTGTGGCAGTAAAGTGTAAAAAATGTGAGACTCTTATTGAAAACGTATTGGGGTATGTATGTATTTTGAGATCAATATCAGCCAAGTAAATACCCCCGCGATAGGAGCCAATAGATTACAGATGCAAACAATGAAAAGGAAGCCACACCCAATGTAGCAACAGACGTCGCTCTCTATTTAAAATCTTGAGTAAACAGTTCGTTGCTCCACGCAACGTTCATCATCCAGAGCACAATATTTATACCCATCATATTAAAGCTTTCCGAAGTAAATACAGGTACCTATTTCCTAATAAAAAAACTAGGTCAAAGACTACTAAGCTCCTGCCTCAATCCGGAAATCCACCCTTAGCGATATAGCAACTAAGGAGAGATGCAAAGAACATCAATTTTTGTTAGTGCTTGGTGCAGAGGCAGAGGATTCCTTTTGCGCTCTTAACCTAAAAGCACTAAGCAATTTTCTTTCATAGAACTTTCTGCATAGAATGACGATTAAGAGCTTAAAAATTATAATAAATAATTATAGAAAAGGAGCTTTGACCTAGTTTTAAATTTACTTCTGAACAACAATCTCATTCTACTGGCATTTGGCCCCGGATGTCAAAAATCGGGTTTTTTTGCTGTCCTGCACTAGAAAACCTCAACAAACTTACTTAATATTTACATTTTGTTGAATTTTTGAGAGTTGAGAAACTGGGACACTGAGAAATGATTTGTACATAGTAGCTCTAAGGGGGTGTATAGCCTTTCAGTTCTCATAAAGGTTCAAGACTTAAGTTGCAATAAGGTAAAAGAGCAGGAAGATGACTCCGGTGCCTATTAAACTTTTTATGTATTTTTAATAATAAATTTAAGTCTCAGACTGGGATAGTTTTGAAAGAAAATAATGAAGGCTTGGTTTCTGACCAGAGCCCCTACTGACTCTATTAAAAAACATTCTCTTGGTGTTGGGGGGGGGTGGGGTAAATCGACTTAATGTTGCCTGATTAATACTCCAAAATTTTGCTCCCCCCCCCCCCTGAAGAGATGGTACTCTAGCGAGAGAAGAGATGGACCCCTACTCTAAAAGGTAGTTTGACCTGCCATCTGGGGGCTCCAATTTGATGCCTCGGATGATGATATTCGATATTACCAATCCTCACTCCTACATCAAAGTCAGAGATTGCATTCTTGCTTGCGTATTAGATCTAATGCACTGGTGGATGTCACCTGCTCCTGCTCTGTACAACATCTCACCGATCTTTCGTACATTTTTGGCTTTAAGCCGCGAACTCATGGTCTCCAATTTGTCCATCAGCCAAAGCTGTACTGATGAGGGGTAGACCCCGAAACTAGTATGCAGATAGGTTGAGAGACAAATTGGTGACCACCTACTCTTTACTCTATCAACTATGTTTGTGAGAACATACATCATGGATCAAGTGGCAAGCCTTTCTTTTGATCGCTCTGAGGCTTTTGATACTACTAGTCATCAGTTGCTGCACCATAGTCTGAAGTTTTGTAGAATGAAGGATATGTGTGGTGCGCTACTTGTGTCTTATTTACGAAACAGAAGACAAGCGATTTATGTCTCATCCTTCTTATTTGTCACCTCTAACGGAAGTTAATCAGAGAACCAAATTGTTTGTAGGTGAATCGCCTGTCCAATTTTATGGGAGACACTTAAGTAGTGGCAAATTATATACTAGTTAAACTAAATTCAAACTAACCCGCATTTCAACCTCAATTGTTTGCCACTTTACTTTTTCACCTTTCATAGAAGTTTTTGAGAATATTCAGAAATAGAAAGAAAAAGATATTAGAAAAACTATTGCAGGTCGAGTTGCAGGTTCCCTTCACTTAAAAGGAATTCGATTTTAAATGGGTCTTCCTATATCTAGAAATATAGTAATTTAACATTTGTCTCATAATTTTTCAAGATTCTTGCTTCAATCCTTAAAATCTCAGATTTTAGCTTCAATTTCTGAAAATTTTATTATTCTTGTGCCCCATTCTATTCTTCAAGCAATTTAAGAAGTCTCTGATCAAATAAAGTTTTTCAAAATTTTGAGAAACAAGGTCGGAGAAGTGCAAGTTTTTCTGCACTTAAAAGGCAGTGAATTTTAAGTGACTCTTGCTATGTCTAAACATAAGGAAGTTTAACATTTCTTCCTTTCCAATATTCTTGCCAAAATTCTCAAGAACTCAAGAGTTTAGCCGCATCTTCTAGTTTTTTTCTGTTTTTTAATTATTTTTGTGTTTTGTCCTTATTTTCAAGTAATTTTAGAAGTCTCTTTTCAATCTTAGTTCCTGAAAATTTTGAGAAACAACGTGAGAAAGCTGCAAGATTTTCTGCACTTAGAAGATAACACATTTAAAATGAATCTTGCCATTTCAAGAAATAGGAAAATTTCACATTTCTTTCGTAGTTTTCCCAAAATCCTTTCTTAAATTCTTACGAACGTAGATTTTAGCTTCAGATTTTAAAAATTAAATTTTTTCATTATTTTTGTGTCTCGTTCGTATGTTCAAGTAATTAAAATCTGTGTTCAATTATACTTTCTCAAAATTTTGAGACATAAAAATAGACATTTTTTCTTCACTTAACAGATAGTTCATATTAAATGGCTCTTGCCATGTTTAAAAATACAAGTAAAAAATTTTTTAACATTTTTACTTTAGTTTTCCAAGATTCGTGCTCAAGTCTTAAGAACTAATAGCTTCAGTTTCTGGAAATTTAATTTTCTTCATTATTATTGTGTCCCATTCTTATCTTCAAGCTATATAAAAAGTGTCTGTTCAATTAAAATCTCTCAAAATTTTGAGAAACAAAGTTGGTAAAATGCAAGTTTTCTGCCCTTAAAAATAGTCGAATTTCAAATGAATCTTGCTTTGTCTAAACCTATGAAAATTTAGCATTTTTCCTTACTTTTGCAAGATTCTTTCTTAAATTCTTAACTTAGATTTCAGCTTCAGTTTCTCTAATTTTTTTTCTAATTAATTTCGTTCTTATCCTCAAACGATTAAGCAAGCCTCTGTTCAATTAAAGTTCATTAACATTTTTGAGAAACAAAGTCAGAAACTTGCAAGTTTCCAACTTTCTACAATATGTGGCGAACTTTGTTGTCTACCCCCTTGTATAGTTTCCCAAAATCCGTCCTTAAATTCTTAAGAACTCAGATTGAAACCTGAAAAACTTATTTTTTCAGTCTTCTCGTTCTTATCTTCAAGCAATTTAAGAAGTCTCTGTTCAGTAAGAGTTTCTCAAAATTTTGATACAAAATTTGAAAGAATGTAATTTTTTCTGCACAAAAAGTAGTAGAATTTTAAATAACCCTGGCTACGGCAAGAAATATGGAAATTTAACATTTCTCCCTTAGTTTCCCAAGAATCGTGGTTAAACTAGTGAAAACTCAGGTATTAGCTTCAGTTTTTTTTTGGAAATTTTATTTTTTCATTATTTTTAGGTTTTCTTCTTATCTTAAAGCAATTTAAGGATCAGCTCTATTTGAATTTATAAAAAATTTGATAAACCAAGTGGGAGAAATGCAAGTTTTTTCTTCTCTTAAAAGGTAGCAATTCTTGCTATGTCAGGACATATGGAAATTTTACATTTCTCCTTTAGGTTCTCAAGATTTTTGCTTAAATTCTTAAGAATTCAGAGTTTAGCTTCAGTTTTTAAAAATTTTATTTTTTTCCATCTTATGTCCCGATCTTACTTCAAGCAATTGAAGAAATCTTTGTTCAATTAAAGTTTTTCAAAATTTTTAGAAACAAGGTCGGAGAAATACAAGTTTTACTGCTCTTAATTTTAATGACTCTTGCTTTGTCTAAACATATGGAAGTTTAACATTTCTTTCTTTCCGATATTCTTGCACAAAATTCTTAAGAACTCAAGAGTTTAGCTGCAGCTTCTAGTGCTTCTTATGTTTTTTTAATTATTTTTGTGTTTTGTCTTTATTTTCAAGCAATTTTAGAAGTCTCTTTTTAATCTAAGTTTCGGAAAATTTTGAGAGACAACGTGAGAAAGCTCTTGCAGCTTTCTTTTCTCTCATTTTTTGCACTTAGAAGATAACGCATTTTAAATGAATGTTGCCATGTCAAGAAATATGGAAATTTCACATTTCTTTCATCGTTTTCCAAAATTCTTCCTTAAATTCTTACGGACTTAGCATGAGTTTTCTGAAATTTTATTTTTTCAATAGTCTTGTGTCTCGTTCTTATGTTGTAATTTAAATGTGTTCAATTATACTTTCTCAAAATTTTGAAACATAAAGATACAAAATTGCAAGTTTTTCTACACTTAATAGATAGTTAATTTTAAATAGCTCCTGCTATGTTAAATATACACGTAAAGACATTTAACGTTTTTACTTTACTTTTCCAAGATTATTGCTTCAATTATTAAGAACTCTTTGCTTCAGTTTCTGAAAATTTAATTTTTTCATTATTATTGTGTTCCATCCTTATCTTCAAGCAATATAAAAAGTGTCTGTTCAATTAGAGTCTCTCAAAATTTTTAGAAACAAAGTTGATAAAATGCAACTTATCTGCACTTAAAAGGAGGCAAATTTTAATAATTTGAATCTTGCTTTGTTTAGATTTTTAAATTACCCTTGCTATATCAAGAAATATGGAAATTTAACATTTATTCCTTAGTTTCCCAAGAATCGTGTTTAATTATTTTTTTGGAAAAACAGTTTTTTGGAAGATTTACTTTTTCATTATTCTTGGGTCTTGTTCTTATCTTAAAGCAATTTAAGGATCAGTTCGATTTTAGTTTCTCAAAAATTTGATAAACCAAGTGGGAGAAATGCAAATTTTTTTCTGCTCTTCTTAAAAGGTAGCAAATTTTAAATAATTCTTGCGCTATGTCAGGACATATGGAAATTTTACATTTCTCCTTTAGATTATCAAGATGTTTGCTTAAATTCTTTAGAACCTAGAGTTTAGCTTCAGTTTCTGAAAATTTTATTTTTTTATTATTCTTGTGTCCCGATCTTATTTCAAGCAATTCAAGAAGTCTCTGTTCAATTAAAGTTTTTCAAAATTTTGAGAAACAAGGCTGGAGAAGTGCAAGTTTTTCTGCACTTAAAAGGCAGCGATTTTTAAGACTGTTGCTATGTATAAACATATGGAAATTTAAAAAATTTTCCTTTTTAATATTCTTGCCAAAATTCTGAAGACCTCAAGAGTTTAGCTGCAGTTTCTAGGTTTTTTATTTTTTTTTTAATTATTTTTATGTCTCGTCCTTATTCTCAAGCAATTTTAGAAATCTCTGTTGAATCTTAGTTTCTGAAAATTTTGAGAAACAAAGTGAGAAAGCTGCATGATTTTCTGCACTTAGAAGATAACGCACTTTAAATGAATAAGGCTATGTCAAGACATAGGGAAATTTTAAATTTCTTTCTTAGTTTTCCCAAAATCCTTTCTTAAATCCTTACGAACATAGATTTTAGCTTCAATTTCAAAAAATTTCAATTTTTCATTATTTTTTGTGTCTCGTTCGTATGTTCAAGTAGTTTAAATCAGTGTTCAATTATACTTTTTCAAAATTTTGAGACACGAAAAGAGAATATTGCAAGTTTTTCTGCACTTTATAGATAATGAATTTTAAATTACTCTTGCCGTGTCTAAAAATACGAGTAGAGAAATTTAACATTTTTACTTTAGTTTTCCAAGATTCTTGCTTCAATTCTTAAGAACTCAAACTTTGGCTTCAGTTTCTGGAAATTTAATTTTTTCATTATTATTGTGTCCCATTCTTATTTTCAAACTATATAAAAAGTGTCTCTTCAATTAGAGCCTCTCAAAATTTCGAGAAACAAAGTTAATAAAATGCAATTTTTCTGTACTTAAAATGAGGCGAATTTTAAATGAATCTTGCTTTATCTAGACATCTTTACTTACTTTTGCAAGATTCTTTCTTAAATTCTTAACTTACATTTTAGCTTCAGTTTCTCTAATTTTTTTTCTAGTTAATTTTGTGTTTTGTTTTTATCTTCAAATGATTAAGAAAGCCTCTATTAAATTAAAGTTCCTTAACATTTTTGAGAAACAAAGTCAGCAACTTGCAAGTTTCCAACTTTCTGCACTTAATAAGTAGCGAATTTTGTTCTCCCCCCTTGCTTAGTTTTTCCAAAATTCGCCATTAAATTCTTAAGAACTCAGATTTTATCTTCAGTTTTTAAAAAACTTATTTTTTCAGTCTTCTTGTGTCTCGTTCTTATCTTCAAGCAATTTAAAAAGTATCTGCTCAGTTAGAGTTTCTCAAAATTTGAATTACAAAATTTGAAAAAATCTTATTTTTTCTGCACAATAAATAGTGCAATTTTAAATAACCCTTGCTACGTCAAGAAATATGAAAATTTAACATTTCTCCCTTAGTTTCCCAAGAATTGTGCTTAAATTAGTAAAAACTCAGGTATTAGCTTAAGTTTTCTTGAAAAATTTCTTTTTTGATTTTTCTTAGGTCTTGTTCTTATCTTAAAGCAGTTTAAAGATCAGTTCTATTCGAGTTTCTCAAAAATTTGATAAACCAAGTGGGAGAAATGCAAGTTTATTCTGCTCCTAAAAGGTAGCAAAGTTTAAATAATTCTTGCTGTGTCAGGACATATGGAAATTTTACATTTCCCCTTTAGGTTCTCAAGATTTTTGTTTAAATTCTTAAGAACCCAGAGTTTAGCTTCAGAGTCCGAAAATTTAATTTTTTTATTATTCTTATGTCCCGATCTTATTTTAAGTAATTCAAGAAGTCTTTGTTCAATTAGAGTTTTTCAAAATTTTGAGAAACCAGGTCGGAGAAGTGTAAGTTTTTCTGCACTTAAAGGCCGCGAATTTTAAATGACTCTTGCCATGTCTAAACATATGGAAATTTAACATTTCTTCCTTTCCAATATTCTTGCCAAAATTCTTAAGAACTCAAGAGTTTAGCTGCAGTTTCTAGTTTTTTTATGTTTTTTAATTATTTTTGTGTCTCGTCCATATTTTCAAGCAATTTTAGAAGCCTCTGTTGAATCTTAGTTTCTGAAAATTTTGAAAAACAAAATGGAAAGATGCAAGATTTTCTGCACTTAGAAGATAACACATTTTAAATGAATCTTGCTATGTCAAGAAACAGGAAAATTCCACATTTCTTCCTTAGCTTTCCCAAAATTCTTTCTTAAATTCTTACGAACGTAGATTTTAGCTTCACTTTTTAAAAATTTAATTTTTTCATTATTTTTATGTCTTGTTCGTATCTTCAAATAATTTAAATCTGTATTCAATAATACTTTCTCAAAATTTTGATACATAAAGATAGAAAATTGCAAGTTTTTCTGCACTTATTAGATAATGAATTTTAAGTGACTCTTGCCAGGTCTAAAAATACGAGTATAGAAATTTAACATTTTTACTTTAGTTTTCCAAGATTCGTGCTCAATTCTTAAGAACTCTTAGCTTCAGTTTTTGGAAATTTAATTTTTTCATTATTATTGGGTCCCATTCTTATCTTCAAGCTATATATAGGAAGTTCAATTAAAATCTCTTAAAATGTTCAGAAACAAAGTTGGTAAAATGCAAGTTTTCTGCCCTTAGATTTAGTCGAATTTCAAATGAATCTTGCTTTGTCTAAACATATGAAATTTTAGCATTTTTCCTTACTTTTGCAAGATTCTTTCTTAAATTCTTAACTTAGATTTTAGCTTCAGTTTCTCTAATTTTTTTTTCTAATTCATTTCGTGTTTTGTTTTTATCTTCAAACGATTAAGCAAGCCTCTGTTCAATTAAAGTTCCGTAACATTTTTGGGAAAGAAAGTCAGAACTTGCAAGTTTCCAACTTTCTGCACTTAATATGTAGCGAACTTTGTTGTCCCCCCTTGATTAGTTTCCCAACATTTGCCCTTAAATTCTTAAGAACTCAGATTTTATCTTCAGTTTTTAAAAAACTCATTTTATCATTCTTCTTGTGTCTCGTTCTTATCTTCAAGCAATTTAAGACGTCTCTGTTCAGTTAGATTTTCTCAAAATTTTAATAACAAAATTTGAAAAAATGTAGTTTTTTCTGCACAAAAAGTAGTAGAATTTTAAATTACCCTTGCTATGTCAATAAATATGTAAATTTAACATTTCTCCCTTAGTTTCCCAAAAATCGTGCTTAAATTAGTAAAAACTTCAGGTATTAGCTTCAGTTTTTTGTAAAATGTATTTTTTTTATTAGTCTTAGGTCTTGTTCTTATCTTGAAGCAATTTAAGAATCAGTTCTATTCGAGTTTCTCAAAAAGTTGATAAACCAAGTGCGAGAAATGCAAGTTTTTGCTGCTCTTAAAAGGTAGCAAATTTTAAATAATTCTTGCTGTGTTAGGACATATGGACATTTTACAGAATTGAAGCAAGAATCTTGGAAAACTAAAGTAAAAATGTGAAGTTTCTAAACTCGTATTTTTAGACATGGCAAGAGTAATTTAAAATGCATTATCTATAAAGTGCAGAAAAACTTGCAATTTTCTATTTTTATGTCTCAAAATTTTGAAAAAGTATAATCGAACACAGATTTAAATTACTTGAACATACGAACGAGACACAAAAATAATGAAAAAAATAAATTTTTTGAAACTTAAGCTAAAATCTATGTTCGTAAGGATTTAAGAAAGGATTCTGGGAAAACTAAGAAAGAAATTTGAAATTTCCCTATGTCTTGACATAGCAATATTCATTTAAAGTGCTTTATCTTCTAAGGCAGAAAATCATGCAGCTTTCTCACTTTGTTTCTCAAAATTTTCAGAAACTAAGATTCAACAGAGATTTCTAAAATTGCTTGAGAATAAGGACGAGACATAAAAATAATTAAAAAAAAATAAAAAACCTATAAACTGCAGCTAAACTCTTGAGGTCTTAAGAACTTTGGCAAGAATATTAGAAAGGACTTTTTTTTAATTTTCATATGTTTATACATAGCAATAGTCATTTAAAATTCGCTGCCTTTTAAGTGCAGAAAAACTTGCACTTCTCCAGCCTTGTTGAAACTGAAGCAAAGAGTTTCTGCACTTAAAAGGCAGCGATTTTTATGACTGTTGCTATGTATGAACATAGGAAAATTAAAAAAAAATTCCTTTCTAATATTCTTGCCAAAATTTTTAAGACCTCAAGAGTTTAGCTGCAGTTTCTAGGTTTTTATTTTTTTTAATTATTTTTATGTCTCGTCCTTATTCTCAAGCAATTTTAGAAATCTCTGTTGAATCTTAGTTTCTGAAAATTTTGAGAAACAAAGTGAGAAAGCTGCATGATTTTCTGCACTTAGAAGATAACGCACTTTAAATGAATATTGCTATGTCAAGACATAGGGAAATTTCAAATTTCTTTCTTAGTTTTCCCAAAATCCTTTCTTAAATCCTTACGAACGCAGATTTTAGCTTCAGTTTCAAAAAAATTTAATTTTTTCATTATTTTTCTGTCTCGTTCGTATGTTCAAGTAGTTTAAATCTGTGTTCAATTATACTTTTTCAAAATTTTGAGACATAAAAAGAGAATATTGCAAGTTTTTCTGCACTTTATAGATAATGAATTTTAAATTACTCTTGCCGTGTCTAAAAATACGAGTATAGAAATTTAACATTTTTACTTTAGTTTTCCAAGATTCTTGCTTCAATTCTTAAGAACTCAAACTTTAGCTTCAGTTTCTGGAAACTTAATTTTTTCATTATTCTTGTGTCCTATTCTTATCTTCAAACTATATAAAAAGTGTCTCTTCAATTAGAGTCTCTCAAAATTTTGAGAAACAAAGTTGATAAAATGCAATTAAAAAGTGTCTCTTCAATTAAAGTCTCTCAAAATTTTGAGAAACAAAGTTGATAAAATGCAATTTTTCTGTACTTAAAAGGAGGCGAATTTTAAATGAATCTTGCTTTATCTAGATATTTTTACTTACTTTTGCAAGATTCTTTCTTAAATTCTTAACTTACATTTTAGCTTCAGTTTCTCTAATTTTTTTTTTTTTTGTTAATTTCGTTTGAATTTATAAAAATTTGATAAACCAAGTGGGAAAAATGCAAGATTTTTCTTCTCTTAAAAGGTAGCAATTCTTGCTATGACATATGGAAATTTTACATTTCTCCTTTAGGTTCTCAAGATTTTTGCTTAAATTCTTAAGAATCCAGAGTTTAACTTCAGTTTTTATAAATTTTATTTTGTTCCATCTTATGTCCCGATCTTACTTCAAGCAATTGAAAAAATCTTTGTTCAATTAGAGTTTTTCAAAATTTTTAGAAACAAGGTCGGAGAAATGCATGTTTTTCTGCTCTTAATTTTTATGACTCTTGCTTTGTCTAAACATATGGAAGTTTAACATTTCTTTCTTTCCAATATTCTTGCCAAAATTCTTAAGAACTCAAGAGTTTAGACACAAAAATAATGAAAAAATTAAATGTTTTGAAACTTAAGCTAAAATCTATGTTTGTAAGGATTTAAGAAAATACTTTGGGAAACTAAGAAAGAAATTTGAAATTTCTCTATGTCTTTCCATAGCAATATTCATTTAAAGTGCGTTATCTTCTAAGTGCAGAAAATCATGCAGCTTTCTCACCTTGTTTCTCAAAATTTTCAGAAACTAAGATTCAACAGAGATTTCTAAAATTGCTTGAGAATAAGGAAGAGACATAAAAATAATTAAAAAAAATAAAAAACCTAGAAACTGCAGCTAAACTCTTGAGGCAAGAATATTAGAAAGGATTTTTTTTTTATTTCCATATGTTTATACATAGCAACAGTCATTTAAAATTCGCCGCCTTTTAAGTGCAGAAAAGCTTGCACTTCTCCAGCCTTGTTGAAACTGAAGCAAAGAGTTCTTAATAGTTGAAGCAATAATCTTGGAAAACTAAAGTAAAAATGTTAAATGTCTTTACTTGTATATTTAGACATGGCAGGAGCTATTTAAAATTAACTATCTATTAAGTGTAGAAAAACTTACAGGTTTGTATCTTTATGTCTCAAAATTTTGAGAAAGTATAATTGAACACATTTAAATTACAACAAAAAAAATGTAATTTTTTCTGCACAAAAAGTAGTAGAATTTTAAATTACCCTTGCTATGTCAATAAATATGTAAATTTAACATTTCTCCCTTAGTTTCCCAAAAAATCGTGCTTAAATTAGTAAAAACTTCAGGTATTAGCTTCAGTTTTTGTGGAAAATGTATTTTTTTCATTATTCTTAGGTCTTGTTCTTATCTTGAAGCAATTTAAGGATCAGTTCTATTCGAGTTTCTCAAAAAGTTGATAAACCAAGTGCGAGAAATGCAAGTTTTTGCTGCTCTTAAAAGGTAGCAAATTTTAAATAATTCTTGCTGTGTTAGGACATATGGAAATTTTACATTTCTCCTTTAGTTTCTCAATATTTTTGCTTAAATTCTTATAAACTCCGGGTTTATCTTCAGTTTCTGAAAATTTTACTTTTTTAGTCATTGTTCAAATAGAGTTTCTCAAAATTTTGTGAAAGAAAGTTGCATTTAAAAGGTAGCAAATTTTAAATGATTTTTGGTATGTCTAGAAATACGAAAATTAATCTCCGTTAATTTCTCAGGATTCTTGCTCAAATTCTTAAGAACTCACATTTTAGCTTTAGTTGCTGAAAATTGATTATTTATTTATTATTCTCGCGTTGTGCTTGTCTTCAAACAATTTAAGAAGTCTCTGTCCAATTTAAGTTTTTCAAAATTTTGAGAAATAATGTGAGAGAAGTGCAAGTTTTTCTGCAATTTAAGATAGGACATTTTAAATAAATTTTGCTAAATGTTATTTTTTGTTCATGCTCAAGTTTTATTCAATCATGCTCAAAAAATACGACCATAAATGTAACCACTTATTCTAGGCTCCAAAATGAGACAAAACTTTAAACATGAATCGAAAAATGCTTAGTTTTTAATATTATACAGGGTGTAAAGGGTTAGTTCATGAAACGTGTGACCTGTTAATTAATTAGTGTTTTTTTACAAGAAAATTCATTTTTCTCGAGAAATAATTTAGATTTATATTTTCAACAAGAGTATTTTTATTTTTGTAGAAATGTTCAAATTCTACCCCCGGTCTCCCTGAATTTCCACCCTTGGACAAATATGTCCATATCTCCTTATTTGTAGAAAAACACGTTTCGAAAACATTAATGAAAAACCATCCTCAGGATCTGACCTCTCATACCCTGCGTAGATGGAAACGAAGCATTTTTCGAAACACATTTATTTAAAGTTTTTGTCTTTTGTTTAGAGCCTGGAATAAATTTTACATGTATAGTACTATTTTTAGAAAAACCTTGTATATCTATTTTTTTTTTAATATCAACTGTGTTTTTTTTTTTAGCACGTTTTGACTGATTAAGTTATATTTACCATTAAATGAAATCTTGCTTTCCAACTCTGAAATCTAATATAGGGTAGCTCCTAGTAAGGTTTCATCCATGGCAAGCCATCGCTCTCTGACTTAGGTTTTTCAGCTTATTCTAACGTTACCACACGTATTAAGTAAATTAGTTTTGTCCTGAATACTGATGTATGCAAAAAGGATAAAGATATATTAAAGGAAACAATTTGCCAATGCAGATCTAATTCGCATGAATGGTTGGATGCCTACTGTAACGTGAAAAGTTGCAAGGCAAGCTTTGTAATGAGAGTGGGCTTTAATAGACGTTTAAGCTGATTATTATTATTTAAAACCGCAATTGTGGAAGAAGGACGGATGATCAACTTTTATAGTGCTTCTTGACCTTTTGATTGCGTTTAATTGAACTTTGGGTCGGTGATTGCCGGGCCCTCGCTATCGCTATTCACTGTATTTGCATTAGGCCGAGTTTACTGTACTAAAATCCGTTTCTATAAAGTTATTATAAGGCGGTGTTATTTTTAGAATCACAATAATAATTATTATGACAATCAGCAGCAAAATTACTAAAGTTTATTGTTTTACCAGAAATACGTGTGCATTAGCGTAAACGTACGAATTCTTGGAAGTTTCCTGAAATTCAAGAGGCGAATTAATGCGATTTTGTTGTGTAGGAAATTGAACCTTTTATCAGGACAATTGACAATAATTTTAAGTAATCTTAGTCACATTTCTATTACACACGTTGGGAAATTACTTATATAGAATATGCACTTACAACAATACAAATAACAATAAAATAAGACGTTGCGTTCTACTAAAGCTGTTATTTAGTTAGGCTAAGGACAGAACGTAAGAAAAAAAGTAGAGAAACAGTCCCGCATAAAGGACTATAAATCTAACAATATAAACTGGGCCCTAAGTTGAAAAAATGACAATAAAAAAATCTAGAGGAATAACTTACTAAGAGGCAGCAGCAATTGGTCTAGCCTGAGTTTAACAACAAAACGTAGTTTAATTTCTAGTTAGAAAACTTAAAATTTAGTCAAATAAGGACGCCTTTATTTAAAAACATTCCAAGTCTAAAATTCTTTAAAATGTCAGTGAGAAGATGACATTATATGGACGAACCATAAAAAGTGTTATGTAGCTTTATGATTATGTTACTGAAAATTTATGACGTTCGATTGTGTCCCAAAACTTGATATATAGGTAGGTATCTATCTATATTGTTGCACTACTGTTTAACCCTGAAAAAGGTACCTGCCTAGATATTCAATGATTTATTACTGTCTATGGTGGGACTTTAAGCCATAGAAGTCACTGAAGTCAGGTTTATTTGGCGAAAAGAAGTGGACACTGAAGAGAATTTTGAATTAGGAAGATGAAGTGATGGATGATCTATCATCAATTACACTTTCATCAATGAAGCTATTTTTTCATAAAAACAGGTTTTTATAAGTATTGATAACATACTATAGTAGTTTGTCTACAGAGTTGTCCATTATCCTTTGGTTTTCGTGTAACTGCAATCGCGTGCGGTAAAGAACCATTTTCCGCACTTGTTTGGTAAATACCTAACCGTTACTAGTAAATAAAAAACTGACAAACCGTTAAGTTTTTGATATTTTGTTTCAAACAAATTAGCCATTCTTTACTAGGTGACTAATTGACCACAAGAGAAATATAAAAAAAATTCTGAATTGGTTTTTGAAAATAATTGTATTCATTTATATTTTTTGAAGGCCCATATTATGTTTAATAAGTAGGTAATTTTGATTTGAAAAGGTCATCTAGTTGACTATAATATGTCAAAAGAAAAGGATGAAAGAACAAAAGCCAATTTACTTTGATTGTCATTATTTTCTGTCTTCAACCGAAAAAAAAACATGTTTTCTTCAAAACTCCTCTGGATTCTACGAAAAACTTTCTATAGAGATACGCTTACTTCATTGATAAGTTTAAAGCAAAATTCCAATCCCATCAATCGGTATCTCAAGAAGAGCTATAAAGATTCTGCTGGCGACATTTAAATTTACAAGAAAGTAGAGCAGTGTCTTTAAAACCTCAACCCTCTATGTTTTAAAAATAAGGCAGATACCTACCCTGCAAAAGTGTCAAAAAATTGGTTAACCTGTACACTGTAGCAACATTAACGTAAACATACACATCGTAAATATACCTAAAAACCTAAACGTTATCCATAAAGTCATCGTTGATATTGATTGGCCTTTTTTGCCACAAGTTATGTCTGTGTCTACTCTAGATACTTATCTCTTTTGACACTCATCAGAAAGCCTCGAATATCTAAGGGAAACTGACCTTACACCTGGCAATTTTGGTCTGTAACTATGGATCGAGACATCAGGAGCAATATTCATCTAAATGCTGCATATTTCTTGTACATCATTTGTAAAAAAAAATCGCTTTAATGGGGAGTAAAATAAAAATCACAGCAGCTAAGGCCATTCTAATATTTGTTCGCTGAAAATCAGAGATGGCGCTACCGGTGACACAGCCAGGTTAAGAGAAGAGCTAATAAGTGCGAATAAGTAAGGAAAACTGACCTTAAGTCTGGCGATTTTCGTTCTAAATTGTGGATTGAAACCTCTGGAGCAATATCCATCCAAATGCTGCACATTTCGTGTACACTATTTGTAAAAAATATCAGTTTAATGCGGAGTAAAATTGAAATTGCAGCAGCCAAGACGCCATTGTGGATACATGTGGGCTGAAAATCAGAGATGGCGCTAGAGTTGCCAACCTTTCCAATTCAGTGTTGCAAGATAAAGAAAAAAAAAATTGCCAAAAAATCGCGAATTCTAAGGCCGCCGACACATACAGCGGAACGGAACGGAGCGGAACGGAGCAGAAATGCTCATGTCAATAACGTCATTACACATGTCAATTCCTATTTTAGCTTTTATCTGATTGGTTTAAATTCAACTGTCAAATTAAGCTCCGTTCCGCTTTTAACCAAATTCCGCTGTATGTGACGTCGCCCTCAGAAAGAGAAAATCGCTATTCAAAAAATTCTATTGACAAATTCCATTGGCCAGCGATTCTCACTTTCACTCCTTCCTTAAAAATAAGCGTCAGGTGCGGTGAAGGTGACAAGACAGGACGAAGTTGGATGCCGCGGAAGGACGGCTGGAGCTGGACATGAACAAGAAAGAACAACGACACAAACCAAATAGCCAAGACAATGAAAGACGAACACGTAACAGAATTAACTGACAAATGACAACTGACAAAAAGAGGTCGTTTAGTTAGAGTTATGAGTAGGCGGAGTTTGAATATTTAGAGTAAAGAGGGTAAAATGTATAAAAAGAGCAAAAGAAAAACAGAACTGGAACTGATTCATGATTTGTCGCCACCATTTCACCAATCCAAGCTTAAATTCCGCCAATTTTGTAGCTAATCGCCATTTTCAATTCCAAGTCGCAAAAAGTCGCCACTTTGGCTAAAAGTAGCTATGGTTGGCAACTCTGGATGGCGCGAAGAGAAGGGCGAATAAATGCGAATAACTAAGGAAAACTGACCTTAAGTCTGGCGACTTTGGTTCTAAATTGTGGATTGGAACCCCTAGAGCATCATCCATCCAAATGTTGCATATTTCTTGTACACTATTTGTAAACAATATCATATTATTGCGAAGTAAAACTGAAATCGCAGCAGCAAAGACGTCTTTGATGATACATGTGGTCTACAAATCAGAGATGGCGCTACCGGCGACACAGCCAGGTTAAGAGAACGGCTAATAAATGCGAATAACTAAGAAAAACTGACCTTAAGTCTGGCGATTTTCGTTCTAAACTGTGGATTGGAACCTCTAGAGCAATATCCATCCAAATGCTGCATATTTCTTGTACACCATTTGTAAAAAATATCATTTTAATGCGGAGTAAAATTGAAAACGCATCAACCAAGACGCCATTGTCGATACATGTGGGCTGAAATCAGAGATGGCGCCATCGGCAGTACCGGCGACACAGCCAGGTTAAGAGAAGGGCTAACAAATGCGAATAACTAAGGACAACTGACCTTAAGTCCGGCGATTTTGGTTCTAAATTGTGGATTGGAACCTCTGGAGCCATCTCCATCCAAATGCTGCATATTTCTTGTACACTATTTGTAAAAAAATATCACTTTAATGCGGAGTAAAATTGAAATCGCAGCAGCCAAGATGCCATTGTCCATATATGTGGGGTGAAAATCAGAGGTGGCGTCACCATTAGTTATGGCGCCACAGCCAGGTTAAGAGAAGGGATAATAAATGCGAATAACTAAGGAAAACTGACCTTAAGTCTGGCGATTTTGGTTCTAAATTGTGGATTGAAAACTCTGGAGCAATACCCTTCCAAATACTGCACATTTCTTGAACACTATTTGTAAAAAATATCACTTTAATGCGGAGGAAAATGAGATCGCAGCAGCCAAGACGCCATTGTCGATACATGAAATCAGAGATGGCGCTACCGGCGACACAGCCAGGTTAAGAGAAGAGCTAATAAGTGCGAATAAGTAAGGAAAACTGACCTTAAGTCTGGCGATTTTGGTTCTAAATTGTGGATTGAAACCTCTGGAGCAATATCCATCCAAATGCTGCATATTTCTTGTACACCATTTGTAAAAAGTATCACTTTAATGCGGAGTAAAATTGAAATCGCAGCAGCCAAGACGCCGTTGTCGATACATGTAGGCTGAAAATTAGTAATGGCGCTACCGGCAGTACCGCAGTACCGGCGACACAGCCAGGTTAAGAGAAGGGCCAATATAAATGCGAATAACTAAGGAAAGCTGACCTTAAGTCTGGCGATTTTGGCTCCAAATTGTGGATTGGAACCTCTGGAGCGATATCCATCTTTGAAAATCAGAGATGGCGCTAACGGCGACACAGCCAGGTTAAGAGAAGACAGAGGAGCCAATAAATATGAATAACTATAAGGAAAACTGACCTTAAGTCTGTCGATTTTGGTCCTAATTGTGGATTGAAACCTCTGGAGCAATAACCATCCAAATGATGCATATTTCTTGTACATTATTTGTAAAAAATATCAATTTAATGCGGAGTAAAATTCAAATAGCAGCAGCCAAGACGCCTTTGTCAAAACATGTGGGCTGCAAATCAGAGATGGCACTACCGGCAGTGACGGCGACACAGCCATGTTAAGGGAAGGGCGAATAACTAAGGAAAACTGACCTTAAGCCTGGGGATTTTGGTTTTAAATTATGGATTGGAACCTCTGGAGCAATATCAATCCAAATTCTGCATATTTCTTGTACACTATTTGTAAAAAATATCACTTTAATGCGGAGTAAAACAGAAATCGAAGCAGCCAAAACGGCATTGTCGGTACATATGGGGTGAAAATCAGAGATGGCGCCACCGTCAGTTGGTCAGTATTGGCGACACAGCCAGGTTAAGAGAAGGGCCAATAATTGCGAATAACTAAGGAAAACTCACCTTGAGTCTGGCGATTTTGGTTCTAAGTTGTGGATTGAAACCTCTGGAGCAATATCCATCCAAACGCTGCATATTTCTTGTACACTATTAGTAAAAAAAATATCACTTTAATGCGGAGTAAAATTGAAATCGCAGCAGCCAAGACGCCATTGTTGATACATGTGGGCTAAAAATAGAGATATGACAAATAATAGAGACTAAAAATCAGAGATGGCGCTACGGGCGACAAAGCCAGGCTAAGAGAAGGGCTAATGAATGCGAACAACTAAGAAAAACTGACTTTAAGTCTGTCGACTTTGGTTCTAAATTGTGGTTTGGAACCTCTGCAGCAATATCCATCCAAATGCTGCATATTTCTTGTGCACTATTTGTAACAAATATCACTTTAATGCGGAGTAAAATAAAAATAGCAGCAGGCAAGCTGTTGATGTGGGCTGAAAATCAGAGATGGCGCCACCGGCTAAGGAACGTAGCCAAACTAAGAGAAGAGCTAACACAATCGAATAACTAAGGAAACTGAACTTAGATCTGCCGATTTTGGTTTGGAACTGAGTATCGAAACCTCTAGAGCTCTCCAAATGCAACAGATTTTTTGTACATGTTTTGTAAAAAATATCACGTTACGTAAATAAAAATCCCTGCAGCCAAGAGGCCATTGTTGATACTTGGAGACCGAAATTACTGAAAATTAAAAATCGGAGGTGGGCCAATACGCACTGCGTATAGTAGCGCTTCGTAAGTCAGGTTTACTCAATGGATAATTTTTCTGCCATTGCCATTATTTACACGAATGTGCTTTAAAAAGGTATTTAATTCGTAATTTATCTCATGTACAGGGTGTTTCAAATTCGAGCCACATCATTGGGGATCTCAGCAACGGTAAGAGATTCAGGGTCGGTTAAATTGGGGCAAAGTTGCGCAATTTGGAGTTCAATAATATGATGTTTTAATATTTGAAAAATTTTAATTATTTCCGGAGATATCCGAAAAAACATTAAATTTAAAAAGAATCGTTTTTATTTTGTTTTGAGCTTATTCGAGGAGATAATTGAAAATTATGGACATTTCGTCATTGCAACTTTTTCTGCCCTGTAAGATGGCATATTTAGTTTCTTCTGGCGACGTTTCATTTTTTGGGAACCATCATCAACTTTACTTTTTTAAATACGGACCTGGGTGGTTTATTCGTTATTTTGATAGATCTTTTTAATCCAAGCAACACGATATGCAACATGATATATTTTGCAATTACAGTTTAGCTAAAAATCGTTTTTTCTTTATATATCATTACCTCCTTTACTACCTATTGTTACTAGGATGTCTAACTACCAAACAAAGCACTAACCAAAAAGTCTTCTAACCAATTTCCTGGTGATTGCCCGTTGAATTACTCTAGCTCGCGTATAGCCCTTTTTCTCCTATTATATTGCCTTTTTTTATCATGAATTTCTGAATTCATTTATAAATACATCACTTGCAACAAGAAAAATACTTTAATATTTATTTTACAAATAAAATAAATTATAATCAACCATCTAAGATAATCATATAGGTTTTTAAATTCTAATAATGATTCAATTAATGATTCAATCCTGTTTGGCTTTTCCTAGAACTCTAATGCATTAATTCATTTTTGAAAAGGGTGCCGTGGATGATGTCAATATTCTAAAGGAAAATTTAATAATGGAAGCAAGCGAGTATACGAGCTAGAACAATTGAACAATTGCAACAACATTGTCAATTACCAGCAACTTGCTTAGACGAACTAAAAAATGTATTGAGGTGCAGGGAGAGTTATGCGAGTATTTACTTTAATGTTTTATATTTTTGTTCAGTTTTGTTAGTTAGTCATCCTAGTAACAATAGGTTGTAAAGAAGATAATAGGTATATATAAAGAAAAAAACGATTTTTAGCTAAACTATAATTACAAAGTATGTCATGTTGCATATCGTGTTGTTTTGATTAAAGAGAGCGATCAAAATAATGAATAAAAAATCTAGGTTCGAATTTTAAAAAGTAAAGTTGATAATGGTTACCAAAAAACAAAACGTCGCAGGAAGAAATCAGATATGTCATCTTACAGGGCAGAAAAAGTTGCAACGACGAAGTGTCAATCATTTTGAATTATTTCTTCGAATAAGCTCTAAACAAAATAAAAACGATATTTAAAAATTTCGTATTTTTTCGGATATCTCCGGAAGTAATTGGAATTTTTCAAATGTTAAAACGGCATATTATTGTGCCCCAAACTGCGCAACTTTGCCCCGATTTAACCGACCCTGTATCTCTTACCGTTGCTGAGATCCCAATGATGTATCTCGAATTTGAAACCCCCTGTACAGTGCGTTCATTTTATTTTATCACACTTTTATACCGTTGTAATTATTAATTTTTTTTCAGTTTCCTTGTACTATGTTCAGAGAGATATAGATTGTGCCATCCAGAACTAGGACTTATGATTTTATTAAATAAAACATTGGATGGCACCCCTTATTCTGAAACTATAAACATTTATCTCAAATTGCGGATCCAAATTCAGTAGATTATAACCCTAATTTCAACTTTGATTTGCGGACGTCGAAGACAACATCATCAGCTTCCCCTTCTTTGAATCTTTGCGTGAAACGTTTTCCCTTCATTCCCTCGAAGTATCGAGTGTTAGAGGGACTTATTGGGGTGGTTGGAAATTTGCCACAAAACTCAACCTTGAGCTCCGGCACATTTAATAACTCTCACGCAAACTTTCACATAAATCCTCCTTTAAAAACTGTAAATTCAAATTAAATTACACAACATAAATTAGATCAATACTTTCCAATGTCACGAAATGCTTTACTTGGCTAATATTAATATTAAAAACTATTGTTTTGTATTTCAGGATTAGAAATGCGCGCAAATGCCTGAAGTAGCGACTGACTCGGATATATGAGGTAAGCACACATAAAAACACATAAGTACGATCCTCCAAATTCTCTATTTCAGTTTGATAATTGCTTCGATCAGTTTTTCTAGCTTAGTCCCGGTGAACTGGGCCATATTTTCCTTGTTTTTGTAAAAAAGGAATGTAGGCATAGCTGAGACTTCGTATTCTTCGGCTAGTTCTTCGAGTTCGTCCACGTTTACCCTCAGAAAGGGCACTTTGTCATGTTCCTTGGCCAAGTCAGCTACTTTGCCTTCGACCATCTTGCACGATCCACACCACGGGGCATAGAACTCTACGATCAGCAACTGAGCTCCTCCTTTGGCTATTCGAGCATCTAAATCTGCCTTATCCTTAATATCAATGAGCATTTTGATACATTACAGCAAATTTTGATATGACGCCTAACCTATTTATTTGCGTCACATACCTTTCTATTTACCTGCTTAATAGGGAATTCTATTTCAGGTCAGCATCTATGAAATGATGAGTCCGAGACTGTTCTGGCTTCTGGTCATGTCCGTGTCGTTTATTCACCAGACAACTTCGGATTCTGATTGGACTAAACACTGCAATGTATGTACTTGTATCTGGGTCAGTGGAAGGAAGACTGCGAATTGTTCCAATAAAGGATTCAGCGAGATCCCGCGGGATTTAAGCAACGTAGTGCGAGAGATAGACTTCTCCAATAATCCCCTCTATAATCTTAATGATGGCGAGTTCATTCGTGCCAACCTTGTAGATATACACAAGCTGAAGTTTCAGAATTGCTCAATAGAACTTCTTAGCGAAGGTGCTTTTAAACGACTAGCGCTTATAATCGAGCTTGACTTGTCCAGAAATATGATCGTTGAGCTTAAGAAAGACACTTTTAGAGATAACGCTAAGTTAAGGATTCTTATACTTAGCTACAACAGAATTAGAGAACTGAAAGACGGCTTGTTTAGTAACATGTCCTTTATCCAGCGGATCCATGCGGACCATAATGAAATCAGCTTCATAACGGAGAATACCTTCCATAACTTGCCGAGTTTGACTGATATAAGTTTAGGGTATAATAAATTGAAAACTGTTAGTTTCGACATAAAGAAGAGACTCCCCAAGTTGAATAGTTTGAATGTAGCAGAGAATCCTTGGGTGTGCGATTGTAGCCTCGAGGTTTTCCATAGATCAGTGGTGCAGAACAACCTTATTACGCACCAAACCAAATGTGAAGCACCTCCGAAACTTAGAGGTAGATTATGGACGTCCAAGGAGGAATTTCCTTGTTCACCTGTTATAGTTCATCCTGAACCATTCACTCAAGTTATCGCCAATACGAACAATGTTACTTTGACCTGCAAGGTCTTGGGAGAACCTACTCCTGATGTAGACTGGACAAACAATGGCCATATTGTCGAGCGGGAACCCAGGAAAAGTAAACAGAAATACTTCACAGCTAAAAGTAAAACTGGTGAATATACCTGGAACAACTTGACAATAATAAACGTAAGCTACAAGGATCGGGGGGATTACAAGTGCATAGCCAAGAACCCAGGGGGCGAAGACGAGAGGAACATAACTTTAGTCGTAGACACCGATGCCTTGGCAGGGGGCAGTTTGGATTTGGGAGGCTCTTCTGGTCTAATAATCGGTCTTTCGGTGGGACTCGTCGTCCTGCTAATAATTATCTTAGTGCTTGTCTGCCTATTCTGTCGAAAAAGCAGCGGAAACACCCTTCAGTCCAAAAGGAACGACCTCGGAGGCTCTTCGCAGGAGGCCATAAGTTTAAGCGAGAATAATGTACTCAAAAAGGGCCTCATCACAGAGGTCAATCCCGTCAGCAAACCACCAAGGGCACCAGTGCTCACGTCAGTGATCAGCGGTGGTACCGAAGTGAGCGATGTCAAGAGAAACCTTCTAGACAACGAGTCGGTGTTTGGTAAGTGTTCAGCAATAAGCAGCATTCGTAGATAAGTAATGAATGGCTTTTATTAGAGTATGATGACGAGACGAGGTCCGATTATGACCAGCCGCTGCTGCAGGCCTCTCACAACCAAGACTACAGACTTGCGACCGCCCCTTATCCCCCGGATTTGTTGTCGTTCCCTCCGAGATCTCAAATTTCTCCCGCGGGGTCTAACGCTTCTACTATTATTCTTGAGAACAGGTAAGGTTGAGCAGAGTAACCATAAGGAATTGTAAAAACAGTGAGATATTATGTAAAGCGACATCTACCGGCGTTTCAAACAATCATGAAACGTCGGTAGATGTCGCCGGGCCTTATACAATGCGTATGTTCCGCCGACGGCAGCAGCTGAGAAGTTTATTCAGCGAACCCTGAAATTGGCCAATCAGGTGCCGATTTTTAGCGTTCGCTGACTAAAATTCTAACCTGCTGCCGTCGGCGGAACGTACGCAATGTCTCATTGGTTTAGAACTCTTTTCTTTTAATAGCCAACGAATCGGTCTTTAATCGGCCTCATTAGCAGCAAGAGCTGTATTGATGAGAGATATACTCCGAAACTAGCCGTATACAGACTCGTATGCAGATGGGTTTATTGGTAGATCGGAGACCACTGCACTCTTTAGTTTTTGTTTCATTACCATAACTCAAGCTTCTTTCATGAGAGTCTTCTACCATTACACTGTTTATCGTGAAGTGAGTGTTAGACGTCACTTGCACAGTGCTTTGAACAATAAGAAGGACCAGTAGCCTTTCAAACTTATTTTTCTGTCAGGTTTGAAGTACACCATACTGATGAGCTCCAATAAGAGCGAAGCCGGTCTATGGTTCCTCTGCCTGATAGAGAAATGAGTTTGATACTCTGCTAAACGTCGCCCCCAGACAGAATAGGTACGAATCTCGGCCATCTGTCTGTGGGAAGTAAAATTTTCGGCAAAAAGCTGGTTTTGGTTCACTTCACATATATCTCGCATGCCCTAGTGGAAGCACCTGCCGTCGTCCGATGGCGCCACTTACGTATATACAAAGTGCTTTGAGCAAGAACCAGTAGCCTTTCAAACTTATTTTTCTGTCAGGTTTGAGGTATACCATACTGATGAGCCTCAATAAGAGCGAAAGCAGTCTGTGGTTCCTCTGCCTGATAGAGAAATAAGTTTGATACTCTGCTAAGCGACGTTCCCAGACAGTATAGGTACGAATCTCTGCCATCGGTCTGTGGGTAGTGACAACTTCGGCAGAAAACTGGTTTTGGTTCAGTTCACGATTTATCTCGCATGCCCTAGTGGAAGCACCTGCCGTCGTCAGATGGCGCCACTTGCATACATACACAGTGCCTCGAGCAAGAGAGGAGACCAAGTATTTTTCGAACTCGTATTTCTATCAGGTTTGGGGTCTACCATACTGATGAGCTCGAATAAGAGCGAAACCTGTGTATGGTTCCTCTGCCTGATAGAGAAATGAGTTTGGTACTTTGGTAAACGTCGTCCCCGGACAGAATAGGTACGAATCTCGGTCATCTGTCTGTGGGTAGTGACAACTTCGGCAGAAAACTGGTTTTGGTTCAGTTCACAATTTGTTGCGCATGCCCTAGTGGAAGCACCCGCCGTCGTCAGATGGCGCCACTTACATATATACACAGTGCTTTAAGTAATAAATAGAATCAATAGCATTTCAAACTTATTTTTCTGTCGGGTTTAAGGTATAGCATACTGATGAGCTCCAATAAGAGCGAAACCGGTCTATGGTTCCTCTGCCTGATAGAGAAATGAGTTTGATACTCGGCTAAACGTCGCCCCAGGCAGTACAGGTACGAATATCGGCTATCTGTCTGTGGGAAGTGACAACTTTGGCAGAAAACTGGTTTGGTTCCATTCACGATTTATCTCGCATGCCCTAGTGGAAGCACCTGCGTCGTCCGATGTCGCCACTGGGCTTTGAGCAATAAAAAGAACCAATAGCCTTTCAAACTTATTTTTCTGTCAAGTTTGAGGTATACCATACTGATGAGCTCCAACAAGAGCGAAACCGGTCTATGGTTCCTCTGCCTGATAGAGAAATGAGTTTGATACTCTGCTAAACGTCGCCCCCAGACAGTGTAGGTACGAATCTCGGCCATCTGTCTGTGGGAAGTGACAACTTCGGCAGAAAACTGGTTTTGGTTCACGATTTATCTCGCATGCCCTAGTGGAAGCACATGCCGTCTTCCGATGGCGCCACTTACATTATAGTGTTTATGATTGTTTAAAACGCCGGTAGATGTCTCCTGCCTAATATCTCACGGTTTTCTCTCAAGGTATCAGTAATTAAGTTAGTTAATCCACATCTCAGAAACATGTAGAAGCTGTGATCTCTTTCGGTATAAATTTTTTTTTTCTAATGAATAATGATGCACTAAAATTACTGTCGTTTTTCCTCATGATCGTTTTCTTGATCGTTCTTTTTCGGTTGCTTTTAAAATTATTTTATTACTTCTTGTTGCCGTTCTTTTTTATTTGCTTTTAAACAAAATTCCATTGTTTTGCAGTAAAATAGAACAAGAAAAAACTGTTTACTCTCATTTTTCTCTTTTTACCTTTAAATTAATCTTTTATTTTTCAAAAAATGCATTAAACTTAAAGTTATAAGAAACTTGATAAGCATTAAGGCTTTGCTTCATTTTAGTAGTTAGAGCTGAAAATTGTGGCTGGAATGAGCAACAGGCCTGCGTTTCGACTTTTATGGAGGTTTCTTCAGCATGAACCTGAAAGATATTGTCAAATTGCTGTTACGTATATGAACAACTTCATGCATTTTAATGAGAAGAATGAATAAGAACATGCCTACGTTTCGAATTTGGTAGAGGTTTTCTTCTGAACCAAATTAAAAGATAGTTGTGTTGTTGACTGGTTTTCTATTTCTGGCGATTTTTGCCATTCTTTGGTTTTCCATTCTGGATATGTGTTCATTCCTGAAGCATCTTCTTGCGCGGATCCATCTAACCACGTCCTCTAACCCTCATTCTTCCCTAATTTCGCTACTCATTCTTTGGTTCCAAAGTGTGTTCCGCACCAACGAATGTTGATGTTCTAAATTTACTTTAGTTTTTCCTTATTATCGTTTTCTCGTTTGTTCTTTACTTGATTTTAAAATTAATTTATTATTTATTTTTGTCGTCCCCTTTTTATTTTTTTTTTATATAAAACTGTTTACTAAACCTTTTCACTTTTTTTTATATTTAAGTTTAATAACTTTTTCAAAAAATACTTTAACATAAGTTACGAAAAACACTGATAGTAAGCATATATGCTTCCTTTTGATTAAAATTAAAAGGGGTGGGTGGAACGTGGAATAGGCCTACGTTTCGAGTTTTATAGATTTTCCTCAGGACGAAACTAAAAGATATTGTCAAACTAATGTTTCACACTTACTTTAGTAGTTAAGTCTAAGAGAAAACGACAGTTTTATTGATTTCTATTAGAGAATTTCCTTTAGTCTCTTTTTCTGTCATCATTTTTGCATTTTAAGACTTTTAGCCAGTAACTTTTTTGCTCACTTTTGGTCGTCACTCATCTACGTCTACTTTTGCTACCATGGTATCAGTGATTAAGTTAATTAATCCACAATCTCAGAAACGGTAAAGGGTGTGAATTCTTTGGTTTTTTAAAAACAAAGACGTTAAAAAAAAACAAAAAGTTTTTTTTAACGAACGTTGATGCACCAAAATTACTTAAATGTTTCCTTATTATCGTTTTTTTCGTTTGTTCTTCTTCTGCTGCTTTGAAAATAATTTTATTACTTTTCGTCGTTCTCTTTTTATTTTTTTGTAACAAAATTACCTTTTGTAGTAAGATAGAATAAGAAAAAACTGTTTCCTTTAATTTTTGGTTTTTTTACATTTTAATTTTGCAAAAAAATCATAAAAAACAAGTTACAAAGCACCTGATTCTTCGTTTTCATTAAATTTGGAATTTTAACCCTGCCTAGAAACTTTAAAATGTCGGCAGTTGCCCAAATGTGAGATCCAACACTTGCCATCCGCCAACTATTGCTAGCCTGAGAAAAAATGAGTTGTTTTTTACAGTGTGACCACTGACAACTGAATGTGGGTAAATAGCTAAGCTTGGAATTTAAGTTTTATTAAGGACACACGCTCATAGGAGAGGCGGTTACATGAAGCGAGCTTATGTGAAGCACAAAAGCCTAGGAAATTAACCGATTTGGATACCTGTAATTCTCAGTTAGTTGTTAGGCGTTAGTCTCAACTCTAAGAAAAGCCACAGGCGAAGAAAGCTTTCAATTTATGCAAAGTGCTTCCTTTAGGGGCGGGGCTTTGGCGCACATAACGCAAATTAAATTTCCACGCAACTGAGAAGCTCCGCCCATCCTCCCCCCCCCCCCCCCCCACATGCAAATGTATTAATAATACCTATCTCAGTTGGGTACCGCTTCAGTCACTGCAGCGGTTTACATTACTAAAGTTCTGATAACGATGATTTTACACTTCCTAGTCCAATTTACCCTCTCCATTACTATTCCATGATTATCATAAACATGTTGCTTTTGCAAAACAACTTTTCCGAGTTTGGATCTCACCCACCCCAAAGTTAAATTTGCTGGCCCGACGAGCAAGCCTGATGAATAATGAAGTGCCAGCGAATTAGCTACTTTTAACAGTTCTTCGTTTGCCCAGTTATTCACTCGTTGAGGACGCAACTTTCCAAATTTCGCAATAGCATCCCAAATGAATTATGCTCGGTAATAAAATCAAACAACACTTTCCGGTTTAACGAATAGTCGGTCCGTGAATTTTGAAACGTAAATGGCTGAGCTTTCCATTCGTAGCGTGCATTTTAAAATGTATTTTCTGCCCCACCGGTTTAACTCTAGTTATAAACATCGGGATGACTGTAATCTCGTTTCCCTCGCATACGCTCGCCCAATGAGGGCCTTATGTCGCCCCAAAGTAAAACTGTTTTTTTTTTAACAATTTTCAGACTACCCCCACCGCATGGGCCTCAAAGTCCACTGCACAGTCCCCTTTACGACCAGTTGAGCATGTATAAAACGCTTCCGTACTCCAGATCGCACAGTCCATTCGCCCCCAATTTGGGGGTGGCCAGGGTTCCCAGACAAGGGGCTGGATATGTGACGATACCCAGGAGACCAAGGCAAAGTTGGAGTTCAGAACCTCCACCCAGCAGTGAGATTATAGCGGAACCATTATATGATAATTTAGGAATGCGCACTACAGCCGACGGTTAGTTTCTTCTCTACAGCTTTTTGATATACCAATAAACGATTCCATTGCAGGAAGCTCAGTTCTATCGTTGAACAAAGCGGTCTCGGAGCCCGCGTCCACTCCGCGTTCGACTAGAATGTTTCCATTGAGTCCTTCCGCAGCTATTGCACCTATAGTAGAATCTCACGAGACCACCCCACCCCAACAGGATCACACCAAGTCTTCCTCTCCAATATTAGATAAGAGACCATTGCCAAGTCCACGACAATCACAGGCGCCGGTGAAGACTAAACCTAAGGTGCCCCAAAAGCCCACTGGAAGTCAGACGTTGCCTAGGAATCTTCACGAAATGAAGCCAATCCAGAATAGCCCTAAGGAGAATAGGAGTTCAGTTGCCAGCGATACGCCCTTAGTAGAAGAAGGTAGGTATTTCTATTTAGGTGTTTACGTGGGTATTTTATTATAATTTTTTCTTTTAATAGGGAAGCCTAAAAAAATTCCTCCGCGTCCTCCGCCAAAGCCCACCAAAAGGGTAAAGTCTTCGGGTCCTTTGTTTGAAGACGAGGGGGAAGACGGGACGGAGGTGTGATTGTTACTATTACCGGTGCTCTTTAGAGCACTGGTTCTCTCGCCCTAGTGATTATAACAGTTATAATCGTAATTATTATTATTAGTTTGACCAAGAAAAAGCGCTATTTTCTTACTTCAAATTATACAGGGTTAAAATTTAAATTGTACATACTAATTAATTTAAAATGTAATTATTAATATTATTATTGCAATTAGATTAACGATAATTTATCAATTTTTTTATACTTAATTATTAAATCCTGCTGTTAGTTATAAATAATATAAATTTATAAAATTAATAGGCTTAAACAACAAACCGTTTCCTTTAGTATTAAAGTTTAATACCTATCGATAGACGAACTATATTTTTGATGAGTGCCTTAGTGTAAATCTTGTATATACGTGTAATCAGAATAAATGGCAAACAGATTAAATAATTATTCCAGCGACAATAGTTAGTTTTCCTACATAGTTTTGCTTCTATAGGCCACTCTTTTATGAAATATAGAGAGAGTAAAAGTCGATCATCTAGTACTCTTTTTTTTTTTGTTGTTCACAATAACAACTAGACTAGGGTCAGAAATGCATAGTTCAACAATCTCGTCAGCTATCCACTGGTTTCTATTTCCAGCTTCACGCTCAGCTAACGTTAGTGACAAAAGAGTCAAGCGACTTTATGGACCTACTATGTATGAAACTCCAGAAAGATTCAATGGTGACCCATTCCTAGATTAATTGATATGCTTGGTCACCATTTGAAAAAAGCCTACAACGTGATGCCAGCAGGAAATCTTAACAGTGCCTCTTACGAAGCAAGTCCATTGCACCACGGCTTAGTAGCACGGAAAACACTTTAGATAGTATTATGACCGGCCGTGAAAGCCTTCACAGTCTGATATTCTGAGTTACCCTTGATCGATTCTAAATAACTACTTGTGATGCTTTCTGAATTAAATTTGAGATTTCTCAATTACATTTTATGTTTTCTAAATTGCACTTGACAAAACTGAATTACAATTGATGGTTTCTCTATTACAGTTGACTGCTATGAAATGCACTTCCTGCTTTCTCAATTACCCTTGAGAATTGTAAATTACAACAAATGGTTTCTAAAGTACACTTGACTATTCTAAGCTACGCTTGATCTATTCTGAATTACACTTGATGATTAACTTGATGACACAAAAATACACACTGAAGAATATTTGACGATCGTGCACTTGATGCTTTCTCAATTATACTTGACTATTCTGAATTACAAGTAACGACGGTTTCTAATGTACAATTAACTATACTGAGTTACACTTGATCTGTTCTGAATTACACTCGATCGATTCCAAATTACAATTTGTGATGCTTTCTGAATTAAATTTGAGGATTCTCAATTACACTTGACAATACTAAATTACAATTGATGTTTTCTCTATTAGAATTGAATACTATGAAATACACTTGATGTTTTCTGAATTACATTTTATGTTTCGCACTTCACTACTCCGAATCACTCAAATTGCACTTGACTACTCTACATTTCAATTGATGGTTTTCCAATTACGTTTTACTTCGATGAAGTCACTTGTTGCTTTCTCGCCTATATACTTGGCTATATGTGAGTTATAAGTTTCAGTCTTGACTATTTTGAGTAAGAGTTGATGCTTTGTTCTGAATTACACTTGATGCTTTCTAATTTACGGTTGATATTTTCCAAATTACACTTAATGCTTAATGCATGGTGTCCCAATTACACTCGACTACTATGAAATCACTTGATGCTTTCTCAATTACACTTGATTATTCTAAATTACAAGTAACGACGGTTTCTAATGTACACTTAACATGCTGAGTTACACTTGATCTGTTCTGAATTACACTTGATTGATTCTAAATTACTACTTGTGATGCTTTCTAAATTTAATTTGAGGTTTTTCATTTACATTTTATGTTTTCTAAATTTCACTTGACAATTCTGAGTTACAAATGATGGTTTCTGAATTAGAGTTGACTGCTATAAAATTCACTTTCTGCTTTCTCAATTACACTTGAAAATTGTAAATTACAACTAACGGTTTGCAAAGTACACTTGAGTATTCTAAGCTAAGTTTGATCTGTTCTGAATTAAACTTGATGATTAACTTGATGACACAAAAATACACTGAAGTATATTTGACAACCAGGCACTTAATGCTTTCTCAATTACACTTGACTATTCTGAGTTTCAAGTAACGACGGTTCCTAATGTACTGTTGCGGACTCGGGGTTCATAAATTCCAGTGCAACGATTTAATACGAAAACACTATTTATTTATTCCACAAATACACTCGACTACTAATTAACTCAGTACTTAACACTTTATAGCCTTCTATTATCGCTTCGTAACTTTAGCTTACTTATAGCTCGATTAAAATACGACTACTCGGGCGCTCTGTGCGCCTTTTATATACAATCCTAAAATTACAGAAAAACCTAGAAAGTTCTTTATAAGAATTCTTGAATAATCTCATATAAAAAAAAACGGTTGTAAACAACTGCCTTCTAGATTAAGCCAGACAAGCAATAAATCACTCGTGTCAGCCATGACGCAGCGCGGATAGGTCGCGAAGCTCCACCAACCAACACGCTCCCATGCGTTGCCCCGCCTCCCATGCGGCGTTGCTGCGATCGTAACATTGCCCTCCTCCTAAGTCTGTTCGTCCCGAACAGATAGAGTTCCATGGTATCGTGCTAATCGATCCAAATGAACGACCTTCATCTTTGACCTAGGGGTTCGCTGGATCCTATACCCAACATCATTAATCTTCTTTATAATTGTATAAGGTCCTTCCCAATTTTGGCTAAGTTTGGGCGACTTCCCCACCTTTCGCCTCGGATTGTATAGCCACACCAAATCACCATCCTGGAAGCCGCGGGAGTTAGCTAGTAAGTCATATCTTGCTTTGGCTCGATCACTGGATATCCGCAGTTTATTCCTGACTTGCTCATGAACATTGTTCAGCCTCTCCTTAAGCTCCTCCACAAAATTCTCAGAGCTGAGCGACTCTTTTTCTGGTGTTCCATACATCAAATCCGCAGGAAGCCTCATTTCCCTCCCGAACATCACTTTCGCCGGAGTATAACCAGTGGCTTCATGCGTAGAGCCTCGATATGCCATCAACATGAGAGGTAGATGTTGGTCCCAATCACGCTGATGATCTGCCACCATTTTAGACAGGTAATGTTCCATGGTCCGATTAAATCTCTCTACCATCCCATCCGACTGTGGATGCAAAGGAGTTGTCCTGGTCTTGCGAATTCCGAGAAGTTCCATGACCTTCTGGAAAACAGCCGATTCAAAATTTCGGCCCTGATCAGAATGAAGTTCGAGAGGGACTCCAAATCTGCAGAACATTTCATTTACTAGCACCGTTGCCACAGTCGTTGCTTCTTGATTAGGCAGGGCGTATGCTTCAGGCCATTTAGTGAAGTAATCCATGGCGACCAAGATGTATTTATTGCCCGACTCAGTCTGAGGAAACGGTCCCGCGACATCAATTGCTACCCTCTCGAATGGAGCACCTACAGTGTACTGCACCATTCGGCCGCGTGATCTTGTTCGAGGTCCTTTTGTGGCACAACAAACTTCGCATTTGCGGCACCAAGATTCGACGTCTTCATGATAACTCACCCAGTAATACCGCTCTTTAATTTTGGCCAATGTTTTATTGACCCCAAAATGGCCTCCGCTTGTTCCGTTGTGCATTTCCTGTAGTACATCTGATTTTCTGCTACCAGGAACAACCAACTGACTGACTACGGACTTGCCATCCGGACTCTCCCACGCTCTCTTCAGTAATCCATTTTCTATTTTAAGAGAGTGCCACTGGGCCCATAGCGCCTTCAGGTTTGGACTTTTACCAGCAATTTCTTGCCATTCTGGTCTCTTGTCGTCAGTCTTTGCAGAGAGGATGAGTCCAATATCTGGATCATTCATTTGTTCTTCTCGAAGGGTCTGTGTGGTCCAGCCATCGTTTATTTCTACCGACGTTCTCCTTACCAAAGGAAGTCCCTCACGCTGCTCAGTTCTTTGACAATGCCGACAATCTTCTTTACAAGGCCGTCTAGACAATGCATCGGCATTTCCGTGAGACCTTCCTGGTCGATGTTCAATTTGGAAATCGTACTGCTGCAGGCGCTCTATCCATCTGGCTATTTGACCTTCAGAGTTCTTCATCTGTAATAACCATTTCAAGGCTCCATGGTCAGTCCTAATCAGGAACCTTTTTCCATATAAGTAGCGATGGTAATGTTCGACTGCTTTAACGATGGCCAACAGTTCCTTTCTAGTGACGCAATAGTTTCTTTCTGGCTTATTTAAAGTCTTACTGTAGTATTCGATGACCTTCTCTTGCCCGTTTTGTCTTTGAGAGAGTACTGCACCTAGACCACAGTTACTTGCATCCGTGTCCAAAATAAAGAGTCCGTCCTTTATAGGGTAAGCCAAGATCGGACTAGAACAGAGGGCAGCTTTAAGCCTTGCAAACGCCTGACTGCATTCGTGGTTCCACAAGAACGGTGTTTTCTTTTCCGTTAATTTGTGCAGCGGTTTTGCGATGTCGGCAAATCCCTCTACAAATCTCCTGTAGTAAGTACATAGTCCCAAAAAGCTCCTTACTTCGTGTTTGTCTCGGGGAACTGGCCAATCTTTAATGGCAGATATTTTACTATGGCTAGTTTTAATGCCTTGTTCTGAGATAGTATGCCCCAAGTACTCGACTTGCTTCTGGAACAGGCTGCATTTCTTGTAGTTTAACTTCCGGTGAGCATTCCGTAACTTGTTGAAGATTTCTCTTAAATTCTTCAAGTGCTCGTCGAAATCACGTCCCATGACAATTATGTCATCTAAGTATACCAGGCAAGTTTTCCAAGTCAGCCCCCTCAAGACAAGTTCCATTAGTCGCTCGAAAGTTGATGGAGCATTGCACAATCCAAAAGGCATAACAGTGAATTGGTATAGTCCAGAACCAGTAGAAAATGCAGTCTTTTCTTTGTCTTCGGGAGCAATCTTTACTTGCCAGTACCCACTTTTTAAATCTAGAGTGGAAAACCACTTTGATCCCGATAAAGTTGCTAAGGTGTCGTCTATACGTGGCAATGGGTAGCTGTCTTTCTTGGTTACATCATTAAGTTTCCTGTAGTCAACACAGAACCGCGTTGAACCATCTTTCTTCTTAACAAGAACCACAGGCGACGACCATGGACTAGATGATTCTTCTATGACGCCCTCCTTTAAGATTTCATCCAGCAAACTGTTAACTTCTTGTTGTTTAGCCAGAGGGACCCTTCGTGGGTGTTGTCGTATTGGCTGGGCATTTCCTGTGTTGATCTTATGGACAACTAAATCAGTTTGACTGTCGTTGCTCTTGAAGTCGAACATATCAGATTCATCCATAGCAAATTTTATGGCAGATTGAAGTTGTTCCCTTGACAGATGACTCCAATGTCGTTTGAAAGCATCAATAACCTCTGGGGAAGCTTGGTTAGAAGATTTAACTTTGGATGTCTCTGCTTCGACACAATTGCATACCCATTGCACAGGCTCATAATTGGCAAGAACTGTTCCTTCTTTGAGCTTGATGGTCTTTTCTCCAATATTTGCAACTCGTACTGGCATAGTCTTCTTCGTGTCGGTCAAAGTTCGTGCTACCATGATTTCAGTCGTCAAATCCAGGTTAGTTTCTATAAGTCTTATGGACCACCCAGGATCATTTTCAGAAGTCACTGTGATAATTTGTTCTGAATTTGGAGGAATTTTCACATCTTCCACCACCAGTAGACGGACACTAGTTTCCACATTTCCATTGGTTAATGCAAACTCCTTATCTCCAAATGTGAGAATATTCCGTTTGTGATCATAGGAGAATCCATGTTTCCTAATGAGATCCATTCCCAAAGTAAACGTCTTTTATCCTGGCAACCAACACTTTATGCCGAACTTCGAGTCTTTCTCCAATAATGATGGTGACATCGGCTTCTCCATCTATAGGGCAAGACTCTCCAGTGACTGATTTTAACATAATAGGATTGGGCAATGGTTGTATGGTATATCCGACAAATTTATCTGGCCTTACAATGGTCACATCCGCTCCTGTATCGATGGTAATCTGAATTTTCTGTCCCTTAATGCGTCCGGCCACTGTGAGACTTTTGCCACCCAAATTATTGACTTTAAAGATCCTGGGGGTCTTAACGGGCCCGGTCAATTGCCCCCTTGCATTGACCGGAATTAGTTTTCCTGGGACCTAGGGCGTTCTTGGTCGCCGCTCGGTCTTCTAAACGACGGCGACGGACTTCTTGCCCTATTACGGCAGTTACTCTTGATGTGACCCAGTCTGCCGCAGTTAAAACATTTTATGCCCCGATTGTCTGTTGATCGAGGAGTTCTTTCTAACAGGGCTTGCATATTGACTGCCATATCCTTCATCGCTTTATGTAAACTGGCCATGGATTTAGCCGTAGACGTATTCGCCTCTTCATTGCAAGTTGCCATTCTTACACGTGGAGATGAACTAGATGACACTCGTGACGCCTCGAATTCCAGGGCCCGAACTAGTGCCTCGCTGATATCCTTGGGCCTTACTAGACGTAAGTGGTATCTCATGTCACTATCGCAAACTCCCTCAATGAACCTTTCGGCGGCAAATTGCATTTGAAAAGATTCAGGGGCCGATGGATATGCCAGGTGAATGAGTCTGTCTATGTCCGCCTCAAATTCTTGTAAGGATTCACCTGACTTTTGCTGTCTCATCCTCAGCTGGGCCTGGAACACGGTTTCTTTGTGCTCATTTCCAAATCGTAGTTGCAGAGTGTGTACTAAAGCTGCATAATTACTTTGATCAGCTGCCGACAGAGATTGATGTAATTCAGCTGCTTTTCCACGAAGTGCTACCACTAGTGATGTAGCTTTTTGGGGCACGGACCCGCCATTTGCTTTCGCAGCTGCCTCAAATTGGGTTTTATAAATTTCCCAGGCCGTAGTACCGTCATAATTGGGAGGCTTAATTTTAGCGTTGGCTGTGCTAAAACTCTCTGTAGACACGGTGTCGTCCTCAAGTTGTTCCCGGAATTTCTTTTCTAGTTCGAGAACTCTCTGGTTGACAGCTTCGAGTCCTTCGTTAACGGATTGCATTATTCTTTCTTCCAATTGTTGCTCCCTAGCTGCGAGATTGTTCACTAATTCTTCTTTAAACCGTTTCTGTTCTTCTTTTTGTTCTAAATAACGTTTTTCCTGCTCTTCTTTCTGTTCTAGATAACGTCGTTCCTGTATTTCAACACGTTTTTCCAGCTCTTCCTTCTGTTGTTGATAACGTCGCTCCTGTACCTGATCACGTCTTTCTTGTTCCTCTTTTTGCTCCTTATAACGCCTTTCTTACTCTTCTTTCTGGTGTTGATAACGTTGCTCCTGTACTTGATCACGTCTTTCCTGCTCTTCTTTTTGTTCTACATAACGCCTTTCTTGCTCTTCCTTCTGTTGTTGCATAAGGGACAGCAGGGCGGCAAGTTGATCCTCCATCGCTTGATGCTGGCTTCTGGTCACTGGCATAAACACGTAATGTCCGGTAATGAAGCACTCACTTACAGTTCAGCAATATTAGTCCTCAAATTCCCACTGGAATCCCACTTCTGACACCAATTGTTGCGGACTCGGGGTTCATAAATTCCAGTGCAACGATTTAATACGAAAACACTATTTATTTATTCCACAAATACACTCGACTACTAATTAACTCAGTACTTAACACTTTATAGCCTTCTATTATCGCTTCGTAACTTTAGCTTACTTATAGCTCGATTAAAATACGACTACTCGGGCGCTCTGTGCGCCTTTTATATACAATCCTAAAATTACAGAAAAACCTAGAAAGTTCTTTATAAGAATTCTTGAATAATCTCATATAAAAAAAAACGGTTGTAAACAACTGCCTTCTAGATTAAGCCAGACAAGCAATAAACCACTCGTGTCAGCCATGACGCAGCGCGGATAGGTCGCGAAGCTCCACCAACCAACACGCTCCCATGCGTTGCCCCGCCTCCCATGCGGCGTTGCTGCGATCGTAACAGTACACTTACTGTACTGAGTTACACTTGTTTAATTCTAAATTACTACTTGTGATGGTTTCTGAATTAAATTCCATATTTCACAATTACATTTTATGTTTTCTAAGTTTCACTTGACAATTCTGAATTACAAATGATGGTTTCTCAATTACAGTTGACTGCTGTGAAATCCACTTACTGCTTCCTCAATTACCCTGGAGAATTGTAAATTACAACTAACGGTTTCTAAAGTACACTTGACTATTCTAAGCTACGTTTGATCTGTTCTGAATTACACTTGAGGATTAACTTGATGATATAAAAATACGCTCTGAGGTATATTTAACGCCAGGCACTTGATGCTTTCTCAATTACACTTGACTATTCTGGCTTACAATTAACTACGGTTTCTAATGTACACTTAACTATACTGAGTTACACTTGATCTGTTCTGAATTACACTTGATCGATTTTAAATTACAGCTTGTGATACTTTCTGAATTAAATTTGAGACTTCTCAATCACATTATATGTTTTCTAAATTGCATTTGACAAATCTGAATTACAATTGATGGTTTCTCAATTACAGTTGACTGATGATAAAATACACTTCCTGCTTTCTCAATTACACTTGAAAATTGTTAATTACAACTAACGGTTTCTAAAGTACAGTTGAGTATTCTAAGCTACGTTTGATCCTTTCTGAATTACACTTGATGATTAACTTGATGACACAAAAAATCACATAGAAGTATATTTGACAACCAGGCACTTGATGCATTCGCAATTACACTTGACTATTCTGAATTACAAGTAACGAGGGTTTCTAATGTACACTTAACTATACTGAGTTACACTTGATCTGTTCTGAATTACACTTGATCGATTCTAAATTACTACTTGTGATACTTTCTGAATTAAATTTGAGATTTCTCAATCACATTATATGTTTTCTAAATTGCACTTGACAAATCTGAATTACAATTGATGGTTTCTCAATTACAGTTGACTGATGATAAAATACACTTCCTGCTTTCTCAATTACACTTGAAAATTGTTAATTACAACTAACGGTTTCTATGTTTTATGTTTTCTAAATTGCACTTGAAAATTCTGAATTACAAATGACGGCTTCTCAATTACAGTTGACTACTATGAAATACGCTTCCTGCTTTCTCAATTAAACTTGAGAATTGTGAATTACAACAAAAGGTTTCTAAAGTACACTTGACTATTCTAAGCTACGTTTGATCTGTTCTGAATTACACTTGATGACACAAAAATACTTCTTTTGACTTGACTGATACCGTACCACTAATGTTTTTTTTTAATTACAGTTGACTAGTATAAAATACACTTGATGTTTTCTGAATTACATTTCATGTTTTGCACTTGACTACTCCGAAGCACTCAAATTTATAGGCATAATTTTAATTTATAATTTTCCAGTTACATTTGGCTACGATGAAGTCACCTGATGCTTTCTCGCCTATATACTTGGCTCTTCTGAATTATAAGTACCAGTCTCTACTATTTTGAGTAAGACTTGATCTGTTCTGTATTACACTTGATCGTTTGTAAATTACTACTTGTGATGCTTTCTGAATTAAATTTGAGATTTCTCAATTACATTTTATGTTTTCTAAATTGCACTTGACAATACTGAATTACAATTGATGGTCTCTCTATTACAATTCACTGCTAAGAAATGCACTTCCTGTTTTCTCGATGACACTTGAGAATTGTAACTTACAACAAACGGTTTCTAAAGTACACTTGACTATCCTAAGCCACGTTTGATCCGTTCTGAATTAAACTTGATGATTAACTTGAAACCTGATGACACAAAAAATACACAGAAGTATATTTGACGAACAGGCACTTGATGCTTTTTCAATTACACTTGGCTATTCTGAATTACAAGTAACGACGGTTTCTAATGTAACCTAACTAAACTGAGTGACACTTGGTCTGTTCTGAATTACACTTGATCGATTCTAAATTACTACTTTTGATTCTTTCTGAATTAAATTTTATGTTTTCTAAATTGCACTTCACAATATTGAATTACAATTGATGGTTTCTCTATTACAGCTGACTGCTATGAAATACATTTTCTGATTTCTCAGTTACACTTGAGGAACCAAACGGTTTCTAAAGTACACTTGACTAGTCTAAGCCACGTTTGATCTATTCTGAATTACACTTGATGATTGACTTGATAACACAAAAATACACTCTGAAGAATACTTGACGACCAGGCACTTGATGCTTTCTCAATATAACTTGACTATTCTGAATCACAAGTAACGACGGGGGTTTTTCAATTACACTTAACTATTCTGAATTGTACTTAATCTGTTCTGAATTACACTTGATGCTTTCTCAATTAGACTTGACTATTCTGATAACAATCGTACTGAAGTACACTTACTATTCTGAGTCTTGATCTGTTCTGAATTACACTTAATACTTTCTGATTTATAATTGGAAATGTTGTAGTCTTAAGTTCCTAAGTGCAGACGAATCCTGACTACACTCATTGTTACATTTCTATAGTTTTCTCTTTGTTTTCCCCTTTAGTTTAAATGTCACATTTTAGATTTTAAGAATTCCTGGCAAGAAACAGGTTGTTTTTCTTCTTATTTACGTCCTAAATATTGTGCTGAATTGTAAGAAATGTAAATGCAGTCGTAGTTTTTAGACCTACCTGGCGGACACCTTTTTGGTACTCGAACAGCGTAATTTGACTTCAAATAGTTACTATTAACTGAATCCACGATTAGCTCTTTCCTGTAGAGCTCACTAGAGGGGTGTCCATTTCTGAAGTTATTGCTTAATGACCAGGGAAAACTGCAAAAGGTTCCAAGAGATCCCAACCTACAAGACCCAAACATCTGAGCACCAAAGTAATTTGTCACAGGCTTTGAGGCACCAAAATTAAAGCAGAAGAACTATAATTGGTAACAGTTTATCCTTCGTAAGTAACGACGTTGATGTTGAGGCCAGAAGTGTGTGGCTCAAAAACTTGACAAAAGTCAGATACTGCAGCTGTTGCTACAAGTATGGGACTGACCACAACCAGTGGGAGGTTGACCAACTCAATAGGTATTATGGTTGGTTGTTATCTTGGGTTCTGGTCCTTTTGTCTGATTAAAATAAGTTACAGCGGGTGCTTCTAACTTCTCTGTTTAATGACGTTTCGACACAAATTGGTGCCTTCATCAGATTACTACAACATATGGAATACTTAGTTTAAAGATAAAATTTTTACAATAGCAGGAAGGAATGATGTAAAGGAATACATGGAAAAAAAAATTTATAAAGATTACTACAAGTACGAAATAAATTGTTGAAACATAAACGTATTGAGGGATGATTAAATTATAGTGGACGTATTATAGTGGAAATGATGGTGGATGAGCACAACTTTGTTAGACATTTCCATTACCCGTAATTTCCGCTCTTTTGTCTTTTTGCTTTCTGGGCTTCTTTGGTATTATACAGGCAAACTTCCATGGGTACTGAGAAAAAAACAACTCAAAGGCGTTAATGAAAAACAAATCTTTTAGAATTCATTTATCATTCCAAAGCATGATCCCAATTATTTTTTTTTTAATTTTGAACATAGGTTATCAATAACAAAAGTGTTTCGACTACTAAAGTACATCAGAAGGTGTATATACCCGTCTTAGGTAGTTGGCAAGTGGCACATCTGTCAAGTGCTACAATAAAAAAAAACTGTTGAAATCTTAACAACTAGAATAAGCATGAATATTCGAAAGAGTGACCCCAATAAAGAGACGAATAGATTGGTTCGACAATGCAGGCTGGAAAGCAGGAAAGACGTGAAAAAGTTCACCCTGGAAGACTTGGTGGCCACTCAGCTGACCGACGAATTGATGGAAAAGTTCGATATCGGAAAGAAAAGGCGCGAAGCCCTCAAGACTTTTCAAGCGGATTACTGTAAGAGGACCAAGCTGAAGGAATACAAGAAGATGTTGACTCCTTTATACCCGGAAGTGCCAAGGTTTAACACAGCATTTAAGAATTTGAGGAGTTATGCTGAGGAGTGTCCTACCAGCAAGATGTCCATTTATCAGGAGCTGGCTATTAGAAAAAAGGTAACGAAGAATATGTATTGAGAGGTGTTAAAAGCTGCCCATTTCTTGGACAAGCTCCTTGAAGTTACCGATTTCGACTGTTACTCCAAAAAGCCCAGAAGGTTTATATTCATTCCATTTGTGTTCCACATCCCTTCACAATGCTTTGAGCATCGAAACTGACTTTTGTGATTGAGATTGAAAATTTTTTTTGAAAGAAATACACACTATCATTTTCTCTATAGCACCATTTTCCTTTAGATACAAAAGAAGGCTCTAGAAGCAAAATTCCCCCAAATAATAGACAACATAATAACGGAGGCCCGAGAGCACTTCAAAGCAGTCACCCATATCGCCGGGGTGAACTTAAAAGTACACGCCCGACCAGAAAACGAAGGGAGATTCTACGTCGCACCATACAAATACCTTGGACGCACTGAAAACTATGATAACTTTCTTTTCATGAAGAGCGAGATGACGACAAAGTTTCTGCTACACCACAACTTGGTAAGGAGGATCCTTCAAGAGTGCATCGTTGGATTACCGGAAATTCTTTGCAACATTAGGTGAATACCTACTTATCTTAGTCGCTGATGGGCAGTTGTTGAGCAATGTTACCATTTATGCAGCAACCTCCGGAGCAAGCCCTACGATGTAAGAGAGTTGGACGGTATCTTCAAAAAGTATATAGAAGAATCTGAGAACTATATGAAAAAACTGCACAACAGGGTGGTGGAGATTACTGAAGAAGATCGAACCAAAGCAAAAGTGGGCCCTGCTGTGTATAATCGAATTTTAAAAGCTTGTAACGGCCTGTTGTCGGTCTATTTCGGTCAAGCTTTATACAGAACCATCGACCATATAATTGCGGTCACTGAGAATGAAGACTTAGTTCCCTATCTTAAGCTATCAATTAGTTATGATGAAAACTTGGTGCTGCAGCCCACCGCTAATGATCTGATTATCATTTACAACTTGTTCATTTCCAAGCTAGTGGAATGCTCAAATAACTTCTTGGTTCTAGAGTATTACCGAAAGAAGAATTACCCTTCTAAATGCCTGCATATAAATATTACTGAGGAGTTTGTTAGTAATTCTATTGACAGGGTGGCAGCTAATATCAACGACCTATACATTCCCATAGGGGAGTATGTGGTAAACCTGGACCAAGATTTTGCTGAAATTTATACAGATATTGGCGTCTTGGGTAAATTTTTATTAACAACTCCTATTGACTTAAAACTTACAAATTGCCTCAACAGATAGCCTACCAGGTTCTTCTGTAGCCCTTGACGCACAGCACAGATTCAATCTGGGTTGTGATCAAATCAAGCATTACCAGGATTATATTCGCAAAGCCAGCAGCATGCTCAGCAGCGAATACTTTGGCATAGGACAACTGATTCTTTCCGAATACGTGGCCACCATGAAAGAATCCTTATCACTGGTGATTGAGAGCATTTTCAACGAACTGTGTAGCATTCACATAGGCGAAGATGAACAAATCTGTCAGGCTTTCGAAGATTTGAAAGATTATGCTCTGACCAAGCCAAAAACAACTGAAGACTTGATTGCACAAGGTAAGAACAATACTTTCAAAAGGATGCTAACTAGGTAATTCCTGTTGAAGGAAAGCATATGATTTGGGTGAAAACGGTGTTGTTGCACGAGTTGAGAGACAGGATTCAGCAAATGCTTTACAACCTAACAAGTCTAGTGGAGTTTGGCACTCTGACTAAAGAGCACATGGAGCTGAACGCTGTCACTGTGCAGTGGCTTAAAAATATTGAGCCAGTACTGGAAACCAACTCGAGCATGTACGAACAAATTAAGTTTGAGTATGAGGAGAGATTGCAAGCTACCATCAGATATGTGAACACCACCATAGAGAAACTAATCCCAATGCTAGGTGAGATCTCACTGAGTCCCCTTACACGTATCTTATTTTTGTGTTTAAACCACAGGCAATCTTGATGATATGGACGATTTTGAGAGATGTCGTGAGTACGTTAACCAAATAAAAGTGCATTTGGTAGTGCTGAGAGACTTAAGGCAGAAGATCACGTGGATTGTCAAAGAGCAGAAGTGTTTGGGATTCAACGTGACCAGCTTTAGAACTGTAGAGGATGTGGAAAATTGGGTCTACCCCTTCTTTCACCTCATCAAAGTTTGCATGAACATCAAGAGGTACATTTTCTCCTCTACCTCTCTTTCTCCTCTAAAACTTCTCCTCTGTTAACTCCCACTCAAGTGACAATTTAAGTTTTAAAACAGTGTACAAGGGTTCTAAAGTTAAAACATGAAACTTGAAAAATTTCACTCTAGAAAGACCCTTGAAGAGTCGCATAAAACAGTTTTAAGCCCAAAAGACCCGTTTTCAAGAATACTCTTTAAAATTAATTTAAGACCTCTTAACCTTATGACGCTCTTCTTTAAATCCTCTGTAAGTCTATAATAAAACTGCTATTTGCCCTCGATCACGTTTTTAAGAGTTAAGACAGGATTCGTCAAGGTCGTCTTGTGTTGTTAGTTATAAATTATGCAAATTATGTTGCACAGGCACATAAACGTGTGGCTTGATGGTCCCTTCGAGTTCCTCAACTTCGAAGAAGCCGACCAGAAAATGGAAGAATATATGAAAGAGCTTCTGAAGATCCAAAAGACGTACCGCATGAAACTTCGGTTTGTTAAATATTATTGTCAATAATGTTTATTTTTAATGACATTCTTAAAGACAAGCCAACACCGACAATGCAAGGGTGAGGTTTTTTGGCGCTATAGATGACCCAGACCTATTCGCCTGGCCATCTCCACTGAAGCTGACTTCTCTAGGAATCCAGAGACTTAAGGAGTTTCGTCCAGCTTTGACCCTTATGAGGATCATGTGCAATGATGCTCTGGTAAACAAGTTTAAAGTCTAATCAAAGAAAAACAAACAGTATAGATCGCATTAGGTTAAGAGGCATTGGAAAGAAATGTCGTCTATTGCCGGTTTCGACCTCACCCCCAATGCTGGAACATCTCTAAGGAAACTTACCCAAATGGGTCTTGAACCTGATTTGGATAAATACGATGTCATTAGGTATGCAAATATTACTTGTTAACAGATAAGTAGAATGTGTTTGACAGTTCTGGAGCCACTAAAGAGAGGGAGCTCTACAACAACTTGCAAAAAATGCAACGAGAGTGGGATGATATTCTGTTCAAGACTGGACTTTTTAAGGACACTGGTGTTACCATTCTTACCGCCTTAGATGACATACAGGTCTCCTCGTTGCAGACTTTTTCAAATATTGAAATAATTATTTGTTACTTGCCAGGTGGTTTTGGATGACCACATTCTAAAAGCCTTAACAATGCGAGGATCAATTTTCGTGAAACCTTACGAGACAGAAGTGAGGGCTTTTTACGACAAATTGCTTAGGATCAATGGTACCCTGGATGAATGGGGCAAGGTGCAATCTCAATGGCTCTACCTCCTTCCGATCTTCTCTTCGAAAGATATTGTGGCCCAAATGCCAGAAGAGGGTACTCTTTTTAAAGAGGTAACAAGATAGGTTAAAAAAACGTCTTCTTACCAGTGATCTTGGTAGGTCAACGATACCTACAAAAGGTACATGGACGTGGTAATACGCGACCCAAGGGTGTTTCAAGTAGCTGGTGCGGAGGGGGTGTTGGAGGTTATGAAGCACTGCAATGAATTGTTGGATAAAATCAACGAGGGAGTCACAACTTATTTGGAGAGGAAACGCCTATATTTTCCAAGGTTTATAGCTGATATTTTGACTATAATTCTATATATAATAGAATTAGGTTTTTCTTCCTGTCCAACGATGAAATGCTGGAAATTCTATCCGAGACGAAGGATCCTCTCAGGGTGCAGCCCCATTTAAAGAAGTGCTTCGAAGCCATCAACAGGCTCCACTTCACGGACAAATTGGAGATCTTAGCCATGTACAGCCAGGAAAACGAAAAAGTGAACTTCAGAGCTCAGGTGAACACGAAAGACGCTGGCGGCAGCGTGGAAAAGTGGCTGGTGCAAGTCGAGGAGCAAATGGTGGTCTCAGTCAGAGATCAGATACTAAAAAGCTTCAAAAACTATTTCCTCATTCCCAGGACGCAGTGGGTATGTATGGGCAGGTTTAACTGGAATTTTCCAAAAAAGAGGGCACGTTTTAGGTGCAAAAGTGGCCAGGACAAGTGGTGCTCTGCGTGTCTCAAATACATTGGACGTACAACGTTCACAAAGCGTTGAACAACGAAGACAACTTAACTGTTGCCTCGTTTTTTGAGACGTTGCGCGGTCAGCTAAATGACATCGTTGCCCTAATTAGAGATCCAACGTTGACTAACTTATCAAGGATAACCGTTAAGGTAAGTTAACACAAAAAGTGTGAAAGTACTAACATAGGGGGTGTTCATTTAAAAACGCCATTTAGTTGGTTGTGAAATGTCAAAACACAAAAAGTTTTGACTAATTTTGACTTGTGTATGGCCACTTAGGCCCTAATAGTCATAGACGTGCACGCAAAGGACGTCGTTGAAGATTTAGTGAAACAAAACGTGGAATGCGACAAGGAGTTTAAGTGGTTATCCCAACTGAGGTACTACTTAGACGAGGACGAAGCCATGGTGCGACTCATAAATGCTACTGTAAGATATGCTTATGAGTACTTGGGTTGGTAACAATTTCATTATCATCTACTAATTACTACTAATAACATGATAATCAACAGGAAACTCAGACAGATTGGTGATCACACCTTTGACGGACAGATGCTACAGAACGCTAATAGGGGCGTACCACTTGCACCTAAACGGGGCCCCAGAGGGACCCGCTGGCACGGGAAAGACTGAAACTACAAAAGATCTGGCTAAAGCATTGGCTGTTCAGTGCGTGGTATTCAATTGCTCGGACGGGTTAGACTATAAGGCAATGGGAAAGTTCTTCAAAGGTCAGATTTTAGTGTTTTTTAGTAGAAACAAATAAAATTTGGTGCTTGCAGGATTGGCATCGTGCGGTGCTTGGGTTTGTTTCGACGAATTTAACAGGATCGACATCGAAGTACTGTCTGTGGTGGCTCAGCAAATCCTCTCCATTGTCATGGCCGTAAGGGCTCATGCCGCCAAGTTCAACTTTGAAGGAACTGAAATCAGCTTAAACCCTGCTTGTTACGTGTGCATTACCATGAATCCTGGATACGCAGGAAGATCTGAGCTGCCAGACAATCTTAAGGCATTTTAGTTCTTCATCAATGACTACGGGTTAATGGTATCCTCTTTGACAGGTTTTATTTAGAACGGTGGCTATGATGGTGCCAGATTACGCGATGATTGGAGAGATATCTCTCTATTCATACGGTTTTGTTGATGCCAGGAACTTGTCGGTGAAAATTGTGACCACCTATAGGTTATGCTCTGAACAGCTTTCTTCCCAAAATCACTATGACTATGGTAACTGCCTTCCTAATTCTTATGAGCATGGAAATGCTACACATTTTCTTCTAGGTATGAGAGCAGTCAAGTCTGTTCTGTCTGCCGCCGGAAACAACAAACGTAAAACTCCAGACGAGGACGAAAATATTTTGCTCCTGAGGGCCATTCTGGATGTCAACCTCCCCAAGTTCCTAAACCACGACCTTCCGTTGTTTGACGGTATTATTTCGGATCTATTCCCTGGTGTAGTCCTGCCTCAGGCGGACTATAGTTTATTGACTGGGGCTATGGTCTCCTGTGCTAACAAAAGGCAGCTGCAGCCTAAAGACTCGTTTTTGCTAAAAATGATCCAAACTTACGAAATGATGATCGTGAGGCACGGGTTCATGCTGGTAGGGTACCCATTCTCTGGCAAAACTTCCACTTTGAAGGTGCTCGCTGACAGTTTGACTTTGTTGAACAAGCAAGGACATGACGAAGCCAAGGTGCTTGGTAGTAGATGACACTGCTGTTTTTTAATAGTTAGTTATGTTGCATTTAGGTGGAGTATCTGATATTGAATCCTAAGGCCATAACTATGGGGCAGCTGTATGGCCAGTTTGATCCTATATCGTATGAGTGGACTGATGGAGTTGTCGCAACAGGGTTTCGTAATTTTGCCACAGACCCCAGCCCAAACAGGTAAATGCTTGATCAGGGATTTGCTTATCAACCGTCTCTGCCTTTCCAAAGGAAATGGCTCATATTCGATGGTCCTGTTGACGCAGTCTGGATCGAGAACATGAACAGCGCTCTTGATGATAACAAAAAACTCTGTCTGATGTCCGGTGAAGTTATGTCTATGACAAGCGTCATGTCGCTAATTTTTGAAGTCATGGACCTGGAACAAGCGTCACCAGCTACAGTATTACTCAAATCCTATTATCATCATGCTTCTGCCTCATCTTTCCAATATTCCGAAGGTTTCCAGGTGTGGCATGATTTACATGCAACCGGAAAGTTTGGGTTGGAGACCGTTCGTCGACTCGTGGTTTCCTACTTGTAATCCTGAATGGTGCTCTGATAGCAGAAAGTATTACATCAGCGATTTAATTGATTGGGTGGTGCCTCCCTGTTTGCTCTTCATCAAAAACAAATGCACAATGGTACGTAGCAAGAAAGTTCTTACACATGCTGTCCCCTAATTCGGTATACGTAGATAGAATTGCACTGGGGGTGTGGGTTGTGCGCTCATTTAAGTCTATTGTTTGTAGTAATATTGATGGACACCACATATCCAGGTGTCCGTTTTGTTGAAGCTTTGTTTTGGTCTCAATGACATCTGGAGATGAGAATTTGAAATGAATAAATAATAAGTTCTTTACTGCTCTCAGTAACAGCTAAAGGTTAGGTAGCAATTGTAGGTCGCAGATCTTGGTACCGCAACCGCTGTTTGCAGAGAATATGTTGGGAAGTTATAGAAGATCAGAGAGGAAAAACTATAAGACAAGTAGGTACTAAATCAGGGACAGATTACTAGCTTGCTAAGAAAACAGGTTTTAAAAATTCGGTAGAAAAGGCGAAAAGAGATATTGTTCTCAGAGGAAAAAAGTGATCCATTCACTATACGAACTGGCAATGTAATGGTCAAAGGGGTAAATGCAGCCATGTCAGTGCAGAAAATAAAAGCCTCTTCGGGCTCAATTCTTAACTCTGGAGAGCAAAGTTGTCTCGGCGAGTGACGTCAACCTAATGCTGAATAATCGAAATATAAAAAAACTCTACTCATCCTCTGGGAGAACTCCAATTCCTCAATTTCAAAAATCTATGGTAAAAAGTGGAAAATTTGAATACATGTGATCCCTCATAGACTACTAAAAGGCCGATTCCGAGAAATTTAAAACAGGAATAAAAAAGCGTTTAGCAAAATATCTGATCATTCTCAAGCACTTTTTAGCGGTGAAAATCTTAACCCTTTTTCATTGCTGCCTCGTTTTCTCGGTCTTCTTTTCGAAGCTCGCATTCTGAACTCTCAGCGAGAAAACTCAAAGGGAATCGATGATCCAGTTCTGGAGCTTTCCAAGAGCTACTAACTGGCAAATTATTCCGATAAAAACCGCCTTCCAGAGCGATTGGCTGCGACTCATTCGAGAGATGTCAAATTGGAATAGACAAGTGGAAAGGTTCAGTTCATTCTTACGGTTCGGTTCATCCTTGCAGATGAACCTAGAGCTTCTCAATACCTACTGGTAAATTTTTCGGATGAAGAAGGCCTCCCAGATCCATTGACAAAAAATTCGTCGAGAAAAAACTAATTGGAAAAGGAAAATGGAAAGGTTCAGTTTATCTTTACGGATAAGTTCATAATATAAAAGAATCTGTAGCAAATAAATCTTGGAGCTTCCCAAGAGCAACTGGTAAATTTTTCGGATAAAGGAAGCTTCCCAGATAGATTGGCAACGACTCATTCGAAAAATAACAAATTGGTAAAGAAAAGTGAAAACTTTCATCCTTACTGATGAAGGTGGAGCTATACAAGAGCTACTTGTAAATTTTTCAGTTGAAGAAAGCCTCCGACATCGATTGGTAACGAAGCCTTCAAAAAAGAACAAATAGGAAAAGGAAAGGGGAAAGATTCACATCATCCTTAAAGTTCAGTTCATTTTTACAGATAAACTTGGAGCTTCCCAAGAGCTACTGGAAAATTTTTCCTATGAAAAGAGATTCCCAGATCTATTGGCAACCACAAGAAAAATCCTTACGGTGCAATGATCCTTGAGCTTCTAAAGAGCTACTGGTAAATTTTTCGGATGAAGAGAGCTTCCCAGATCAATTGGCGACGACTCATTCGAAAGAGAACACATTAGAGAAGAAAAGTGGAAAGGTTCGATTTATCCTTAGGGTTCAATTCATCTTTACCGATGAACATAGGGCTTCCCAAGAGCTACTGGGAATTTTTTCAGATGAAGAGAGAATACCAGATCAATTATCCTTTTGAAAGAGAACAAATTGGAAAAAGCGTTCATCTTTAGGGTTCAGTTAATCCTTGCAGATGACCCTGGAGCTTCCCAAGAGTTATTGGTAAAGTTTTCGGATAAAGAGAGTCTGCCAGATCCATTGGCAATGAACCCTTTGAAAAAGAACAAATTGAAAAAGGAAATTGGAAAAATTCAAAGCGAAAGAACAGGAGTACTATTTCCTGTAGTGGGTCGCAAAGGGTCTCAGTCTCAGGTTGGGGATGTCATCATGCAACCGGATTATGAGCAAAATCTTCTTGTTGTTTCTGATCTGCAGGCAGTCAATAGCTTGATTTTTCTAATGATTATTAAACGGAATCATTAGTCCATCATCCTCATTCAAAAGATTTTATTTAGACTGTGCCTTTAAATATCAATTGAGATTTTTAGGGCAGACATCAACAAAGTCGTCATAGCGAGAATCATCGTTAATATTCACTAGAAACTAGAAGACAAAGATTTCTATTACGTTGCAAAGCCAATCTGTTGCTACATATCTAACCCCTAACAGAGTTGTTCTTTGTCTATGCAAAAAAGTTGAGAGGCAGAAAAATGTTCCAAATTGATTAGGCATTAAGAACGTTTGGTTAAGAGTGAATCAACAGTGAAAGTGTTGATATCATTTGCATTGAGCGAATCACAAACTATTGCTCTTTTTGGTAGTTTTGCAATCCTGGAGAAATAAGTCTTGTACGAAATTTTTTTCTGATGATCGCAATGTTGATGGACGACGCATTTTCTGGAGGCCCCAGAAAAGAGGAAGAATTGAAGAACATGCACATTTGGATTCAGGCCTCATTCGTTCAAGCTGGGGTAATCCATATTTAACAAAAATAGATAGTGTTGCTTACAGGGAGACTTGTTCAGGTTTGGGGCCTTGCTTCCATTCTGGACGCAAATTCTAGGGAAATGTTTGACGAGTTTTATAAACAATTGTGGCGTGGACAGCTTGAAGAATGGCCCTTTCCCGAAACTTTGGAACCGAAACTGGAAATTTCACTTCCGAACGATGGCATTTTGTTCGATTACGCTTATAACTACAAAATGAAGGGCAATTGGAAGTACTGGCCGGATATTGTCAAGAGTGAACGTGTCGAAGAATGTAAGAACATACTTCAAGCACTTATCCCCACCGTAGATACAGCAAGGTAGAGAATGAAAAAGCCTAAACACGAATTCAACCTTAATCTACCTGTTTTTTTATTCTAGATACATGAACCTAGTAGATATGCACATTAGGTATAAACAACGAATGCTCCTCATGGGGCCCACTGGCACAGGAAAGAGCTTCTACATTCAAGATATACTGATGAACAAACTGGATAAAAATAAATTCGAGCCCGGTTTTATCACCTTCACCGTACAGATTACCTGCAACCAAACCCAGGAATTGGTGATCTCCAAACTGAACAAACGAAAGAGGGGCCACTATGGGGCCCAAAAGGGTAAAACCGCGGTATTATTTATCGACGACGTCAATATGCCTTTGAAGGAGCAATACGGGGCCCAGCCACCTTTAGAGTTACTCAGGTGATTGCAGCACTTTGTACGGTCACAAGATTCTGGCTGACTAATATTCTGTCGACTGATCCTCTAATGCCATTAGAAATGGTCCTATTCTCACTCGAATTATCTTACCATGAACTTTGCTACCTCAGAGCTCCATTGCAACACGATTTACATTTTTAGGCAATTTTTTGATCACAAAAACTGGTACGACCTGAAGAACACCGAGCCCATCTACTTACACGACGTACTGTTTCTGGGGGCGATGGGCTTGGTGGGCGGTAGCAGACAAGACGTGTACCCAAGATTTCTGAGGCATTTTAGCATATTCTCCATAAACGAGTTCAGCGAGGAGAGTATGTCGAAGATATACTCTAACATCCTGTTGCTGGGATGGAAGAACAACGGGTTTCCATCCGAAATTATTTCGGTGGTAAACCAGACTGTGGCCGCCAGTTTGGACATATACAAGGCCGCCATCGAAAACCTCAGACCGACGCCTTCCAAGAGTCATTATGTGTTTAATTTACGTGACTTTTCTCGTATGATTCAAGGTAATTAGAAACTCTTCTGGATATCACTTAAGACCAATAAAAATGTACAAACACGACCACAATTTGATCCAAGTTTCGACCTACAACTCCATCTCATTCAGGATCACTTCGTGGAAACTTTAAGAAAATTACCTACACATATTGTTTACCTAGGGCCTTCCTCCTTCTCAAAGGGCTTTGTTTGTCATGTCAATATTACTAGAATTCATTTAAGAAAAAATAGAGCAGCAGCAGATGGCAACAGTAAACTCTTTACTTTACTGTTGCTAACTTGAGCGTGCTGAGGACTCTTTAGGCGAACGTGATGGCCAGTCTTCAGCATACTGAGTCATAGAACAGTATGACTGACAGTTTTTCTTTTACTTGTTTCAATATTTTCAATATTCTTTTTTTGTCTTCTGTGTTAAAGTAATTTTAGAAGTAGTGCTTCGACATTGAATTATCGCTGCTTTGAAGGATGTGCCATGTTACACAAAGAGTCTTCGGAGAACAAGAAGACCTTCTCCAAAGTGTGGGTGCACGAAGTGCTTCGAGTGTTCTACGATCGTCTTATAGAGCCTCAAGACAAAGCGTGGTTATTTGGAAAGTTGCGCTCTTCAGTAAAGGACAATTTCAGAGATATTTTCGAACAGGTCTTCGACAACTATCCTAGAGATAAGGCCGGTAAGTTGAAGTTCATTCATGTTCAAACTCATTCGGGCTTATTCTTTGATTTCACTTATAGGGATGGTCCAGCAAGAGTCGATGAAAAATCTGATGTTTGGCACATACTTCGATCAAGACTCAGACGAAGATAAACGCTACGACGAAGTAGTCAATATTGAGGCGTTCAAAACTTTAAGCAACAACTGTCTAGATGAGTATAATGCCACGCATAAGAACAAAATGGACATTATTCTATTTGACTACGCCCTCGAGCATTTATCTAAGATATGCCGAGTGTTGTCCATGAATTGCGGTAGCGCCTTGCTTGTAAGACATTACTTCCAGAGTTGCTTAATTCTGAAATTCCTACACTCCCGAACTCCTTAACCTTAATTCTGACCATTAGGTCGGTATAAGTGGTTCTGGCAGACAATCCCTGACTCGACTGGCTAGTGAAATCTACGGACACACCCTTTTCCAACCGGAGATCACCAACAATTACACCCTTAACGACTGGCGCGAGGACATTAAGAAGATCTTAAAAGAGGCTGGAGGGAAAGGCAAACACAGCGTTTTCCTAATTTCTGAGGGCCAAATCAAAGAGGAGAATTTCCTGCAAGACGTCGACTGTCTTCTCAACTTAGGAGAGGTGCCCAATATTTATCAAATCGACGAGAAACAAGAGATTCTAGATTTGGTGCGACTGGCCGCTCAAGGTACTCAAATTAGCACAAAAAGACTAAAAGCAATCTATCGGAATACTTTTTGGTAGGCGGTAACCGTAATCTAGAAATCAGCCCATTAGAGGTATTCTTCTTCTTCACAAAGCGATGCAAAGAGAGGGTGCACATTATCCTGTGCTTCAGCCCAGTGGGTTCGACCTTCAGAAACCGTTTGCGTTTGTATCCTTCGCTGATCAATTGTTGCACCATTGACTGGTTCGAACTATGGCCTGAGGAGGCCCTAGTGGAAGTAGCCCACAGCTGGATGACCGACGTGAATCTTTCTGATGATATTAAAGTCGTGGCAGTGGTATTTTTTCCAACACACCCTATCCTCACCCGAAAACTCACAAAAAAAATTCCAGACCGCCTGCCAATACTTCCATATGGAAGCCAATAAGAACTCTAACGATTTCTTCGAAAAAACTGGAAGGAAAACTTATATAACATCTGCCTCATACTTGGAGCTCATAAAGTCATTCACCTTTCTGACCAACAAGCGACAAACGGAAATAATGGCGGCAAAGAATCGATATCTTGGCGGTCTAGAGAAGCTGTACCATGCGGCAGTGAGCATAGGCGAGATGCAGAAGAACCTGGCAGAGCTGCAACCGCAGCTGAAGAGCATGAGCGAGAAGGCGACAGAGATGCTGAAGCAAATCGAAACTGAGACCATGACCGTTGAGAAGATTTCAGCTGTCGTAAGACAAGACGAGAAGGTAATTGATACTATTAGAAATCTAATGATCAATGACTAATAGTTCTTTTTAGGTGGCAAACCGACAAGCTGCTGCTGCTCAGGCACTTAAGCAAGAATGTGAAGCTGATTTGGCTGAGGCGTTGCCGATTTTGAATGACGCAATCTCAGCCTTGGACACGCTAAAACCGGTAGATATCACGTTGGTGAAGTCGATGAAGAATCCCCCTGATGCAGTCAAGCTTGTGATGGCTGCAGTTTGCATTATAAAGGGTGTAAAGCCGGACAGAGTCCCTGACCCTAGCACCGGGAGAATGCTTTTGGATTATTGGGGTCCAAGCAAAAGGTGTACGCTTGTTTTCGGGAAAACAAACATAACTTTTTTATTGTTTAGAGTGCTCGGCGACATGAACTTTCTACAAAATTTGAAAGACTTCGACAAAGACAACATAAAGCCGGAATTTATGGCAAAAATTCGAAAAGAATATATACCACACAAAGACTTCAAACCGAATATCGTGGCCAAAGCTAGCAGCGCAGCTGAAGGGTTGTGCAAATGGATAATTGGTATCTTTGCAATAGTCGTCTTGGGACAATTTGAGCGAAAATATTCTGTTTCAGCCATGGACATGTACGACAAAGTGTACAAAATAGTAGCCCCAAAGAAGGCAAAACTTGCAGCTGCAGAACGTGAGTTTGCGGAAATGATGGAGATGTTAACTGCGAAACGTAACGAGGTACTGAGGCTGGAAAAGCAGCTGGCAGAGCTGAACGAAAAACTGGACGAGGCGGTCAAGAAGCAGAAAGAGCTGCAGGACAGCGTGGATTTGTGCAACAATAAGTTGATTAGAGCCCAGAAACTTATTGGAGGTCTAGGTAGGTTCCACTTATCCTATTCACTATTGGAATTATGTCCGAGAGTCTAAGAAGTGCACTAAATAATTTTAAGGTGGTGAGAAAACCCGATGGACAGCTTGTGCAGACGCCCTACAAGTCAAATACGACGGCCTAGCAGGGGATATCCTCATATCCTGCGGAATAATATCCTATCTGTCGCCATTCAACAGCATTTACCGACAAAGAATAGTGGGGGACTGGCACAAGTACGTAAAGAATTTGAAGATACCCACTGCCGACGATTACGAAATGGTTACGGTGTTGGGGTCTGACGTTAAGATCCAGCAATGGTACATCAGCGGCTTACCTCGAGATAGTTTCTCCACAGAAAATGGTCAAGAAATGCCGTTTTCAGTAATGCCCTAAATAATGTTCTTACTAAAACAGGCATAATAATGGACAGCTCGAGAAGATGGTCCCTCTTCATCGATCCCCAAGCGCAAGCCAGCAACTGGTTGAAGAAAATGGAGAGAATAAACAACTTGGAAGTTGTTAAGTTTTCTTTCCCCGATTACATGAAGCGCATTGAAACTTGTGTTCAGTTGGGATATCCAGTCCTTGTATGAAAAGAGTTCTGAAAATTCTTACTAATTTCCTTTAGCGGTTCTTATAATCCAGGTAGAGAGTGTTGGAGAAGAAATAGAAGCTGCTCTAGATCCTCTTCTCTACAAAAAAACTTACAAACAAGCCGGCATCGAAGTGATCAGTGTTGGGGAAGATGTCATCGAGTATAACAAAAATTTTAGGTATATACTTAATACTAAAAACTTAGTTAATCTAATTCTCATTTATCCAGACTATATTTGACTTCGAAGCTAAGAAACCCACACTATCTACCCGAGGTGTTCAACAGAGTCACCATTATCAACTTTGCCCTCACCTTGGAAGGTCTTCAAGATCAACTCTTAGGTAAGCTCTACGGCTACTATCAACAATCACGATTAAACCAGTGGTGTTAAGGAATTGTGGTTGCTGTTGAGAAACCCGAACTGCAACAACTAAAAGAAGAGTTGATCATCCAGAATGCAGAAAATAAAGCCGCTCTGGAAAATACCGAAGAAAAAATCTTGAAAACCCTGTCCGAATCAAAAGGGGATATTTTAGAAGACGAAACCGCCATTCAGATCTTAGACGACTCCAAAGTCCTCTCTGCCGAGATTAGAGAGAAACAAGAGAAGTCTTTCCGAATTGAGAAGTCTATTGAGGAGTTTAGGGTCAAGTACCAAGGAGTGGCCGACCACTCGGCCGTATTGTACTACTGCATTTCTGACTTGGCCAATGTGGACCCCATGTACCAGTACTCGCTCGAGTGGTTCATCAACCTCTACGTGGGGTCCATCCAGAGAGCCGAAAAGTTCCGGAGCATCGAGAAGCGTTGCCAGAGTCTAATAAACGCTTTTACCTTCGATTTGTATAACAACATCACAAGGTCGCTCTTCGAGAAGGACAAGCTTCTGTTTTCGTTTTTGCTGTGCTCGAAAATTATGATATCTCAGAACAAACTCAACGAGAAGGAGTTTATGTTTTTCCTAACAGGAGGAGTCAACGTGGAGAACACTATGGAAAACCCTTGCAAGGAGTGGCTTCCAGACAGTTCTTGGGATGAAATATGCAGGCTGGATGACTTGGCAATTTTCCAGGGTTTTTTGAAAGATTTTACCAAAACCCATAGCCAATGGCGAGCTATTTACGACAATTACCAGGAAGATTTGCGGTGGCCCGAACCATGGCAGAGCAAACTATCTAACTTTGGGTATGTTTCTTCATGTAAGCGAATTCTGATCCAATCTTATAGTAAACCGTAATAGACGCCTCATTATGATTCGCGTCCTGCGTCCAGATAAGCTGAAGAGGGCCATAACGCTCTTCGTGAAGAGCGAAATGGACGTGCGCTTCATCAGCCCACCTCCTTTAAGCATATCCCTTTCCTACGACGATTCCTACTGTTTGTGTCCCTTAATATTCATCCTGTCACCCGGCACAGATCCTATGGCTGCCTTGGTCAAGTTCGCTGAAGAAAAGAAAATGTCAGACAGGTAAAAATAAGTTGGTCAGCAGAAATCTTAAGTTTATTTGTTTACCACTCGCGCTGATCGCCCATAGTTTAAAAAATATTTTTATAAAGGTCCAGTATTTAAGGCAGTTACAACAATGATGATCATTATCCTCCATCATCAGATTCCGTTCGATTTCCCTGGGCCAAGGGCAAGGCCCTATGGCGCAGGCCATGATCGAGGAAGGGCAAGAGTCCGGCATGTGGGTCTGTCTGCAAAATTGCCACCTGGCCACCTCTTGGATGCCCAGCTTGGAGAAGATTTTCGAAAGTCTGGACTACCTCAACACCCACGACCAGTTCCGTCTGTGGTTGACCAGCTACCCTTCCAATAAGTTCCCTGTTTCGCTGCTCCAGAAAGGAGTAAAGATGACCAACGAACCGCCCACTGGGCTTCAGAATAACTTACTGAAATCTTATATCAACGATCCGGTGAAAAATCCGGAGTTTTATGGCGGCTGTGAAGATCACGAAGAAATGTTCTCGAGGCTGTTGTATGGTTTGGCGTTCTTTCACGCAGTGGTGCAGGAACGCAGAACTTTCGGGCCGCTGGGCTGGAATATTCCCTACGGCTTTAACGATTCAGATTTCGACATTTCAGTGCAACAGCTGCAAATGTTCATCAACGAAAGCGAAAATCCTTTCGAAGCTTTATCGTACTTAATTGGAGAGTGCAACTATGGAGGTAGAATTTCATCACAGAATTCAGTTTTCTTGACCTTAGCGGTTGTTCCACAGGAAGAGTTACGGATGATTGGGATAGAAGGCTCATCGTCACCATACTAAACGACTTCCTGAATCCCGAAATCGTCAAAAACAAAGACTACGTATTCAGTTCAGTGGGCGACTGCTACAACCTGCCCGAGAAGAATGCCTATTCCTCCTATATTGCGCATATACAAGCCCTACCCGCAGTTCACCCTCCCGAAGTATTCGGACTCCATACCAACGCAGGAATAACCAGGGATCTGCAAGACTCAAGACAGCTTTTAGAGTCAGTTTTGAAGGCTTATGGGGAGACTTCTGGAGGAGGAGGAGGTAATTTTAGAACTTTACTTCATTTTCTTTGATCATAACTTATTCTTCTGCAAGGTGATATGGATAAATTTATAACCGCCATGTGTACGGATATACTATCCAAGCTTCCGCAACTTTTTGACATTGAGATAGCTAACAAGATGTATCCGGTGGAGTATTCGGAGTCTATGAATACGGTCTTGGTGCAGGAAATGGAACGTTTTAACAAGCTGCTGAAAACGATCAGAGGGTCTTTGGTTAACATGTTGAAGGCCATCCAAGGTCCTCTAGTAATACTGGTTCAGAAGGTGTTTTCAGTTGTTTATTCTTGTAGGTTTGGTGGCAATGTCCCCAGCACTTGAAGCCTTTTCTACTTCACTGATTCTGGCGAGAATCCCTGCCAACTGGGCGGCCGTGTCTTATCCGAGCTTAAAGAATTTACCCAACTATATAGCGGATTTTCTGAGTCGAATAGAATTTCTTCAAAAGTGGTTTGACAACGGAAAACCACCCTCCTACTGGGTGTCCGGCTTCTTTTTTACTCAGGCTTTTCTGACTGGAGTGAAGCAAAACTATGCCAGGAAATATACCATTCCAATAGACAAACTGACGTTCGACTTTGATATTTTGAAAGAAGAGTTTTCTTCGACTAGTCCTTCGGATGGTACCAAAATAATTTCTCTGTGAAGGGGGTAGTTGTGCATTTTGGATTTCAGGTGCATACATTTATGGCCTTTTTACTGATGGAGCGCGCTATGACAGAAAGAAGGCCGTCATAGCTGAGCTGCTGCCTAAAGTGTTGCATGACACCATGCCCCTTATATGGATTAAGCCTCTGCGTGTAGAAAACTACAATCCAGGTAATCATGTTTCCAGCTTTAATAGTTCCTAAAACTGAAATATTTTAATACCATGTATAATGCAGTTTTCACACTCCGTCTATTTTCAATTCGAAGGGCCACATTGGTACTATCTCTGTGAATTATTTCAGACTTTTGCTGCAAAGGTTACCGAACCTACTTTCACCGTTTGACAGGCAATTTACTGACCTCTTTCCCATATAAAATTGTCAAGAAATGCAAGTGACAGCTCTTTTTAACCGGAGTTGACCCTACTTCGCTCTACTTTTTTCTGTTTGACAGACAAGTTATTAACCTAAACCGAGTTTGAAGAGTCCGAGAAAAAGTCTGACAAAGTTTGATAGATCTGCCCCGCAGTGACACTCCCTTAACCTGAACTGACCATATTTCACTGTTTGACAGACAATTTACTGACCTATCTCTCACAGAAAAATTGTCAAAAGATGCGTCAGGATGTGACAATAACTAATTTGACAAATACCGACAGATCTACTTCGCAGTGACAACCCCTTAATCTGAACTAACTACATACATCGCCCTACTTTTTGCTGTTATTGACAGACAAGTTTTTGACCTACAGCGCATTTAAAGTGGTCCAAAATGAGTCTGAATGTGTTAAAAAAATCGACAAATTTTAATAGATTTGCTCTGTGGTGACAGCCCCTCAACCTGAAGTTTTTGACCTATGATGTGTCAAAGGATTTGACAAATTATGGTAGATCTGCTTCGCACTGATATCTCCTCAGTTTGAAATAATCCTGCTTTTCGCTATTTGACAGGCCAAGTTAGGGACCTACACCGCGTATAAAGTCATGGATGTTACAAAGAATTTGACAAATTTTGATAGATCTGCTCCACAGTGATAGTTCCTCAGCTTGAACTGACCCTACTTTTTGCTGTTTGACAGGCAAGTTAGTGACCTACACGGCGCTTAAAGTCCTGGATGTGTTCAATTTGACAGATTTTGATTGATCTGCTCCGCAGTTCTTTAACCTAAACTGACCCTACTTCGCCCTACTTTTTGCATTTTTACAGATTAGGTATTGCCCTACATCTGGCTCAAAGTTGTCAAAAATGCGTCTGGATGTGTCAAAAAGTCCGACAATCATGGCCGACAGCCCTGTTTCACCGTGAGTTAACTTAAATGAACGTAACCAAAACTAACTTTAACTTACACTGACCTTGCTCTTAGTTTTCGCTATTTGACAGGGAAGTTATTGACCTATATCGGGTATAAAGTTGCCAAAAGAGGCGTGAGGCTGTGACAAGTAATTTGACAAATTTTGATAGATCTACTCCGCAAGGGATTCTTTTAACTTGAACTTTTCGCTTTTTTTTGCAGCTTTGTTTTGCAGTTAATTAACTTAAATGGTCGTAACCTGCACTAACTTCAACCTGAACTGAGCTTCACTTCCTGCTACCGAAAAAAATTATAAACTTCTTGCAGGTTCAAGATACCTCTCCCCAGTGTACAAAACATCGGCGCGAAGAGGTGTCCTATCAACCACAGGTCATTCAACCAACTACGTTCTCCCAGTACTACTGAATACCATGGAACCTCCATCGCACTGGATCAAAAGGAGTATGGCGTTACTCTGCCAACTGGACTAAAACGAGTTATAAAACATGAACAACAAACGCAACTTTATTTGATCATATACCTTTTTATATAAACTATTGCATCTTAAGATTAATATAAAAATTGTTACTATAAAATGGCGATTTTCTCTCTAAAAAGTGGTCTCAATCTTCAAAGTGGGATTGCTCTTCGAACTGATTTTCGTATCGTCCCAAAATTCGCTGGTTGGTGGGGTCGAAAGGACTTTGCAAGTACAAAGTAGCTGGATATTTCTTGTCGCGGACTTCTATTTGGTAGTCACCGGTTTTTAGAAACTCGTCGTTTAGTGCCTGACCTTTGGGATGTTTGACGTAGCTAAATAAAGGAAAAAAATGATGTAAAATGCAGAAGACACAATTATACAAAACCATTCAATTCTCTCCTTGTACAACTTTTTTTCTTCCCTTGTACTTACCCTACTCCTATTGGAGAATCCAAAGCAAACCCGTAGTCCCCACGCCGTAAATATCCAACTACCACATCGTCTCTCCAAATGGTTTCGTTTCCATACAGAGCTACATGGTCTTGCAGAGTGAAGAAGCAGCGCCTCTTTTTGATTCCTTCCTGTTTCACCTGCAAAAACACAATTTTCTCTCCAGCATGAAGGAAACAAACCTTTAACGCAACTCACTTTTTCGACCACCGATTTTCCCTGGTATTGACCCTCTTTCCTGCAAAACTTAAGTAGGCCAGCCTCAGCTGGATTGTCATCTATCCTAATGTCTTTATTCTGCAAGTGATAACCTAAAAATTGCTACACCTTAGTAAGGATTCTTTATAGTGTCGCCTAAAAAAACCTTTTTCTAAGCTAAGGGCATCCAACGCTCTAAACCCTGCGTGCTTCAAATCAAAGCCGCGCCCTCCCTCGACGATTTTATTATACACTGCCACGCAATGGGCATATGGTATGTGAATCTCAAAACCCAACTCCCCAATGTAACTAAGTCTCATCGCTCTGCAGGTGTGACCGTTGATTTTGATGATATTCGACATTCCCACGGGGAATTTTTCGTCGGTGATGGGATATTCGGTCACCGACTGCAGCAGCTCTCGGCTGAAATGCACACGTTGGTGGAAAGAGAAAATTGGATAAGTCAAACAAAGTACCTTTTCGGGCCCTGAATTGACAGTATTCCGAGTCTTTCGGTTATTTCGGCGATCCTAGACTTGAAGCCCTGTTTGTAAAGTTGCTTTCTCAGGTGGCTTTTTGTTTGGTAGCCAGAATGTCCACCAGCTACTATGTAGTACCCTTTGCCCTGGTAATGAAAAAGGGATTCATTAGCCATTAATATTTGGTTCTTTCGATAGAAATTTTACTAGAGATGTAGAAGTAGTGGTTCTTAGTAGGTGCCCGGCAAAACCGAATCCCAATAAAATTGTACCAAACTGCATGAAAATTACCAATCGCACGTACAAATCGTACCAGTTTTGCACTGGGGTTCCCAATAGAAAACGCTATAAATTTTACCTTCAAGATAGGTCCCACAAGGGTTCCTCCACCCTCCTCCAACGTGGTGACGGTCACGTCCGATTCGATTCCCCCTTTGGAATTCAAAGATAAAGTGTAGGCAACTTTGCCAGGTTCTTGGCTCAAATCAGTGGTGAAGAGCCAATCGGCTGCCTGTTCAGCGTCGGGACCAGTTAAGTACATTTTGGTGTAGCACGATAAGTTGAAGAGGGCCACGTTGTTACGAGCTGCCAGGGCTTCGCCTTTAATCTAAATCCCACTGTAAGTCTAAATTATAATGTATAACAGTCACAAACGCTCACCAAATCAATATTTTTCGAAAAATCAAACGTCAAGTCGTTTTCCAATTCCTTCTCGTATCTCTGATCGGTGTTTCTTACGTGATCGTAGTTTCCGTACCAATCGTAACCACGTACAGGTGCTGTACGATCTTCAGTGATAAAATAGGCGGGCCTTTCCCATCCTAAAGCTTCTTCCATTACAGCTCCGTTTGCCACTAAATGCTGTAAAAATATGCGCAATTTTTACCATCAGCAACAATAAGGGCGAATGTTGTTACTTCATGGAAGGGGTCGATACGAAGATTTCTTCCGGACAACCTCTGGTCGTGAGGATAAACAATACTGTAGGTTTTAGCGTAACTTTCGTGACTAGTTTCGGTGACCCAGGCTCTATCCGGTTTCTGCCTTTGCGAAAATCGCCTTATATCGTAGGAGTGCATGTCCAGGTCTGGACGACCCTCTGTTATCCAGTGAGACAACTGTTCGGAAACGCCTCCACTTAGCATCATCCCCAGAGAGTTGTATCCCACACTGTAGTACAAACCTTGAATGTGACTCGATCTCAGTTAAACGAATTCTGGACTTATGTCTTCGACATCTCACCTACAACAATAGGATCTTCGCCTACCAGAGGTTTATGGTCTGGAGTAAACGTCTCCGGTCCGCACACATCGGACTTAATTCCAGCTTCTTCCAATATTGGACACAACTTTAGCGCATGCTTCCAATGGGGCTCAAATACGGCTTTATCAAGCTCGAAGAGCTTGAAGTCAAAGTCATCCGGAATCTACAATACATTATAGAAAAGTTTGGTGGGGTTGGTCCAGATTCCGACACTGATAATGTACCTCCTTCAATATTTCAGGATTGCTCTCGTAACCTCCAAAAATTAGAGAGTCTCCTTGCGGTCTGAAATAGAGGGAGCTATCGTGGCACCGCACCGATGCACACTCTTTTGCTCCTTTAACGGTATTCGTTACCACGTAAGCGTGCTTCATGGTGGTGATAGGAATCTCGATGCCTACCATACTGGATACTTTTCGGCCCCATGCTCCAGCCGCGTTTACTACTGTATTGGTTTTTATAGATCCTAAATAACAGAATTTGAGTAAGAGTCATATCAATCCAGAAAAATCAGAAAACAGACGAAAAGTAAATTTGATACGAAGATGGGTAACTACCATTGGTGATCCTAAACCACCGCCCATGTGCAAATGGATTTCGGCCGCCTCCAAATACCAACGATAAATAAAATTTCTAAAAAAAAATCCTGGAAAAAATTGAGCATACCACTGTGTAAGCCCAAAAAGAAGACTTTAGGAAAATAGGTGTGAAAAAGAAGGAAGAAAAAAAACACAGAAATTGTAAGTATTGAGGAAGAAGGTAAACAGCCCGATGTTACTGTGTGTGTTATTGTCGAAACTGCTACTGAAGTTGAAGATACAATTATCTTGAAGGAGAGCAAAGAGAAACCGAAGAAACGCAAGATTAAGAAAACGGTGATTGACCAAGAAGAAATAATGCCTGAATAAATTAAACTAAGGTCCGCCCAGCTGCCAAAGAAACTGGAAAAAGTTGAGGTTCAAGAATTTGCATGGCCAGAGCTATTACCGGCTCAAACTAGGTTGCTAGAGTAGAAAAGCCCAAAGAAGCTGAAGAACTAGAGAAAGTAGTGCTCAAGTCGGTTGACCAACCCGCACTTCAAGAAACCACGGTGATCGAAAAGAAAAAGAAATTGAAGAAAAAGAGAAATGAAGAAATAGACTTACGAGAAATCCCTGATGCTAAAAAAATATATTCAAAAGAAGAAGAGCACGCTCGAAAGATACCCTTAGATACGCTAACTTGATACTAGTTATTGAAAACAAATTTCTTCACAGGCTTCACTTTCTATTGATACAACTGCTAAATTTAACGACAACAAACTGAACCTTTCAGGGAAATTTTAAATATTGCCTAGGTGGTAACTGCTGCAAGTTTGAAATTAGTCAACTCTAAGTCAATTCTCAGTGTAACTGCTGCACTTAAGAAATTGAAAACCAACAAGTCGCCAGGCGAGGATAACATCGTCTCGGGAATGATAACAGCTCTGGGTGATTCGGGGATCGATGTTCTGCGTAGGATCTGCCAACTGGTGTGGAACGAGGGTAAATGGCCCGAAGACTGGATTAAATCAATTTATGTCCCGCCCTATAAAAAAGGATCGCGAGAGTGCAAGCAAAGTGCTGCTCCAGATTATATCAGAACGTATAAAGCCTCACATCTTGTCTCAGCTACCACCAGAGCAAGCAGCTTTCATGCCAGGACGTGGTACGCGTGAACAAATATTGAACATCAGGCAAACCATAGAAAAGGTAAGAGAGTTCAATGTGCCAACATATTTGTGTTTTATAGATTACAGCAAGGCCTTTGACTGCGTTCCATAGCACCACTTTTGGCGTATTTTAGATCAAATGGGCGTACCAAGGCACCTTATATCTCTCATCAAGAGTCTCTATGAAAATAACAGAGCCTACGTAAGAATGGAAAATGAGCTGATAACCCATTTCAGGTAGAGGCAAGGATGCATACTGAGTCCTCTCTTGTTCAACATCTGTGCAAATGGGGTATGAGGAGAGCATATTGGAAGACTGGACTGGAGGAATAACACTGGTCGGCAAAAAGATCAACAACCTTCGCTACGCTGATGAAGGAGATTGGTTTGAGAATAAATAAAAAGAAAACCAAAATTATGATAGTTGAACGAGCTAACAACAATAAACCAGAAGTAAAGAAAATAAATAACATGGACGCAGTTAGCACTTTCATTTATCTAGGTTCATTAATATCCAACGAGAGCGGATCCAGTGTAGAGATCAATAGGAGAAGCTCCTTAGCAAAGGGAGCTATGACTAAACTAATAAACATATGGAGAAGTCATGAAATGTCTTTGGCAACAAAAATGAGACTTGTAAGGAGTCTAGTCTTCTCAATCTTTCCCTATGGATCAGAATGCTGGTCACTCAAAGTAACGGACAAAAAGAAAATTGACACCTTGGAAATGTTCTTGGCCTAGAATGCTGAGAATCTAGTGTACATAAAAAAGAACCAATGAATCAATAGTTCAACAAATAAAACCAAAAAAAGAGACTAAGAACAATAGTAGCTGAAAGAAAACATTACTAAATTTTTTGGTCACGTAGTACGGAGAAACGGCCTTGAAAGACTAACCGTTGAGGGCATGGTAGCCGGAAAAAGACCCCGAGGCCGATTCCCCACTAGATATACGGACCTCATCACTAACATCACGGGACAAAGTCTAGCCTGCACATTTAGGATGGCAGAGAACAGGGAGGAATAGAGTGGTATCGCGGAAAGCAACTCTTGAAGGCACGATTCTCGAATATGAGATAGTGACTAAGAAGAAGAAGAGGTGGTCTTAAAAATTTCTGACCGCCCGTTTTTCTTGCACATCTTTGTCTATAGGTAGGATCGCCTCTGTTAACTACCTGAATCAAAATATAATACCAACCTACCTTTGTCTGTTTCGATTCCCACAACTTTCTTCAGCCCTTGAATGCCCTCTTCGGTATGAATATTCCTGACTGTTGTTTGCTCGAATACCTATATATCACGATGTTTGCAAATGAGTTCTTATAATTAGGTAGTTGCCATAAAGTATGTACATACCAATCCACCATTGGCAATGCCGCCTTTAACAAGCGCATTGCAGTACATGGTGGGATCTGCATATCCATCCGTGGGTGAGTAAAGGGCCCCATAAAACGCGTTCGGATCTAAAATTGGGCACAAGGTTTGGGCTTCCTTTGGAGAAATTAGTTGACTATCCACGTTAAAGTAGTGACCCAAAGTGTGCATTCGTTTGTACTCTTCAAGCCGTTCCTAAAGCAACCGAAACAACTATCATCTGCTAAGTTCAAATTGCCTGAAACACCTACAGGACTTCTGGCAATAAATAAGCCCCCACTGGCGGTAAATCCTGGATTCACACCCGTTTCTTCTTCTAGTGATTTTAGCACTTGCTTAGTTCGTTTAAGTATTTGGATGTCGGTGTCGGAAGGCCTGTTACAATATTAATAAAATTACCCGCATGAAAATAACCTAATAAGGGGCTACCTTAATCCCCAAATCAGCCCCCCGGTATGCCATGTGGTTCCATTGGTCAGTTTGTTTCTTTCTATTAATATTGGTTTAGCTCCTCGCTTAGTTAATTGGTAGAAAGCGCTGCAGCCTGCTATTCCACCGCCTGAAGAAGCATATTCTATGTAGTTATATTTATACAGTAAAACCATTAAGAAAAATATTCTTGTTTGCAAAAGCAAATTTGATTGTGAAAGTTAAAAATATTTGTTTACCGCCTTTTGCTGATACGTTAACAATCATTAAAAATTTTATTGAACTTGGACTTTGGAGTACGGTATTTAAGCATTTCTCTGCTATAATTTCTTCAATATTATTAGGTCCAAAAATTAATACCAAAACAAAAAAACAAAACTCACCAACAATTACGACATCTGCCTGCCGTGGTAAACTCACTTCGCTGCTCAAGAACCGCTTACAACTCGTTCTTGTGAACGCCCCCGTAACTTCCGAGTTATTAATTAAACATTTCCTAATGTTGAACATAGTTTTTCCTACACTTTGCACAGAAACATGTAATACTAAAATTCAAATGCCTTCGGATATGGTACATAACAAACTATCTCTTAATTATATTAACTTTGACCACTCAACTCAGTTGGACTGTGTTGTGCCTGGAGTGACCCCACTATCAGTGGCGTAACGGCGGCAATTACGTTAATGTGGGACCCCGAGTAAACAGATTAGTTAATTTTGATTTTGATTGTGTCCCAACAGTGGCTTTGACGATTAATATTATTACAATTAGTAACAAAGAATGAAAAAATATGTTACTAAATGTCTTTTCACCTCGATGCTTCAGCAGCTAAGGGAATTTGCATGTCTGCGTAAGAAAGCGTGATTTGATTTTATAATGATCCATAATCGGTCTGTCACTGTTTTCCTCAACAGTGACATACTGTTTTGTTTATTGTCTGATTATGATAGTACTATTTAATGCAATTCAATAAGGTCCTTTTAGTCCGTTTATGTTCCCAAAAAAACCTTTAGGCAACATATATTTATTTTGAAGACTCCGAAGGATACAGAACAATTGTTATATGATTTAGAGAGGTTCAAGAAAACGTAATCATGAAGTTTTTGGATATTCTAGAGAACGTCGAAATTTCCTATGTAAGAGATTCGTTAAAATTAACATAATGGCAAGAAACCTATCTCCGGGCGTTATCAACACTAGAAAGTTCGGAATTGTTAGGCAAAACCGCAAGTTAGTTAGTGCGATACATTTACCCGTTTCTACTAGAATATTTTAAAACTTTTTATCACCATTGTGTCACGTAACAAAAGACTATTGTTACGAATTTCCTATGTTAGAAAGAATACTTCCACCACCATAATGTCAAGAAATCTGACTCGGGGAGTTATCAACACTGGAAAATCCGAATATTTAACGATTACACTTTTCCGCCAGAATGTTTTAAAACTTCTTGTCACCATTGTGTCACTTAGCAAAAGACGCTTTTTTCGAATTTCCTATGTAACAGAAATAGCTTTTACCACCATAATGTCAAGAAACCTGTCTAACGACCAGAATTTCAAGAAACCTTTCTCGTGGCTTGATTATCAACACTGAAAAATTCGGAATTGTTAGACAAAACATCAAGTTGTGTCACGCATTTACACGTTTCTGTCAGAATGTTTTAAAACTTGCTATCACCATTCTATCACGTAGCAAAAGACTATCGTTACCAATGCCCTATGTAACGGAGAATGCTTTTACCACCATAATGTCAAGAAACCTGTCTTGAGGCGTTATCAACACTGGAAAATTCACAATTGTTAGCCAAAACGGCAAGTTATGTGACATATTTAGAGCGACTTTTACAAGTTCAAGTAAAACTTCAGATTGAAGATAAAATAAATACCAGACTTGATATACATATTACATTGTCTACCTGACAGATAAACAATGCAATATAGGTTATATCTGGAGTTTTATCTTCAATCTGAATTTTTACTTGAACTTGTAAAAGTCACCCTTAGATGTTTCTACCAGAATGTTTTAAAACTTCATATCAAACTGTGGTATTACGTAGCAAAAGATTATAGTTACGAACCTCCTATGTAAGGGTGAAAGCTTAGTGTCAAGACCATAACGTCAAGAAAGTTTCCACCACCAAGGTAACTAAGACTTTATAATAATATGAAATGCACCGTCCTTAGTAACAACTGAAATGTAAGTGATATTATAATTCCTCACATTTCTAAGAGTCATAGGTGTTGTGGGTCTGATAAGTGACCATCAGGCAACATGTAACCAACAGGTAACCATCTAACTAAATAAGTGCCCATCAGGTAACACTTATATTCAGTTAGAGTTGAGAATTACAGTTAGTTTAAAGTATAAAGTACTCCAAAGCGTTGTCTGAAGTTTTTTAACATCAAATTTAATAACTGTTAGGTAATTTAGGTTTTATAGTTATTTGAAATACTTCGTGGATATTGAAAATAAATACCCCACCTGCCTTAATGACTCAACTGATATTTGTAACCATCAACAACATGTAACCAACAAGTAACCATCTAACTAAATAGGTGACCATCAAGTAACACCTATTTAGTTAGAGTTTAGGACTGGAGTTAGTATAAAGTACAAAGTACTACAAAGCGTTGACTGAAACAACATCTAACTTAATAACTGTTAGGTAACTTAGACTTTATAGTTATTTGAAATACCTCGTAGAGATTGAAAATATTTACCTCACCTTCCTAAGCGACAAGTAAAATTTAAGTGATTTTTTTAAGTGATCATAAAAGATTTGGGTGTGATAAGTGATCATTAGGTAACATGTAACCAACAGGTAACCATCTACCTAAATAGATAATCATCAGGTTACACCTATTTATTTAGAATTGAGGACTTCAGTTAGTATCAAGTATAAAGTACTACAAAGCCTTTACTGAAGTTTTTTAACATCAAACTTTATAACTGTTAGGTAACTTAGATTTTATAGTTATTTGAAATACCTCGTAGACATTGAAAATACATACCTCACCTATCTAAGCGACAAGTGAAATTTAAGTGATATTTATAATTATCATAAGATATTTGGATGTGATAAGTGACCATCAGGTAACATGTAAGCAACAGGTTACAACCATCTATCTAAATAGATGAGCATCAGGTCACAACTATTTATTAAGAATTAAAGACTATAGTTGGTATAAAATACTATAAATTGACTGAATTTGTTTAGAGACTGAAGCCTTAGTGATACACTGATTTAAGTAATTTTATGATTAGTCACGTTTCTAAGAGTCATAGGAGATTTGGTCTGATAAGTGACCATCAAGCAACAGGTAACCATCTAACTAAATAAGTGCCCATAAGGTAACACCTATTCAGTTAGAGCTGAGGATTACAGTTAGTTTAAATTATAAAGTACTACAAAGCGTTGTCTGAAGTTTTTTAGCATTAATTTTAAAAACTATTAGGTAATTTAGGTTTTTTCTAGTTATTTGTAATACTTCGTAGATATTGAAAATACATACCTCACCTGACTTAATGACAACTGACACTTAAGTGGTTATATGATTACTCACGTTTTAAGAGGGATAAAAGATTTAGGTCTGGTGAGTTACCATCAGGTAACATGTAACCAACAGGTAACCATCTAACTACATAGGTGACCATCAGGTAACACCTATTTAGTTAGAGTTGAGGACTACAGTTAATGTACAAAGTGCTACAAAGCGCTGACTGAAGTTTTTTAATAACATCTAACTTAATAACTGTTAGGAAACTCTACTTTATACAGTTACTTCAAAAACCTCGTAGAGATTGAAAATACATACCTCGCCTGCCTTCGCGACATCTAAGATTTTTAAGTAATTTTTATAATTATCATAGAAGATATGGGTGTGATTAGAGACCATCAGGTAACATGCAACCAACAGGTAACCACCTAGCTAAATAGGTGACCATTAGGTAACACCTATTTATTTAGAAATGAACTGAATTAATCTGCCTGCGGCCATTATCGATACCATGACATCTAGAAAACAGAATGGTTTACGAAAACAGCAAGTTGTATGTGACATATTTTTGATTAAAGTAAAATCTCATTTATCTCATCTCAAGAGTTTATTGGTTTAATGGTTTAAAAGGCTCTAGGTTACTGATACTCACTGGACTACTGGGACAGTTGTGAGTGGAATGATGAACTAATTCTTTTGGTTTGCTATACGGTTTTGGTATAAATAAAGCGCACATTGCTCTTAAAAGCCTGTACGAAATATTTATATGGCACACGTGATTTTGAATTGTACCTGCCTAAACCTTTTACAGGAAAACGTCAGAGACAACACTGGTTGTCTCTGACAACGTCAGTATTGTCACTGTAACCAATCAACAACCAAAAGTGGCAAACTTTATTTATACGAACCAACAACAACTGACTAAATTTTAGTAAAGGACGTTTCAAGAAGATGAGCTGCAGGGAAAGATATGGCAATAACCTCAGCAACTCTGTATAAAACGCATGGAGTCCAAACGTTAACTAAAAATTGATTCGTGTTTGGTTTCCAGCCTAATCAAAGAGGTTTGAACAACTCCTCCGGAGCGACTCCACCAGCCTCGCATAGAACTGTCCATATAGCAATGGAACGCAGCCCTACGAGGCCGGAATCTATGTGTGCCAGCTATGCCGATGTAGGTATATAGGTAGTTACTTTAAAACCAAATAAATAATTAAGGCAGAAAGTATTCGAATTATGGAAACCTGAGAATCCCACCAGCGGCTCGAGTTTCTACTCCTGGCCCTTACGGCTATCCCAGCCAATTCGATACTTTTGGCTCCAACGTCGACTATAATTTATCTTGGATGCCGAAGGATATCAATTTATCAGAACTGCTTGACCAGGTAATAAAATGACACGAAAATGACACAATGTATTACACGAAATGACACAAAAGTGACACGAAAATGACATTGAAGGTTTTGTTTTGCTTTTAAAATAAGTTAAGTTTAAAGGTGTTTACAAATCTGCTTTTAGACAAGCGGGCAAATGATGTCCTCTAGATTTAGACGAGCGGAGCAAAACATCAGTCACACCCCCTCAGCCCTCACGCCACCCTCGCCAGACGTAACCCCCACAAATGCACGTCATCTTTTAGACAAGGAACAAGACAGGGATCTGACTACATCGAGTTCCAAAAAAAATGAGTCGGAGAGGCACGAGTCCCTCATTGAATGGTAAGTACTAAAAACTTCTGGACTAGAACATAATAAAGATCTTCACAATAGGTTTGACAGATCAGTGGAAAAGGAGCTCAAAAAACACAAAGAGACCTCCTTTGGAACGGTGCAATATGCCGCTCCAATACTCAGCGTTGACGAAGCGCCACAACTTAACCTCTCTAGAGGGACCTTAGAAAGATTATCTGGGGCTACAGCCAGCCAAGTGGAAATTTGCTTCGACCTGAGGAAGGAACCCGATACCGGTATTTTGTATCCAACACGTCAAATCTAAATCTAGAGGTTTAAATATTCTAGAATTGACTGACGCTGTAGACAAGTTCGCAAAAGCTGAGGCAAGGTGCGCTTTTGCTGACGCAGTAAAAGCAGCTGAAGCCGCAGCTGTGGCCGCGCCACCCGAATTAGTAGAAGAGGCGGCATTGGCCAGCGCTCGGGGATTGCAGACCGACGTTAAGGCCACTGGTGTGCACGGGGAATTGCAAGGGGTGCGACCAATCGAGGTGGTAGGCTATGTGGGAGTCACCAAACCAAAGTACCCTACCAAGAGAAACAAATAACATTTTTAAATTTTTTCTTAATTATTGTGTATAATTATTGCCTGTGTATGAGTATAAGTGCCTGCTTAAGCAAATGCGAAGGTTTTTAGTGCAGAACGCATACAAGGTATCCCGAAATTAGATGCCCAAACTGGAACAGGAGATTCTTGAGGCCAAAATAATACTCACTTGTCAAATAAACATATATCGAGGAATGTCTCCTAACGGAGATATGCCTCTTTACACAGGGGAGCAGAACTATAGGTTTCTTTAATTTATTCCTATACTGTTGATATTAGAATTACAGTTGTTTCTCGAATTCCGTAATATTTGCGTGATGAATCTAACCCCAGATTCAGAGTTGTAAAAATTTAATTAGAAGCGTAACAATTGGGTAAGGACGAATACACAATTTGCCGCAACTTTTTTGAGACAATCTGTACCAGTACCAATTTGATTGTCCATCGTTCGAGATAACAATAGAGTCTTTGACAGGAACCCCTTTAGGTCCAAACAGCCTTGAAAAAGACCAAATATATGGTCGAAACGTCGGCGATTTGAGAAAATAAAGTCACCCTGTCTCAAACCCGCTACATCCCCCGAACATTTTCAATGGCATTAAAAAGACAAAATAATTTTGAATTTATTGGTATATTATATTATCGATTATGGCAGTGTAACTTAACACAAAATAGACATTGGTGCATAAATAAAAAAAAATAAGTATAAAAACATATAAAAATCTGATCTTACAAAACAATTTAATTTTTTAAATTATCTACCATTTCCCTAACAATAAATAGATACAAATTACAAGAAGCTATTAGTTTGCTTTTTGACATCGATGACTACAAATCAGTCGTGTTACGAATAATTGTGTTTTTCCTTATCGAGAGCAAATAAATACGACAAAAACGACTAAAAATGGACTGATGAGATCGAGTTACTTTAATTATTATGTTACAAATAGACAAATACATGGTTATCCGTCTTTTTCCATATGAAAAATGAAGACTATTTTTTTGCATATGCTAACAAACACTATCTTTGTCAAATACAGCGTTTAGCCATGATTTTTCGTCAGAATAGGGTCAACAACCCTGTTGTGATGGAAATTTTAGTCACATCAAGCTTTGATGGATTCACTACGTCCTTGAACCACCGCGTATATTGGTTATTGAAAAAAAAACTATCTACATCAATGAATATCAGCGCAGTTCAGATATTATACAGACGCAGAAGGAAGTGACAATAGATCCTGTTCTCAGGACTTTCTATGTTTCACACAAAAAAAAAGAACAGCTTAATGTTTTCAAATCAGTTACACTACCAACAAGATCAACCTTTTTTTGCTGCTCTTGCTGCAGCTTTGTCACCTAGTTGCACCCTTCCAAGTCTTTAATTGTAGCAGTCAGCACCATCATCTGAATTACTCTGACACTCCCGTCCCAATTAGCGTTGTTGGAATATAATAAATCCTACATAATATATTACTTTTTTTCTACTTTAACATCTTTCGACAAACTAGATGCTTAGTCGCAAAATTCTCACTATTATGTTTGGTTACTAACTTTAATTTACACTAAATTATCAAGTTTAATTTTTTTTAATGGTGATGTTTCGCGCAGCTTTATTATACCCAAACTCCGTGAGGATTTTTACTAGTAGGTACCGCGTTCTCCAGCTGTCTCGGAGACCCGATCATTTTTCTTGTGGTACCTTTCACCGGCCCTTCCAAAATTTGCCTTGTCTCCTCCGGAGGTGTGATGGTTAGGCTTTGCAAGTTCGCTTCTTTCATCTCGTTTACTAACTGTTCGACCTGCTTTTTCTTTTCGATTATGCAAATTTCTAGTTGAACGACCTCGAAACAAAATTTACCCAATTGAAACAAACATCCAAATTACAAAATTGTGAAGAAATGATAAATTCTAAACAACGGTGGAAAATAACCCAACGTGCGTCACTCACCTCTCTCTTAAGCTCTTCGGCAGTCAAGTGATGGAGGTCGGAGCTATGTTTAGCCAACTCAATGTCCTTCTGGATTCGTTCCAATTCCATTAAAATGCTTTTTTCTACCTGTTTTCTCGATTCGAACTTTTTGCTAGTTAATCTTTGTTCCGCTTGAAGGTCGTCCATGAGCAACCTGAAGAAGCAAATACTGCATTCAGTGAAGGTATCTTCTTGTTGTATTTTACGAAAAAACTTTGGCCGTGACGTCTCTTACAGATTAAGGACAAACTTATGAACTGTGAGTGGTCGGCTTTTTGAGCTACTTTTCTAACCAGTTTCATGGAAAAGAAAAAAATGGCCACATTAACGCTAACATATTTTGTGTTCAAAGTAGAAAACATTGGAGTTTCTTAATAAGCTTCTAAAATGCCATTTTTTTCCTGTGGCGTAGAGGTTAAAATCATAACAATTTCATACGTCACCATGCAGAAAATGCGTTCTAATGCTTATAATGTACCCCTAAGTAATGGTAAAACGTTCGGTTATCTATCTTTCGGTTATTTAGATAGATAAAAACCTTTATAAAATTTGTATGATTTAGGGTCACACAATAAGGCACCCTGAAGTTTTTCAACACTTTTCTGAAAAACCCTGAATTGTCACAAATATTCTATGGCAAAAAAAGCGCATTCGTCAGGATATCAAGAAGCCCTGTCGGAGAGCGAACCAGTCGGAAGTTTAAATAGCGACATTGTAAGATCGTTTTTAGATTATAGATACGTTTGTTTATTTTGTGTTCTTGTGTTGTGCATTGTTTGAATTCTACTGCTCATAATGAACTCTAAAGTAATGGTAAAACTTGTCTAAAAGCTCAGTTATGTATCACAGATATTTACTGAAATATAACCAAAACACTTTCTTTAAATTGGTCCTCTGTAACACCCTGAAGTTTGGCAACACTTTTCTAAGACACCCTATGGTGGCACAAATATTCTATGGCAGAAAAAACCGCATTCCCCAGACTATCAGCCAAATAAATATGTTTTTCGCATTCGCCAAAATATCAAGAAGTCCTGCCAAAGACCGATGACACATTTGCTCTTTCCTTATCAATACTTAAGTACAACTGCACTTTTCTTATAAATTTTCTTAGCCGGGACATGTTTGTTCAGGTTATTTCCATATTTTAATCCACCGAAAGGAAAAACGTTGTTGTACTGCTTCATGAAAACTGGAGTTAAAATTTTTGCTAAGTACTAGGAATAGGTTTTTTTTAAGTAAATTCATCGCTAATTGGCAAAAAAAGAAATCAATAATAGAACCACATGAAAAGAAAAGATGCATTAGAAGAAAAGAAAACTACAGTTAATTAAGGAAATGTTGCACTTACCTTATTTTGTTCTTGCATTGCAATAATTCAGTCTCACAATTTGCTAGCTTGGACCTCAATAGTGTTATTTCTGATTTAAGAGTTTTTTCTTGTTGTTTAACAATTTCACTCTCCTCTTCCACATATGACAAAGCTTGGATCTAGAAAACAAAAATCAGTTATTGAGTCCAGTAGCTAAGATGTACAAAAAGAGTCTTTTACTTTTCCATAACCAAATAAATTTAATCACTACTGATAGTGTTTTAAAAAACATTTTATTTGCAAAATCTTTCAGCACTAACACCCCTACTACTTAGGAATAAATGAAGAAACAGTGGTGCCCTTGCTGATGCCTTACCTCATCTTTCTTCAGTTTAGTTTGATTTGTAATTTTAACCAATTCTTTTGCAATAAAATCCAGTTGAAGCTGCTTTTCTCTTTCTTTACCTTCCCAAAACACTATCTCTGCATCATACTAGAACAAATTAAAATCCTCAAAGGAGAACTAAGAGAGAAAAAGCATTAAAAAATAACTCACCTTGGTAATATCAGCCTGTTGGCTGTTTAACCTGTCCCTTTGAAAGTTTACCAGTGCAATTAACTCTCTATATTGAGCATTATATAAACCATTTTCAATAGATTGATTCTTTACATCCATCCATTTAGGCTGCAATTTATTCACCTCCTAAAAGATATGTTCTTGTTAAGTTGGGCCACCTGGAAAACCAACAACATGCCTGAAGAACATTCTTCTTGATCATAATATTTGAGCTAGGTGGTGGAGGATCTCTATAAGGAGGTGGAGCTGGAGGATCCTTGTAAGGGGGTGCTGCCCTATGACTAGGAGACTCAAGCAGATGGTCTGATATGTCAGAACCACAATAGCTGCTCTTCTTTGGAGAACTGTGTGGAGAGTTAGTGGTGAAGGGTTCTCGAACCTCTAAGTGCACTGTCTTCACTTGTGGAACCCCTTTGACTACACCAACATTTTCAGGGCTTGTGGTGATGTGTTTGCTAAAAAACGAATCAATTCTACCTAATTCTATAAAATAGCAGTTAAGTAATGTTACCTGTTTTCAAATGGGCTGTTGCTATTGGTAATATCTTTTGAAGCCTCATTATAAGTGTGTAAGGTAGGCAATAAATTATGGGTTGTAGATGCTTTTTTTAGATGATTCAAGGGTTTATTGGTTCCTTCACTCCTTTGGAGTATAAACTGAACATCATTAGAATACTCCCCCCATTTTAAGATAATCTGGAAAGCAGGTAGGTATAAATAAATTGTTGTCTATACCAATATCACCATTGGGAAAGATGCACACCTTCATGGGGTTCTCCTGAGGAGCAAGCTGTCTTTCGTTATTTCGCCACCTTTCTATTAAAGTAAATCTTCCAGATTTTCCAGTGGCATGAGCAAGGGCAAACACTACATCCTTAAAAAAAAAGAAGCTCACCAAGTAGTGCATAATTTTTTTTAGCACAAAGTCAACCTTACCTGACATGTAGTATTTTCAGTAACCCCACAAACTATTCTTTGAATTCCTTCGACCCAAACTTTCAGTTCCATAGCTTGAGGCGTTGGAATAAGAAATCAACCTAAAGGGGACACACAACATTAATCCACAATCGATCCAAGCTTATTGATTGATTAAAAGGAACTAAACCAGTGTTACAATTTACCTGTGAATAGCATGATGTAATGCTTTTGCAGCATTGTTGGGGACCGTATTAAAAGTGGTGAAGAAATTCTTCGAACTTTAATTTAATTAGTTTGTTGAATATGTTGCTTGAAAGTTTTTCTTTCTTGAGGTCTTTTCTTTTGAAGTGTGATTACTGTGAAGTTGAGCTTTTGTTGACAAATGTTGGCTTGACCTTCCAACGTTGCCGCATTGCACTTAACGTCGGATTTTAATGGAAGAACTTAATATTCGAGCATTTGAGTTGCTTTGTTACCAAACGATTTTGTTTTCTATAAAACTAAAATATATTAATTTCTTGCCTCTTTTTTGCTTTTACTTAAAGCGTTAAGGCCAGTTAAGGGTATTCGCATTCGCTTTAGGGGCCTCTCGAATTCTAGAACTCATGTGGCAGCGTTGGAGAATAAAATTTGTTGACAGCTGACTTTGAATGATTTGACAAATGTTTTTGTTGTATTACGGGTTGCCTATAGCAAATTTGATTTTTTAAATCACTAATTTTGCTGCTCTTACTTTCTAATTATCGCTAGCAGTGTATTAGCTTCGTATTTAGGAGGAGAGGTATCTCTAAATATTTGCCTTCAGACAAATTGAAAGATTTTGCTTGATTTATCAAAAGATAAACACTGGTGAAGACCAGAATCATTGCCAGTAGATGTCACTCTCAGTAGTACACTCAGTTCGGTATTGAAACCTGAACACTCTGAGTTAATAAATACCATTTCACCATATTTTAACAAGTCAGAGTGAGAAAGATGCTCGGGGTCATTACCGTACTCTGCTTAGTGCTTCATTCTTTTTGTCAACAACACCATCAACATAACCTAATGTTTAAATGTTAATGTTATTTTTAATTTAAAAAATGAAGAGTTATAAAACGTTATAAAAACTTTCAAGTTCTGATAGAAGACTTAAAAATTAGAAAACAATATGAACACCAACCAGATCCAGAACTTGACTTTTCGCCAGCCCAGCGCAGAGGCTGTCGTGGTAAACGACCAAAACCTCCAAACAGGAATTATATTTAAGTACAAACATATTCTCAAGAACGTAAAATGTTGGCATAAATTTATTGTAAGTAGTCCTATCCAGTAATGGTAATAGTACAGTCTATAGAAAGTCTCTTGGAGCATAAAAACTATTTGGTCTTAACATATATAATCAGCATTTTCCTTGTGCTCGGTGGCAACATTTTCAAGGCAAATTTGTGATTTTATAGAGCTGTAACGCTGTAACTCATTTGCTTACATATTGAAATCTTTATTTGTTTTATATCATCATAAAATGTCGTGAAAATTCATATAGAATACCCTTATTAACTTTAAACTTTTACAAATCTGGTTGTGGGAGAGTGATCCTGTACCTTACACCTACAATTACAGCGTGTCCAAGATCAAAATATCCACCTTAAATACCACTAAATTTCCCTAAATTGTCGATGTGCACATAACAAAATTCACCAGTATTTTTACCTTTAAGGAAAATTACAGGTAAATCTTGAAAAAAAAAATAAGCAAAAGTTCCATATAATTCACCTTATATTCCTCTAAATACCATTAAATTGCCAATGTGTGTACATGGGGCAAAAGTGATCCCTTCAAGGCCCTACTGTCAATATGTGATAAGATCTAGAATATCATTTTATTAACCTCTAGCTGCCTCTTATCATTTTCTCAAAATTTCAATGAGGTGGCTCAAATTTGAAAAATTTATACCCCAGAAATATGGAGTCATACTGATCCATGATCGATGTTTCCTCATATGTACTGTTCTCACTCTTAATAAAGCTGATAGAACTAGGTGAGGCCACAAAAGCCATCAGTCATTTTAAAATAAAAAAATCACAAAATCTATTATAGAATTTAATAATTTCAATCTAGAAGAAAAATAATTTTTGAAACAAAACACAGTTTTGACATACTTTAAATGGTCTAGACTCAGGTCTAGGTCAGAAAATAGCTCTGATTATATAATGATTGCATTAATTTTTCTTTTTTTTTTTTTTTTGGTTGGATGCATAGTATTGACCAAAACGCTGGAGTTTTCCTAAATTGAGAACTTTCTTTCATTTCGACAATTGCCAATTTACCACTGCTTATAGAGGATTAGGTATATCAAGAATCATACAATTTTTTTTTTGTACTCTTACAGTGATATTTTGGGTTTTCTAAACAGTTTCCAGAATGGATAAGTAGACAATTGCAGCTAGCTAAACTTACAGCTATGAGATGTACTTACAGCAATTAAATGGGTAAAAAATCTCAATTTCAGTCCAACTAACTTAAACATGGAAACTAAAATAATTAGTAATTTATTACTACTAAACTTTGATATAATTTCAATTTGTGATAGAAAAAATAGACTGTAAAACTCAGGTGGATGCAAATATCAAACTCAGCTAGTTGAGCACTCTGCTTTTGGTGTCATGCTTGATACTTTGTGTGATAATGCCAACACATCCACCCTTGTCGTACAATATACTATTTCACCCAACCAACCTTCCTATCTAACGTCAATTAGGTGGACAATAACTATTTCAGGTAAACAATGTTGAAAGTTTGACTAGAAACGAAGTTCTAAAGTCCATATTGGACCACGTCCATCCTTTAGACTTGATCCCAGTTTTCTATGCCAACGATCCAAACACTGCAACGGCCCACTTTTTGGCTAGAAACTGTGAAGGTGCCGTTGAGAAACTGTGTCGAGATAACTTAGTGGTTGATCATCCTTATAATAAGTCACCGTCATCAAGCAATTTTAAACCAGTAAGTTCAAACTGTTATTTCTAGTGTGTATATTTACTTTATTTATTTATTTTGTCCTCAAGTTCGAAATTATTCGTTTTAATCTTTTAATCCATTTTCCACCTATACCATTATAGAGAGTATGTTCTCTATAATGGTATTGGTGGTTATAATGGTGTCTCTTCCCTAAGTCTTGTACGATTCAGCAGTAACCTATAACATGGCTAAACTTACTCTTTTGTTTTAGTTCAAGCTAAGTATAATTCTGAACTTCGCGAACACGAACGATATAAAAATCGACGTGCAAAAAAACGTGTACAGTGTTTTAACCAAGCGTATTGACATAATTTCGAAGCGATTGGATTTAGATAGGTTCTGTGAAGATCTTGGTAGGTGCCCTAGTTTCACATTCAAATAGCAGCTTTATAGGGTATTGGGTTCTTGCAGATTTGTTGGAGTTTTGTCCACTCTCTCAACCAAAAATTATGTACTTTGTGCTTCACATTGCAAAGGGCTTCCCAGTTCAGGAGCTGGTGCTAACCAATAATGAGATAAAGTTGTTAACTCCACTCGATCTGCTTGCTGGTACAAAGATAACTCTACTAGATCTGAGCAACAACAAGGTGAATCGGCTAGGTATACTTTATTAGCCCCTTATTATAATTTGTTTATCATTTCAGATTGCCTCACTAGAAGACTTAGATTCTATTAAGTTGGATGGTCTTAAAGACTTAAGACTAACCGGCAATTTGTTATGCGACTGTGAGGAGGATGTTTATGTTTCAAAAATCAAAACTCTGTTCCCCACACTAGAAATTTTGGTAAATTTAGATGGAACCTTTTGAAAAGGAAATAATATAAACTTGCAAATACTTTCAGGATGGAATTCCAATGACCCAAGACAAACTTCCTATTACCAAGAAATATTCGTTGTGTGATTATGAAAGCGCTGATTTAGTGAATGAGTTTTTGGAATATTTTTTTACGGTCTATGATTCGGAGCGTAGGAACTTGTCAGGGCTGTACCACAAGAACGCAATGTTCTCTTTAACTTGCGTGTACTTAGCCGGACAGCTGTCTTCTAACACTGCCAGGTGCCTGAGTGGATATAAATGGAGTACATTTTTGTTTTAATGGTTAATTTTAGTTTACGGCAGTATAGCAACATATCCAGGAACTTGAAAAAATCGGCGGACTTATCGAAAATCTCGGAATTTCTTTACAAAGGTCGTGACAATATATTGAATGTGTTTAGCACACAACTGCCACAAAGTCGACACGATCCTTTCTCATTTACCGCAGACCTCGTGTATAAAACTGTACGTTTTTTTCTTTAGGACTAAACTGAATTATTGAACTTTGTTACTTTAATAATAGGACAACTGCGCAGTGATCGTAGTAACTGGGGTTTTCCTCGAGAAGCCCACGTCCCTCTTAGATATCGACAGACTCTTAGGGTTTACCAGATCCTTTGTCCTAGAAATTACGGGCAGAAGTTGCGTAATAACAAACGATCAGTTACACGTTTACAACGGTCTTACGTATCAGGAGCGAAATTCGTTTCGCGAAGCACCAGGCTCCAATCAGATGGTACCCAGGGAAGTTATACCAAAGCCGCGGACGCATTCCGACTACAACGATTTAATTTCTACATTAGGCCATCTTACGGGACTAACGAAGGAGTGGTCAAAAAAGTAAGTTCGGATTCATTTTACAACATATGTGATGGCATTTTGATACGTTTGACGACGTTTTTCTACCGATCGTAGCTCCAAATATTAAGTTTTAAGGCAAATTATGATTTTTTTGCCGATTTTAATTCCTGCAACATTGAATCTCATCGAAAAACCTCTAATACTTTTTAAGCATTTTGAGACCCCGTTTATTTACGGCGTTTTCTGCAGATTTTAGCTCTGTTATTGAATGTTACAATCTTAAGTAGTTTAAGGCTTTTTGCCACGTTTTCTACTGAACTTAGTTCAAAACATAAAAATTTTCCGAACACATAATATTGTGTTTTAAAGCATTTTCAGACGTTTTGCGAGGTTTCCTACTGATTTGAGCTTTAAACATAACTACTCATCGAAACACCACTAATATTGATTTTTTTGAGCGTTTTGTTATAAGGTTTTACTTTTCTACTGATTTTAACTCCAAATAGCTTACGTTAGCTCTAGTGTAGAACGGGTTTGCCTTATTTTAAGGAGCATCCTGGCCAATTTTCCTTCAAATGCTGCTCATTTCTTTAAAGCGTTATTTCGATCTATGATTACATCATCCAGTTCAGTTTTTGTGCTATTTAAGTGCGCAGTAAAAGTTTCGATGGTTTTTACATCTCTTCTTCAGTGCTAATTTTTTGTTGTTCTACCGCTTCTAACGTGGTTTCGTATTGAGTTTCGTCAATAGAAAGCTTCTAAAGCATGCTGTCCTGCCTGTTTTGTCGCTTGTTTAAGTTATTCTTTTCTTTGTCCCATTGAGCTTCCTTGCTTTTTAACTGCTCTTGCAGGTACTTGATTTTTATTTGCATGTGCGTTGAGGCTGTCTCCACGGGGTGTAAGGGGCGAAGTGTGTAATAAACAGACAACAGCCCAAATGTCAACCACACCTGCTCGTGCGATGAGTGTGGTCATCCGGTGCACCCTGCTAGATGACTAACGTGGCTCTGACGACCGAATGATTGTCGGAATAAGGAATCCCCCATTTACTGGCCAACAGCTTCGGGCGGAAGAGTTGGCAAATGGTAAGGGCACTCTTTTGTCCTGAGACTGAGAAATTGGTCTCAAAGACGGAGGAACCAAGTAATGGTCAACGGCCTAAGGATGCAGAAGGAAACGGAAAAACCACTGCATTAAAGGCTCATTTGAGTATCCCAAAATATCCAAAATGGCAGCGACAAATTCAAAAAAGGCCCTCAGTCCGGGGCACCCCTTCAGTGGGAGAGGGTGCGAAGAATCCCCCCGTACACACAATTTCACATATACAATAGAGTAACCAAAATCGCTACATGGAATGTACGGTCCTTATTGCGTTATTTCAGTAATTAGTCTGACGGTTGTTAGAGCCCTTTTGATGAAAATTATTAAAATAGAAGCTGCCTATAACGCTAGCAAATAATAAAGAATAAATAATAAAGCCAGCCGGTGTTCAGGAACGTCCGGCGCCTTCACCAAAAGGAACGACACATTTTCTGTGTGCATCCGTTCAGTTTATTAGCCCTAAAACAGCCCCTGAGCTACAGCACTCAGCCACCCGTTCACCATCCATTGAGAAGAGAATGTCAATTCTATTTACGGCATTATACAACCGTTTCATGCCCCAACCACTTTCAAAACCGGCTTTAGAGTTAAATAACATTATTTCAAGGCATCTAATGCATTGCCCATGATAAAAATTGGGCATCTAAATTGTGCTAAAAGGTCGGTTTTGTAGATGTGAAGTGTGATATTTTTGGACGTGGCCTCATAAGGAAATGAAATGAGTGCCAGCTCACTATCCCTGGATAGATTTTAACCATTGATACCTTCCAGTGAATGCTGGTGATCTCCTCTTTCAAATGACCCACACCAGGTTTTTCTAGGGGGTCGGGTTCCGGCCCAGCCCCTAATGTTTTATCTCAGCCTCCCTTCTAGATGGAACCGTGAAAATTTGGCAAAACATATATTTGGTGCGTGGCTAAGTATCGCAAATGTTTTTTCAACCCCTAATAAGTATAATACCTCATTTTCAACCCCCTTCGGGATGGCCAATATTATTGATTATAGTACGACAGCGTACGCTGCGAGAAGTTGCGTAATATGACATGTCATACATCCTCCTGTTTTATAAAGTATAAGGGAGAAAAATACCCTTCAAAGGTTACTAGTGGCATCAGACAGCTCAAGTAACGGTAAAGAATAAAATGTCGGAGGAGACAGCCAAAAGAAAATGAGTGCGACAAAGGTGCATATTATCACCGCTGGTCTTCTAATCTGCTAATCTGTACTCGAAACACATTTTCGCGGATTCTCTTGAAAACAATAGCGCTGGAATCAAAATCATTGGCAAAACAATTAGCAATATAAGATATGCCAACGATACAATCGTTATTGCCAGCGGCCTGCTTGAACTCCAACAACTTGTGGATGTCATTGTTGAGTACAGCACGCTTTATGAACTGCATATAAATATCCCCAAAACGAAACTTATAGTTTTCGCGAAGGTGCAAACACAAGCTGCCCTCCATATACATGACAAGATCGTTTCGACGAAAGAGATACTATCAAGAATCGAACAGGCCAGGAGGACGTTTATCGACATGAAAAACTTTTTTATTAGGCATGACCTAAACTTGGGTCTTAGAATCCGAATGCTACCCTGCTACGCGTTCTCCATCCTCCGGTACGGCTGTGAAAGCTGCACCCTCAACCCCTCGCTAGAAAAACGCGTTGAAGCTTTCGAAATGTATCTTTATAGGAGAAAATTACGCATATCCTGCATCGAAAGAGTAAGAAACACCGAGGTTCTTAATAGAATGCAGAAAAACAAGGAACTGATGCTAACAGTCAAAGAGCGCATACTAAGGTATATTGGACATATAATGACGGGAGATACATATGAGGTAATTCGGTTGATCATCTACGGAAAGATTCAGGGGAAGAGGTCAATAGGGAGAAGACTCCTGGCTCAAGGACCTACGCCGATGGCTGAGCAAAACATCATCCGAAATCTTCAGAGCAGTTGTGTCACGTGTAATTATTGACAGTTGGATCACCAACCTTGGAAGGAAAAGGGGCAATGAGAAGGAGGCCTCGGAAGTCTTTTTTTACTTTCGAGTTCTCGTAACTTCGGTCTCATTATTATCACGCTTTCCGCGGTTATCTTCATAATTCTTTCGTGGACACTAGAATTTCGTTTTCGTTTTCGACAAGTTGGTCATAGGGATTTTGGAGTTGTTTTTGTCGTAATTTGGTCCCAGTTTCTTGTATTTTGGTGGTTCATGTGATTATTTTAACTAAATATGAGATCCTATATAAAACTGCTGTAGCCGTGAAGAAGGCAATAAACGTTGCGGAAAGCTTGGTTTAGTTAAGAAGTTTTTCTTCCTAACGCTCTTAACGAAATTTTTGTCCTTGAGATTTTCCGGTCAAGATACTTTCCACTAATATAGCATTAGGTCTCACCAAATGCTACAAATAAAATGAATTTGACAGCAATGCTTCTTACCGGCAGGTTCAAATACTAGTCGCGTTTAACGAAACCCAACTTTGAGTGTGAACTTCAGTGTACAACTGGGGCCTTATCATAATAACACTATAACAAATAAATATTTTGTGGTGATTTATTTACTTTAATCTTTTTTTTATAATTTTTTAATTTTTTTTTCAGGTGTCTTGAGGAACGTAACTATGACCTAAAGGCCTCCTTGGAGTTATTTGTGGCACTGCACAAAGCAGACCGAATTCCATACACCGCATTTGTCTAAGGGGTATTTTGTAAGTTAATTAATGTCTTACTATGTTGCCCAACAGTATTTTGATAAGATTGGGTTTAGGAATATTTTATTTACCGGCTGTTAATAATATCTTCTGATGATGAAAAATGACCGCAGGTTATTAATGGACGTGTTGATTATTATGTATAGTAACAACAAGTAATAATAATATTATATGGATGGAAGTGTACTAATTTTAGTGTTTTTTTGTTGTTGCGATCCTCTAAACTCTAAGAAGCTAAGTAGAGACATGATAACATGTACCACACCACAGCAACTAGTAAAGTTTAAGCAGAAAACTAAGACAAAGTTTTATAAAACAAACGCCTCTTGCTTGCCTGCAAATACGTCGATTTATAGACTCGTTAAGAAAAATTGCAGCATTCCGTAAAACTGCCAAAAACACACTAAACAAATTACTAAACCGTCATCCCCGGTGCCATTAATACCCACTTAATCCACCAGTTAATAGCATTAACATAAAAAGTGAAAGCCGACTCGCCACTTACATTGCGGCACTTTAATGCAAATATCGGTATTGTGTCGTTTTCTTCGGACAATTGTTGGAGGAAGCTAAAGCGTTCCTCGTATTTGCACATTTACTAATTGTCATAAGAAACATTATTTAGTAACAATTTATTTAAATTTGTTATCTAATTGGTTTCATAGCAATACCTCTTGACTTCCAGTGTTACCAGTTGCTCTAGAGCGTTTTCTTGGTAAGTAGATATATTTCATGTTCTGTTGTGTCATTAATACCTAGTTATTTTAGTTATTTACCTTGACTAGTTACGCGAGAACAGAAAAAGCATGTTGGCATTGTCTTATTATGGCGTATTAATACTTCAGCTTAGAATCGTCTTAAGCCACCCTCATCCATCTGATTACCAAGTGAAAATAGACCCTATCTTAACCCCCTTTTCTCAAATCGGAGATGCTGTCGACTCTAAAATCAACCAGGCAGTGCAATCAAAAGTAATCTAATCATCATCTGAGGTGAGCGTTTTAAATTTTTTTCCAATTGCTTTTAGGCGGTTCAATTTGTCACTCCCTTCCCGGATTCAGGCCGAAAGTCGGCGGTTTTAGAGTCTGCAGCTAAAGAGTCCTTACCAATACAGGCAGACGTAAAGTATGCCGGTTTGCAGCAATTCGTGGCAGACGTCCTGCATCCCAAACCCATAGTTGATACCATCGAAGAACACGAAAAGTACGGCAATGATGGTGGCAAAGCGAGGGCCGTTGGTACCAAACTTGTGGCCGCCTACGAGGGGCTTTCCAACATCTTGAATGCTGTAGTAGATGTGAGTTGTTAGAATTTATCAGGTTTCAGCTTTAACAGTGAGAGGATTATTTTGCTTGCAGAGCCCCTTTAGGGCAGCTAAGACTGTCGGTCGGCAAATCACGAAGTCACTGAATCAGATTGGAGGGAAATTGGTGGGGTTGGCGTAGACGGGACTTTGTAAACTATTGAGCTGTATATATTTATTTAATAGAAGGTTTTGTAAAGATTAGTGTTCTCCTGTTGAATTCAAAATTTTGTCAAAAAATGACGGTGATATATCAAAAAGATGGTATAAAAAAACACAAAATCGTATTTACACACACTTTTCAATTAGGGTTGGGCGATTATCAATAATGTAATCGAAATATTTCGATTATCACAATGGAGACATCGCGAGTTAAGTTATGTATGACATAATCGAATAAAAGAAAGATTATTCAAATTTTTACTTAGATGAAATATCATTAGGTTTTCGCATTTAGAGGAAATAGGTCATTTTAAAATCGACTTTAGTCCTAATTTCTCCAAAGACTAAAATTTGCATTTTCAGATCCCTTCTGTTATGTTTTAACCCGTTTCATCCCTGATCCTGAATTGAACTTGTTCCGAATCTCTTAATTTGCATTTTTACACACTTTGAGTAATGTTAAACCGATTATAGCCATAATGTTAATATGAACTTTTCCAAATCCCTAATTTGTATTTTTACACACTTTGAGTAATTTTTCACTGATTTTGGCCTGACTCTAAAAAAACATCAAAACTGTCATTTTTAGAAGAAATGGGTAGTTTTTTATCGATTTTAGTCCTAATTCTAACTTGGAAGTCCTCCAAAATTCCATTTTTAGACGCCTTGTGTCATGTTCTAACATGAGACAATTCAAAATTAAGAGCCCTTGGATAGTTTTGCTATCGGATCAATATTAATTATAGACAATTTGCTGACATTTCGGTTAGGTTTCTTCTTAAGGCTCGGTCCTTTCATGAACGGACAGTAAGAACCTACCGATAGAAAACGCGCATTCACCATTGTATCAAGAAATTACGTAATAAGTATGGTACTAGAAAGAAATTAAAAGCTGTTGGATAGTACGAGTGTTAGGCGTCTCAATAAACTAAGTAGTAGGTGGATTAGCGGGATGGGGACAAATAACGACAATTAAGCTTTTATCAATTGCCAACGTTTCGACCATAAATTTTGGTCTTTATCAAGGCTGTAAAGACAAGAAACATCAATCAGTTTATGGCAAGGAGCATGCCAAAAAAAATTAAAGTTATTTTAACAATTGAAGGGCTTGGGGGAAGAGGGTAACAAGCCACCTTTTCTGATTTTTGAGTTATTTCAACTTTTATATTTTGATCAAATCCTGAAATCGTAATTATTAAGCTTACCCAATTCTGCTTTTGTAGCAGTTTATTTATACATAAAAGTATCAAAACGTGGATACAAAATGAAAAAATGTCACAAAAAAGGTAACAAAAAACTAGTCAACTTTGAACATCTTTTACGCCAAACTCTGCGTAGAAGGGATGATAAGTAGGGGACAAAAGGTAGTAATTCCCTGAGGTTTGCCAGTTTTTTTGGATTTATTTGGACAAAGGCAGAATATTTAAGGGGCAGCTCTGAAAACGTTAAACACTTCGCAAGTTGCACACCCCGTTTTCCAATATTTACTGCCTTGAATGGTTCGTTCAGGTAATGTTTTATAAACATTGTATTAGGATGCTCTACCTCAAATCGAAAGCATCGTACTTTGCTGAAATTTACGTTTTCTTTCGAGTCTGTTGTATGTTTTTTGTTTATACCTGTTTTAGATAGTTTTAATGCTTTTCAATCGCAGCAAAATCCCTAACGGATAGTAAGTGGATATGCCCCGGCACAAGAAATCGATGTTCAATGGCCTTAAATTTTTGTTCGCGTATCATCTGTAACCATAAACACATCATCGTCCAGTTTTTATTTTGTCCCCCACAGTTGTCAGTATAAACTATTAGCTCCTCTGCTTGAGGGGCAACTGGCCACATGAACATAAATCCTCTACCAGTGTTACAGTTTTGTACTCCAAGATTGTACACATAACGAGTTTTTTTGTTCCTATCTTAGCTTCTTCTGTTTCAGTTTTCAGGCTAGCCTACATCACGTCTGCTCTTCGCTGATGTAATTCTAATTGAATTTGATTTTCGCGAAGCTTGGTTTCGTCGTTTTTAGTTGAGTCAAGTAAAGTTTTATATTGTCTTCACATGTATCACGTGTGTCGCTCTTTGGCAACTTAAATCCAATGTTGTACTGACCACAAAAAATTCTTCGATAGGCGTCTGCTTTAGCTGGAGAAATACCTCTTTGTCTGCACCATGGAAGATAGAACTTTGTATATAAAGACGCAACAGATAGGTCATGATCAATATAAACACGGTTGGGATTACATTTCCGACTATAGTGGCTCGTATACTTAGGTATTGCTTTAATGTGATCATGTACACTTCTTACTGTTTCTTCAGGCAAACGGTTTTTGCGGTTGTGATGTTTACCACGTTGGTCACATTTTGGAATCGCATTTTCTTGGCAAATTTTTTTGCCAATATTGTATATTCGCTTCTTAGAATTCTGAAGGCCATGAATAGACAAACCTCCATGGCCATGAATAGACAAATATCCTCCTTACATAGTTGTTTATCAAATTCTGGCTCTTTTTTCAGACGTTTAAATAAACCTCGAGATACTATGTTTGGATCCTAAAATAAGGAAAGATTTATTGACGAAAACAGGAAACAAGCCACAAAAAGTAATAAAAAAATGTATCGTCAAAAAAAAAGGTAATAAGCCACAATACACATATAACTAAGGCCCATGTGTAATTTCTCCGGCTACAACATTTTCGCAAAAACCTACTAGCTTTTAGAACTGTTAAGAGTTTTAGTGTTAAAATAAAAAAAAAGTCAAGTACAAAATAACGGAGTAAAGCCATTATTTACTAAAATTAATTAGTACTGTCTAGCTTAAAAGGAAATAAGTCACATGATTTTTAAACATACCGAAATAACACTTTCCTCGCTAGTTTCACTGTCGCAACTTCATTCAGCATAATCCTTGTTCTTCACACTATCATCTGAATCAAAGTCCGATTCAGAACTAAAGTCTTAATTTTACAACTTGAACCCTTCACCTTTTTTTTCTTGCTTTGTTTATCATATGCAAAATGAATGAAAGGAAAATGTGATGAAAAAAAAAGTACTACTGGGTGAATTGCCGAGAAAACGTCGAAGAGTGGTGCAGAAATTACCTGCTGCTCCATAAAAGGACCCCAAAGGAAGACTAGGGGGCAAATGAAGCAATAGAATGTTGGCGCCCCATTTGAAAGAATTGCGATCGACGTGGCAGGTCCTTTTCCAGAAACGGACGATGGCTACAAATACACTTAGTTGCCATGGATTGTTTCAGTAAATGGCCCGAAGCTTATGCACTATCAAATCAGGAAACTAACACTGTGGCAAGGGTCTTGTTTGACGACTTCTTTAGTAGATTCGGCGTACCGTTAGAGCTTCATTCGGACCAGGGACGGAATTTTGAATCGCAACTTTTCAAGATCATGGAACTTCTGGGTATCCGCAAAACAAGGACAACTCCGCTCCCTCCACAATCAGATGGCATGGTCGAGCGTTTCAATCGAATCATTGAACAATACCTCTGCAAACTGGCAGCGGACCACCAGAAAGATTGGGACAGATTTCTGCCTCTTCTAATGATGGCTTACATAGGTGCAGTGCATAACACGACAGGACATACCTCTGCCAAGGTTATGTTTGGTAAAGAACTTCGACTTCCGGTAGATTTGGTGTACGGATCACCAGAAGAACCGGTGCAAGATGTCCAGAACTATGCTGATGAACTTCGAGAAAGATTAAAGGAAATCCATCGAAACGTGAGGACAAAGATAAAGATTGGCAGCGATCGGATGAAAGCCAGACACGACCTAAGGGCAAATTCTGCTGGATTTAAGGTGGGTGGCTTGGTGTGGCTATATAATCCACAGAGGAAGGAAGAAAAGTCTCCCAAGTTGGGAGGGTCCATATACAGTTATCAAATGGATCAACGACGTGGTATACAGGATTCAACATACATATAGAGCAAAGATAAAAGTGGTTCATCTTGAACGGTTAAAGACTTGCAGTCGTGGAGATTTCTCTGATCGGGATGATCAGAACTAAGAGGGGGGGCAATGCTACGGTCGACCGTCGGTCCACAGAGATTCGTGCCGAAGCGGCAACGCCGAGCGCCGACCGCAACCCCGGGAACCCATCTAGACTACACGAGAACCGGGAACAGTCACCTCTGTTCTCGAAAGTACGAGAGTGTGTTCAGGCCGGGTATATAAACCAGCGAGCCGCGCGAGATATAGATAGTGCAGTCTACTAAAAAAGCAAAATAAGCGGACAAGCGACTAGTGCGAATTGTTAGTAGAGAGTAATTGTGTTTTAATCGTGTTGTAATAGTTGAAAGTAAATAAAAGTGTATAGTTAACTGACGATAAATTATTGAAACCCGTATCCCCCGTAACACTATATTTTCTAAAGAAATAAGAAAAGGCACTTATAGTAAGAAAAAATGTTGCTTTAGCAGGCGGACTAGCGTATTCACTATTCTTCCAAGAAATTAGAATGGTGAATACGCTACCTATAGGAATAAGAATGGCACCAAAGTTGATTCTAAAAGTTCATTTAAAGATCGGGCGCCGGAATATTTAAGTATTTATAAATAAAGTATATAATATTATATAATTACGGAATATTTATACATAAAAATTATTAAATAAAGAAGTACTTTTACTCCCACACCGAAGGAGTCTATCTGAGAGGTTATTGAACAAATGAGATTTTTTTCTCGGTTGTGGGAGGAAAATGAAAAAAACAAGAAGAGGAAAACTGATGGATCAACTCCGATCGGTGCATTCGTTCTGAAGTTATAGCTAGACGGTTGAACGACAAAGAGAATAAAACAAAAAAAAATGCACCAATAAGTAAACAGGGAAAAGCTCAGAAAGACAGATTTTAACTAAACTTTTAATTTGCATTTTTAAATGCTTTTTCTCAATCAAATCAAAGTTGACGTATTCTTGACGCATCATCGAGACAAGATAAGATGTAACGTTTTCTTGACCCCGTGTGTTAGAGTGTTTATCTTGATGTCAGAGACAAGACAAGAGTAAGTTCTATATTGCATTGTCTTGCCTTGCGGCAACACTCACTAGAAATATCTAAAAAATTAAAACAAGCAACTAATTTTTTAATTGATTATTTAAATCGACATTAATAATAATATATTATATTGATTAATATTGGTTGTTAATAAACAAATAATATCATTCATTTATTGGTCGAATTTGATTGATTTTTTTTAAATCACGTATTTTGAATTTTGATCTATCTGATTAAGAAAACATATCGACTATGTCCGTAACTTAAAATAATTGTTTTTTTGATAATCGAATGATCATTCGAATAACCGATTATAAATGATTAAAAAAAATACATATCTTTCGAATGATCATTCGATTCAGACGATCATAGGAATTTATTGATTATGCCCATCATTATTTCACATCACAATTTCACGTTACCACTGTCCCTTGTCGTTGTTTATCAGCTTTCAGGGCTGGATATTTAACATCAACCTTAACTATTGATTTAAAACTTGAGGACAGTAGTATAATAGACACATAAATAATTATTGAATTCGATTTATTGATTTATCGGAGTAAACAATAATTCATGGCTTGCGAGAAACTAGACAGCGGCGCATTTATTAATTATTCACGAAACTTATTATGTAGGTTAAACCGCCAATAAATATGTAGTAGTTACTTATTAGGCAATTAACTTGCAGGACGTAGGTAGAATTGCATTTATTCTTATTTTTATTGCTGCTACCACCTTCGAGATTGGTCGAACCCAAAAGTTCGGAAAAAAAAACAGATGACGCAAAGTTTGAACAATAGGTGAGGCTTGAGATCAATGGTACCTACGCAGCAAGAGACCATCCGGACGGATGCTGGGTACACACGCAGAGATCTTCAGCTTCTTTTCTTTTTTAACCGTTAGGTCCCCGTGCGGTGCCATGTTTATGCATTTGAATGTGTAGGTATTACCCAGGTAAACCATCTTATATAGTGCGAGAGCAATAACGTTATTGGTTGATTTTGTTATTATCATTAGTCTTTATAGTAGTAAATTTGCATTTTTGTGGAGATGTCGCACCAACCGACATTGCTAAAGCCTTTAGATGAGACTGTGACCACTTCAGATAATATAGTACGTTGTTACTTAAACAAGTAATAATAAGTGTCTTTATTATTTTTGAAGATTTTCTAGTTTTTGCTGAACGAGACCCCTGACTATTATATAGGAAACCATCCAATACGAGTGGGACATCAACGAAGCATTTGGACGGAGGTACATTCAAATCGACAGCAACCGCGGTCCCGCGTTGTAGTCCGAACCTGACCTTCTAAAAGTACACATTTACGATCTTTTGACTATTTTTAACGGTTCAGTTCAATACGCGAAATGTTTATTTGTTCGTCACGGTAAGAACAAACCTAATCATCGCTTTCCATAGTCGGTGCAACTCGGCCGAGGCAAATCGGTTTTGGGCGCATAACATGAAGTTGGAAGAAATGCGCTCATCTTCCAACAAGCTTAGGAATTGAAGAAATCGGTCCAGGTAAGTTATTGGTTCTTTGCGCCATGAAGTTTTAACTTTATGGTCAATTAACAGATACTGGTGTTTTTGTTTGGTGACAGGAAATTGAATTTTTCCATGTAGTAAGTAAACTAACACACGCCAGGCAACCTTGGCCATGAATACCCATTTCACGGTACTCACTAAAACTGGATACGCATATTAGGTACCATTTTTTTTTACATTCGTGTTTTCTAATATGTAAACTTTTCTACTGAAACAACATCATATAAACCAACCTGTTTCTATTTTATAGAATTAGCAAATATTGAAATTGTGTCCCATTTATTAGCAGTTTTGGTAAATATTTGGCCTTTAGGGGATCTCCCATCGTGGGTATGTGTGAAACTATTATGGAAGCTTGCGGAAGCACGTTGGGTGCAGCCTTATTACCTGAACACACCGGGATGTCCATTTCACCCTGAATACAATAGTCATTGTTGTGGTAGTGGACAATAGCGAAAGGGGTCCGCTTGTTAAAGCCCTGGCACAACTTGCACCATTTTCCTGCATTTTCAAGAGTTTTTTTTTTAATTCTAATCTAGCAAAATAACTGTAGTGTTCAAAAGTGTAGAAATATGTTTTCGAAAAATGATCGTTGTGCGTTTGTGTACTCTATGCAATACCTTTAGGCCGCATTAATCAAACAAATTACAAGCTGCTTGGGTGATTATCGCAAATGCCAGCAAATGTATGCAAACAGTTAAACAGACAGGTATTTACCCGCCGTCTGTAACGCAGTGAGATTTCGCTGTAAAATGTCAAGAACCCTGTCAGTGCCTTCAATGATGATGTGAAAAAAAAATCTTGAGGGCTCTTAAGCCCGAATCAACAATAAGATGATCGAGTATTTGCTTGCTCAAATTGCTATAGTGGTCATTGTCAAACTACCCCTTGTCAGTCTACCCCTTCATGTTTAAGTTCTTATATTCCTCCAACTCTACCAATCTCATGAATGTACCAAAGACCTTGATATCTCCAAATCGAATAAAGAATGAGGTATCTCTCCATTCCTTCTAACCCTATTATTTCTGATATTTGACATTGTACTATCTTTGTCCCACAATGGCAGAGTTTGCTGCAATTCTAGCAACAGAGTCGGCTTCCTTTGTCCTCTAACTTTGTATATGTGGTTTGACCAACGGTTATGAATCTTCTAGTAGTTCCAGACTCTTTAAACTACACGTTGTTAGTACTAAGATGCAAGATTTTTTTTTTTTTTTTGAAGAAGCCACTTGTTTTGAAGAATGATGAGCAGTTGACATATAGTGACACTGCTGTGACGTCTGCAGAAAAAGAGTTTTTTTTAACACCAACTTAAATGACTCTTATATTAACGATTCGAATGACAGTGATTATTAACGCATTGATCAACTCGAAGTGAAGAAATTCTGGTAGACAAGTCAAAATCATTGTGTTGGTTTCTTTCCACAAAGGCATATTTTCTTTACCCATATTACTGTGAATTTGCTCTCTTCATGGAGGGAGGTCAGAGTCTTGTGGCAGTTCCAGATTCTTCGGAAAACTACAGGTTGAGAAAAGATGCAAAAAGAACACCCCGTAAAGGAGCTACTTTCTGTGAAGAATGAGCAGTTGGTGTGACTGTGGTAGTCAATAAAATTAATGTATAGAAGAAGATGTCCACTAATTCAAGAAATTCTGATAGACACAAGAAGTCAAAATAATTTTTTTAACACGGTATGGAAGAAGATATCCAGAATCCAGCCGACAATGAGCCGCCTAGTTGAGAATGGTTACTTCCAATGAGAAAGTGCAGATTTTCTCGAGCCAAAACGACACTCACTTTAAACTGCCCTTAAATTCGTTCAAAGGTTCAGTTCGACAGAGTATGTTCAATCAAATACTTTGGAAAGGTGACAAAAGAAAACGCCCTTTCCCATTCTCCATCATTGATTACCATCAGCGGGGTTTCGAGAAATGAGAATACTGAATATCAATCAATCAACAATAAGATTATCGAATATTTGGTTGCTCAAATTGACATAGTGGTCATTGTCACAGTGGTAGAATGTAACGTCGATATGGACGTGAATATATCCCTACTTTACAGCCCAATGTTTTTTGGTGTTACCTTTAACTTCGCCATTTTGGTTTGATCGAACGCACGGGACAAAAATATAACCCCCCATTTCAGCATATAAGTAGTGTTTTAAGTTCTTACATTCCTCCAACTCTACCACCTCATTAATGTACCAAGGACTTTGACATCTCCAAATCGAATAAAGAATGAGGTTTCTCTCCATTTCTTCCAACCCTATTATTTCTGATATTTGACAATGTTCTTTCTCTTGTCCCACAATGGCAGATTTTGCTGCAATTCTAGCTACCGAATCGGTTTCCCTTGTCCTCTTACTTTGTATCCATATTAATGTGACTTTGCTGTCCTCAGTCAGGCAGTTAAGAATCTTCTAGTAGTTCCAGATTCTTTAAACCACACGTTGTTAGTACTGAGATGCAAGAAGAACTTTTTTTGAAGAATGATGAACAGTTGACATATAGTGACATTGCTGTGACATCCGCCGAAGAAGAGTTTTCCTTTAACACCAACTTAAGTGACTCCTACATTAACGATTCGAATGACAGTGATTATTAACGCATTGATCAACTCGTAGTGAAGAAGTTCTGGTAGACAGAAGTCAGAATCATTTTCACTTATATGGCAGAAACAGACGAAAATTAATTTTCTGGGCCACTTTTATCGGCGACAGATGTTATATCAAGGCATTATGGGAAAAGGTTGTGAAACCCCTTGTTGGTGTCTTTCCACAAAGGCAGATTTTGTTTATCCATATTACTGTGAATTTGCCCTCTTCATGGAGGGAGCTCAGAGTCTTGTGGTAGTTTCAGATTGTTCAAAAAACTATAGGTTGTAAAAATATGCAAAAGGAACACCCCGTAAAGGAGCTACTTTCTGTGAAAATTGAGCAGTTGGTGACTGTTATGTCGACGATTCGGATGACTGTGGTAATCAATAAAATGAACGCATAGAAGAAGCCATCCGATTCTCCATCATTGATTATCATCAGCGGGGTTTCGAGAAACGAGAAAACTGGATATCACTCACTATTCCGTTTTCTTGGAAGAGAGACATCAAACGCATCTTCACCATCTTGTCCACAATCAAGATTGGGAGGAAACAAATGAGTCTAAAATCTCTGGGGTCGTCATCTTGAGAGATAATCTGGTTGAGCTCTTGAAGATGGAGGTCTACAACTTTGAAACGCTTAAATCCCCAAGAGTGTACTCTTCCACCACCAATGTTTGCCAAAAAGTTTTAGATAGTCAATTCAATCAAAGTCTTCATTCCCTCTCAGCCAGTACTTGCAGACCATCACAACACTGTGGAGTGCCCAAGATTATCCCAATCTATATATCCTTCATAAGATACTTCTCCGTTCTCCACCCCTTTTCTTTATCTTAAAATAATTTTGTGTCCTTGGCCGGTCTCCTCAAATCTCCGTCACTAATTACAGAACATGACAATCGTTCAAGTGAGGATCCTATAGTCTCAGTGTACAGCTTCTCTTGATACGTCCAAAGACCCAGTGGCAGATGCCTTGTCCTGCCTGCTCTTGTTTCTCCAGTGCAATTCCCTAAGGTAGGGCCTCAGATCTGAAGTTTTGTTAGTTTTGTCGAGGAAATCAATAACAATGTTTGTGTACTCTTGGCCGGTCTCCTTAAATCTCCGTCACTAATTACAGAACTTGTCAATCGTTCAAGTGGGGTTTCAATGTGTCCTCTATTGATATATCTAGAGACCCAGTGTTAGATGGTTGTCTCCTGCCTGCTCTTCTCTCTTCAATGCCAATCCTTAATGTAGAGCCTCAAATGTAGAAGTTGTTAGTTTTGTCGAGAAAATCATTAAACTAATCACAGAACATGTCAGTCGTTCAAGTGAGGATCCTATAGTTTCAATGTGGTGCCTTTGTCCAGAGACCCACTGGCAGATGCCTGTCTCCTGCCTGCTGTTGCTTTTCCGGTGCAAATTCCCAATGTGGGGACTCAAATCTGGAGGTTGTTAGTTTTGTCGAGGAAAGATAGTAAGGATCTCCCCATTAGGTAATACACCCTTTTTGCTTCTTTAGGATAGAGTTGGTTTTCTATTTCATCTGCTGATTTTCACTATTTGACGAGATGAGAGATCATATGAACGTTAGAGCTTTTCGTTTTAATCTTCTTTATTTTTCTACATCAACAATTATACTTTCCTGATGTTCTATTGAAAAAAATCAATAAATTAAGTGATATTAGTGTATCATACTATAAACTTTTGATGACTGAACTAAACACCTCCTCAATCATGTTGCCAAAATATTTCAGCTAGAAGAAGCCATTGGAAAGGTGGCAAAAAAACACTCTTCACTTCTGATGCTCCATCATTGATTTATCATCAGCGGGGTCTCTAGAAATGAGAAAACTGTACATCACTCAGTATTCCGTTTGCTTGGAAGAAAGATATGAACCGCACCTTCATCATCTTGTCCACAATCAAGGTTGGGAGGAAACAAATGAGTCTAAAATGTCTGGGGTCGTCATCACCGTCTCTCTTGTGGACGGAAAGAACCGTTGGCCTCTTGAGGCAGTCCGGGAATTGGCCCCGATCAAAACAAGACTTTATGGACGCTTCCAGGGCAACCTCATGAATATCCGAACCGCAATTCCAAACCATTTCCGGTAGCTCTTCAGGATCTATCTATAAGGTGGAAGCATATAACTTTCAAACTCTGAAATCCCGAGAGTGTATTCACCCACAAAAATGTTTGTCAGAACGTTTTAGATAGTCATTATTCAGTTTTCTCCAAAAGAAAATTTCCGAGTTCTCCGTCAGGAAGGTCTTCAAATGACGCTCTTCGTCCCCTCTCAGCCGGTACTTGCAGACCATCAGAACACTGTGGAATGCCCAAGATTATCCTATTATAGATATCCTTCATAAGATATATTACATACGTCCGTTCTCCATCCCTTTTCTTTGTCATACATTTTTTTTTGCCCTTGGCCTGTCTCTAAATCTCCCCCACTAATCACAGACCATGTCAATCATCCATATTAGGATCCTGTAGTCCCAATGTGTCCTCTCCTGATATGTCCAGAGAACCAGTGGCAGTGGCCTGTCTCCTGCCTGCTCTTGTTTCTCCAGTGCCAATCCTTAATGTAGGGCCTCAAATCTAGAAGTTTTAATCTTCTTTATTTTTCTACATACAAAACGAATATACGAATTATACTTTCCAGATGTTCTATTGCAAAAAAATCAATAAATTAAGTGATATAATATTAGTATATCACACTATAAACTTTTGATAGCTGAACTAAACACCTCCTCAATCATGTTGCCAAAATATTTCAGTTCAAAGCCACACACTCTGAAGGTGTTTTATTTATAGCTAATGTTTTAAACATTTTACAAAGTGGTTTATGCGAATCCTTCTTGTCCTCTTAGATAGTTTCGATCAGATTCGTTCTCAGTACAAGGTGCTCATTGAAAAAAAACTATGTGACCCATTGCACATTCGTCAAACATAACTGGACTTGTCTTGACCGATTTGCGCGCTAAGAAATGACCATCGCGGCTCGAATGATGATTTAAAAAGTAGGTTTCTGTGCGCGAATTGGTTGTTCTTCAGTGTTATAACTGTTGTACTAGATTATTGTTCTTGTACCTATTCCGATTTAATTAACTAGTTAAGGCAATAAAAGAGTCCCACTTTCTATATTCACTTTAAAAGAACTTTTGCTATTATTTAAAAAAAAAAAGAATTAATAAGGTTGGAAAATATAGTTATCCGCCTTTAGCCGGTTTCTCTTTGCGGCTTTACCCACGAGTATCTCAAGATCTTCCGTTAATTGTAAGTGGTAATCGATGAGATACAAAGCTGCCGAAAAAGAATATGCAACGAGGCGTCAATCGTCATGGGAATTAATAGTATCAAAGAGGCACCGATTCTCACGATCTATAATTTCAAAATTAAAAATCGCAACTTGCGACCTATATCATACACATAAAATTCAAACATATTTGTTGCGCAAGTTTTGGAAGGTCAAAAGGTTACACTACACAAGATAAATAATTAAGATTTTGCCAAATACGAAACATGTAAATTCGTTTTATTAACAATACGATTCTTGTTTAAGGTGTATTATTATCTTTTCCAGGTTTTAGGAGAAAATGTCCAGCAGTGGTTACACGTGCATACGAACGGTGTTCTGCTTCGTAAATGTTCTGTTTTGGGTAAGTGCTTCCCATTAGTAATATTTAATGATAACAGTTAATTTATGTGGAGACGTATAAATTTACTTTGCAATCAGCAACATATCGACAATTTTTTAGTAAATAACAGTTCGCTTAGTTACTAATGGAATACCCACTTTTTATTACAGGTCTGTACGTTTTATTTAAAAAATATATAGGTATATCAAAACTAATATACAAACGCCTAAAGCTTCCACATGTAAATCTTCGACACTCTTCAATTAAATTTACCACGGTAATTATCTCTTTATGTAACTGCTATTGTTTGAGTAGCCACACGATATAGTCATCTGACTAGGTATAGAGGTACCTGATTATAATTGGAAGGCATTTGTTTGCACGTACCATTTTCAATGCATTTGCAACGTAAGAAATGTGCAATTTTGGTTCTCACACTATTGTCCGCCAAAAAATTAATTTTCACTGTTTTTAGCTCACTGGGTGTTCCCTTCTGGGCATTGGAATCTGGCTAAGGGTCAGCTACGAGGGCTACGCAAACTTGCTGCCCCAGTACGCTCTTCTAAGCGCTGACGTTGTAGCTATACTTGTCGGAACGGTCACGATCATCTTGTCGTTCTTTGCCTGTTGCGGGTCATGGCTCCAAAGCAGATGCTTGTTAATAACGGTAAGTGCTCGATCGGGCAAAAAAAAAACTCAAAAATTCATCCAGATGGCTATTTTAAGCATTCGATTCTGAAAATATGCTAATCTTTCGCACTTGAAGCCCATTAACAAACTCGCATTGGGGATTTTCTAAGTTCTAAGCGAGTGGCCCTGGTTGTTTGTGTATATATGAAGGCGTGAGTCCATATAGTAGACGTACGTAAACACTATAAACAGGCCTATGTGAGATTAAAATAAACTTCATTATTTGTAATCAAAGAGCCCGATCTACCTATATAGTTGCGACTGGAAATAGTCTTGGGGTCAATCACAACACAACTCTATAAAAATTCATCGGTAGGTAATGATTAGAAAGGTAGGTAATTATTAGAAAGGAATATTTCAAATGAATATTCCAGGAACATTTATTTCAAACTTTTACTCCAATCAGTTCATTCGTTCTAAAGTTACAGGCGGTCAAAGTTGGAAATGGAGAAAAAAGACGGAATACCCCAATCGGAATGAGGCGATTGGGGTATTCCGCCTCATTCCGATCTGTCCTCCCCCTATGAACGTATCAATCATAATAAGAGTGAAAATAGTCCCATAAGTAGACTTCTTTCTAAAATCCTCTAAAGCACATTCTAAGAATACCTAAAAATCGACCACCAAAAGAGTCTATCCCCCAAACTATTGAACCTACGGAACTTGAGCTTTCTTTGGTGGGAAGTAAAAGAGGACGTCAAAAAAAAAGAAAAAAACCGTTCTATTCACTCCAGTCGGTCTACTCGTTCTAAAGTTACAGGTGGTCAAAGATGGAAATTGACAAAAAGAGGAAAAACCCTTTTTGGTAAATGTCGAAAAAATTATGATCTTTTTTTTTTACTGTTTTTGATCGGAATTAGGTGATTATTTCGATCCCCTATGAGCGTAGCAAACATAATAAGAGTGACATTTGTCATATAATTTGACTTTTTTCTAAAAGCCTTCAAACTCCCAAAAATTGAATTTTTTCTGCTCAGATGCTCTAACATTAACGTACAGCCTACTTTTTCAGTACTTCAGCCTCGTTGTGGTGATGTTCGTGGCGGAATTCCTCCTGGGATCCCTGGCGTTTGTCTACAGAGATAACATCAAGCACACCTTCACCGATAAGCTGCAAGACGGTCTCACGCATCACTACAACATGACGCAGAGCCCAAACAACTTGGTAGATGTTTGGGATGAGATACAATCAACGGTGAGTAAACGTCAACGTATAAGTTTATAAAAGGAGAAGCTCTACACGGAGTATAAACTACTTTTTGCAACCCTCAGCACACGTACACACATGTACAAACACTTCGCAGAAATACCAATTCTGAGAAATAATACCAAATAGACTGTTTTGTGTATCTTCTTTTCAGTTTCGATGTTGTGGTGTAGCAAACTACATGGACTGGCACATGATCGACGCATGGCCAGACAAGAGATGGGTACCTGACACATGCTGCTTGCCCGCCGACTATAACGCTGGATGTGGTCGAAGGAGCGGAAATCACATTTACAAAACGGGTTGTTACGAAGTGATATACAGGTGGTTCAAGGAGCGCCTGCTGGTCGTGGGTTTAGTAGGATTGACAGTGGCCTTTGTTCAGGTTAGAAAAAATATACGGGCGCCACTGAAAATACTAAATCGTTTTGCCCAATTTTTCAGTTGTTCGGACTAATCTCCTCGATGCTGCTGTTCTGCACTGTCAAACATCGGCGGAGATCAAGGACCTATAAATCATACCAGTAATTCATATCGGTTTCTTCTATTGCACCATACCAGTGAAATTTTGTTAAGTGAAACAAAGAAACATTCCTTCAATACCTACTACCTATATGAATATCGCTGATATCAAGACCAAAAAGATAATTGCATTTAAACGTATAGTTGCTTATCATAAAACTATCCCTTGTTTCACATGTATTTATAATTTAGATGTATTTGTAACTAGTTTTTCTTAGCGTTGTATATACAGGGTAAAATATATTATAATATACAAAATTATCTACTTAGGGCAATGGTTTCCTTCAAATAGTAATTACTATAGAGCCGCGATTGTAGACATGGTGTTTAATGACATAACGATGTTTCCTCATCCATTTTAAGTAAAAAATTATTTTGTGTGTTGACATTGCACGAAAAACAAACAAAAATGAGGTCATAGGATGTCTTATTAAAAGTGGAAAGTTAAGGACATTTTCGGCTAAATTGGAAGGTTTCTTGATATCCTGGCGAATGCAACAAGACAGTTTAATTTATATTTATTAAATATAATTTAATTTTTTTTTTTTTACTACATAAAAGGCAAAAACTAATGTTTTTTTTTTTTGAAAATCAATAGGACACAATTAAGGACTTTTTGTAAGTTCGAAACATCAGAAAATACATATTCAGGGCGTTTCATTTAAAAGTGGGAAGTTAAGGACATTTTCGTAAGTTCGAAGGCGGCTGCGGAAAATATATACTTCTCAATTAAAAGTGGAAAGTAAAAAAAAATTTTGGCTAAACTGAAGGTTTGAAGGTTTCTTGATATTCTGGCGAATGCGCCGAGTTAGTTCAATTTATAAACATTTTATTTACGACATAAAAGGCAAAAACGGTTTTTTTTTAAATCAAAGCTCCGTATGTAAGCTCGAAATATCGGAAAATATATACAGGGTGTCTGATTTAAAATTGGGAAGTTAAAGGCCATTTTTGACAAAACTGGAAGTTTGAAGATTACTTGATATCCTGGCGAACGCGCCGAGTTAGTTAAATTTATAAGAATTAAATTTTAATTTTTTATCACGACATAAAAGCCAAAACCGATTGTTTTTTTTTGAAATTCAAAGCTTTCTATGCAAACTCAAAATATTAGAAGATTTATAAAGTGTGCCTCAATTGAAAGTGGGTAGTTAAAGACTTTTTCGGCTGGAGGTTTGAACTGGATTTTAAACTGTAGGTTTGAGAGTTTCTTGATATTCTGGCGAAAGCACCAAGTTGCAACACAAAAATGAGTAAACAAAGAGCCGAAGAAAGCCCATTCACAGCTTGTGAAAATGTTTAAAATTAGCAACTTAATACCTTCAACACTGAAACCTCTGTGAGTCTATACGACACACCTTTTCAGAGTTTGGCCATCACTGTGTCTCTATAGAACGCCGCGGCCATCGCAGATAGAACTTTAATTTATCCAAGTTAATTTCAAAAGGCAAAAAATTGTTTGTGTTAACATAGCAAGAAAGAAATAGAATTACGTAGTCGCAGAATGCGAATTTACCATTATAATTACAAAACCTATCCCCAGACTCAAATTGGAAGGTTAAAAATGAGTGAAATGATCACAAATCGACATGGCTGACAAGGTTTTTGCTTTGGGTTCTAGTTAGTTAATGTCTCCACTGCCAGAAAACTCTGATATTCTTCCCGCAATAGATAGTTAAATAGCATGCAGAGTTATTAAAAGTTGGTGGTAACTTGTAAGGGTTTAATGAAAACGAAACACATGATTTTTATGCATATGTGGTCAAAAACTAAGTGCTTCAAATACTTCTCCCATACTGAAAAATTTGTGTAAGAAATAGTTTTCATGTATACTTATGTGTTAAAATGTTGCATAAATTTGTTTTGTCGAGAAAATAGCGGACACTTTTGGCATTTTTAAGTAGTCTATTACAGTCTATTAGTAATTCAACCACAGTTTTAATTAGAAAAAGTTTCAACAAAAATATCGACGAACCTAAATACCAAACGTAAACGACCTTATCCTTGAAAAAATAACATTATAGGGAACTAATCCTTCTTCCTAAGCCTGGCACTTGACTTCTCAATTGATTGTAACCAAAGTTCCAATTCAGGCGGTGGAGTGGGCCTGTAAGACACGTCTTTTCCGGTGAGTTTGGCCATCATTTCCCGTACATTGATTCCTATGGTGCTCTGCTTGCTTAAAACGACGGCCCTCACAAAATTATCAGAAAGAGTAATAAATTGTTGCTCAATGAAAAGGGTCGTTTCATCCCATGCGATTATCTAATAAAAATTTACATTTTTAGTATAATATGGATAACGTCTATTATGCATATACATACTTTTGTAGTAATTTTGTAAGCGTTAAGCAGAGGTATAGTCCTCCTGTAGCGGATATTTGAAGCTGTTTGTAGAGCGTGGCCATTAACTTTCTTAATTTCTTCGTAGATGCCGGTTCTGTCGTAAAAATGGAACCTGGCAAAGTCCAATTCCCGTACATAACGGGCGTTGTTCATGTGTTTAAAGAAAATGTCTACATCTTGCGTGGTGCAAATTCCTAAAAACAAAACAAAATAGTCAAATGTACACCTAATTTATGTTCTATCCGTTTCAATATATGTCTGCAATAAAACTTTGAAATATTTGTATATTTTTAGCAATAAGTACGTAGGTAGAATCTAATTTAACACAACACTCACCGTAAATTTCCGTCTGTTCATCGACCTTCTTCTTCTTGCCAAACAATCTTCCTCGTCCGATGGTAAACGCGATCCTCAAGAAATAATTTACATCAAATAAGACGTACAACAACAACAGACCCGTTACAACAACCGCGTAAAGTACAAGACACAATGCCATTTTAAACTGCCAGAAAGACTAAAAATGTTGGTCCTTTTGAAATTAAAATCAGAAATATTGCTAACTAAGGATAATTGTGATGCAGTCGACAACGAACTTGACCTGTGTGTAAAGTACGACCGCGGTAGGTTAAGCGAGTACCAAGTAACGGAATAATATAAGTGGGGTATACGCATACAGAACAACCGGTAAGCAAGTTTACGATGCGTTAATTAATTAATTTTCTATTTGTTTAATTGCAAAAAAGTTTGTATTGATTTGAGTAAAAGAAAACAATATAGCACATATAACAATATAGTAAAGAAAATAATAAAGGAAAACAACAATAGGCCGAGTATATAAGTTTCCTATGTATCAATTAAAAACTAATTCTTTTTCCAGAGCCAGATACTTGAACATTCCATAGATTAACATTATGATAAGGTATTGCGTTCTCTCAACTCACAGTAAGGTATTGCAGGTATAGGGCAAATAAAACTCCCTTGTCGTTTGAATAACGGCCAACGTTTCAACGTTTAATTCACGTCTCCTTCAGGGCTATATTCGGGGACAACGGATGACGTCACACACACTTTTCACACATCATCTTGGATATGATTGGCCGCAATGACACACTGGTTTGTAATTATTCAAATCTGAGGGATCTCCCTTCTTGAATATAGGTTTCACGAAGTCTGTTTTGTCACAGCCGTGAAAAACCGATGACCCAATGCAAAGGTTAAGAAGTTTAGTTAGTGGAACCTCAACACATTCCCTGGCCGCTTTTATTAATTTGTTTTATTAATAAATATTAATAAATAGTTTTAAAAAAAATATTAATAAATAATTGTTGTTTTATTAATAAATCCGTATATATAACGGCTTGCTTTATTTTTTAATGCATTAATAATGTCCATGACTTCATTAAAAGTCACCTGTTGGAAAGAAAACGACACAGCCAGGGATGCTCAAGGTATCCTGCTTGATACGTTCAGCCCGGCAGAATCTCCTGTACTATTTTCTGAGAAATCTGGGCAAAAAATTCGTTGAATTGGTCGTATGTTATATCAATATTCTCAACTGGCTCCGTTCTGTCGTCTCTGTGTTTATTGATGATGTTTACTGCCATATTGTCCTTACGGGGTTCGACGCTGACCGTATTAGATCCTCATTAAATCTTATTTTGGCCCTCTTCAAAGCCTCCCTATAAGCCTTCCTGAAGACAATAAGTTCTTCCCTTATTCCGCCATAACCACCCAACAGTGCTAAGCTGTTCCGCTTTTACCCTATATGCTTTCTCAGGGAACGACTGTATGTACGCACCGTGAAGAACGTCCACAAATCTTGTGAAGAGCACATCAACATTTCCATTCTCCCGGACAAAGTCCCATGATTTATCTCTAAGGACGTTATAAAAGTCATGCAGACGTCGCCATCACCTTCTCAACCATGCACTCTACAATCTGGCACATGTGATCAGACACACCCATATCAGCCACACACACACAGAACGCACATCTACATCATGACTCACAAGAACATTGTCCAAACACGCCTGGTATCTAGTTGGCTCAAATACAGTCTGCCGCACACCAAAGTCCTCAAACATGTCACGGAGTCTTTTAGTTTCATGCAATCAGGTATTGAATTGTATGTTAAAGTCACCGGCAATAATAAATCTTGCTGAGACCTCGAATCCGAACAAGGTGCCGAGATCACCCGTTGGAGAACGATACAATGACAACATGTATACATTGGATGATTTGACAAAGACCGAACAACACTCTATATACTTTTCTATTAAAAATGACCTAACAATATTCAATGTACTTACTTCTAAATTATTTTTGACAAAAATTGCAGACCCCCTCCGATTGTAAGCCTCCAGGATGAGTGGGAAGCCATTCCGTAGCCCTCCAGGCACGCAAGGGTCACCTCGTCTTTATTCAGCCAATGCTCCGTGACACACAGTATGTCCACAGGTCTGTCCACAAGAAAGGACTCGATCTGATTCAGTTTCCCTCTCAGAAATCTGACGTTTACGTGGAGAACTATCAAAAAAGAATAATCGACCGCTGCTTCGGCGAAGACTCCTGGTAGTCGTGGCTCTGGTTATGCCTTTGCCTGGCTCTGTAGGTTCAGAAAACCATATTTCGCTGGGCTACAGATCACTTGACATAACTTGTTCCGTAGTTACTTTTGTGACTCCTATCTTCAACGAGGCATACCTTTTGCTGTTGGTAATCTCCATTAAGAAATCTACTAGATCTTTGGCATCAGTATCCTGCTGGAAGCCCGATACAAAAATCCAATCCAGCCTTGGTGGAGAGACAAATGTAGCACGCCTCATTGTCGTAGCTTGAGTGTTTGACCCTCTGATCGGAGCAGGTCTATTCATCTTTCTCGACTTTCTTTCAACAAGCCTCATTTTTTCTGTTATCAGTATCTCTTTTTAACCCAGCATCCTCCTGGGATTTATTGCCATACTGGTTATCTGCATTGTTTTCGGCTATTTTTTCCTTAATGGTAACATTGGTGATTTTCTGGCCCACATCTACTCTCAGAGGCATATCCATAGGAACGCCACAGATTTCCGGCAGTTCAGGCTCAACGGAACCTATCTCCGGCACATCCTCAATCGGTAGGGCCTCGCCTATAGCTGCAGTTACCTGAGAGTGCATTACTTTATTTTGTTGTCTATGTTTTTGCATCTGTTTTTTTACTTTTGGTGGTTGACCCTGACTCTGGGGTTTTGGGGAAACTGTACGCCCTGCCACAGTCTTCTCAGGGGGCATTGGGTGACTTTCAGAATGCTACAACTCATTTGCACCCAGCTTTTCATCTACCAAATACGAGAGTCTGGCCATTTCCTTGAATCCTTGTAGCATATTTATACCAGAATCGGCCGTCCCTATCTGAAGGATCTCGCTCCTCAAATTGCCTGCTTCACTTCTCCATTTATCCCTTTCAACCTCAAGAGTTTCTATTTCATCTTTCATTTGATATTTAAGTTTTTTTAGCTCATTTAACTCCATTGTTAGTTCTTGGAGTCAAGTCAGAGACAAGAAGTTGTCGAACAACTTCTTGTCTAAGTTCTGTATTTCCTTTTTGTGCTCTCCAATGACCTTTAAATTTTTTTCATCTGATTCAAAGATGTCCGTTTCAAAGTCCTGCGTTCGTGCCTTTAATCTGACTATTACATTGTTATTCTGCGGAAGTGCAGTGTCCAATTTCTGAATTTCATTTTTTTGAGGATTTAGCTTCTTCATCCTGGTTATTATGCTCTTGGCATTCCACCGAGCAGAGAATCTTGTATCCCTTAATTACAGTCCAATCATCTCTTCGCTTAATACAACTGGGGTAACTCGAGGCACTGGATGCAGCAATAGTTTCGCAAATCTTTGTTGCCGCAGCACTTGAACATGCTGGTTATACAGAGAGACAACTTAAAATCATATAAGGGCTATACCCTGTATAATGATTCACTACACGGAACGCACTATGTCATTACTTGTCTAGACTCGGATATTTCACCATACGGAACGCACTATATTCGAGCGATAACTTCGACTATCAGTCACACAAAAAAACGCATTCCTGCAGACTTTGTTTATACTTATTTACGCTCTGAAGACGTACATCTCACTCTTATTTATGTTTATGCGGCCACAGATTGGGTCAAATCGCACACACTGACCTATTTCACAATCAGTAGTTCATACTCTACGCCTTGATACCAAATTCACCATTTAAAGGTATTGTATGTTGATGTATTTTTAAAAAAAGATCACGACAATCTCTATATCTCGACTATCATACCTCGACCGAAGTTGACCAATCCGATAATGTCATTCATAACTGCAAAACTCTATTCCATTGATTGTAACCAGAGTTTTAATTCCGGGAGTGGAGTGGGTCTATACGACATATCTTTTACGGTGAGTTTGACCATCATTTCCGGTACATTGATTCGCATGATGCTCTGCTTACTCAGAACCAGTGCCCTCACAAAATTATCCGAAATTGTAATGAACTGATGCTCGATAAAAATAGCCGACTGATCCCAAGTGATTAGCTGAATGTTAGGTTTTTACATTCAACTAAAGATTACTCACCAAATGAAGAATGATCTCCCGTCGTAAATGTGTTTCCCTTTCTCTTTTAACTGCCACTTTGCGTACTAACAAATAATAGTGATTTAAGTTGAAGAAACGGTATCCCGATAAGCCAACGAATTAGTCTTGCCTTTATAGCTCAATTGGCAGAGCATCTGTGCGCTTAACTGCAAGGTCGCAGGTTTAAATTAGGCTGAAGCCCTACTTTTTCTTTAATTTAAATTATTATTCTTCTGTCAGCTGAAGCCCCAAACATCACTTGTAACGTTATCAATCTTGGTTTTATTGCATTCGTTAAAAAAGTGTTGAGTACAGGAAGAGAAAAGTAAAAAATGTATCTAAAGTTTGGTAAGGGTGGCTTTCTCAACAATATTAACAAATGCATACGATCTCAATAAAGATGTATATTATTCAGAAAAAAATAAAAATACTAATTTTGTTGCTCTATAGCTTAAAATAAATAATACTAGAACTTCAAATCAAGTACGACCCGACCATACACTCAAGTTAAAGCACACGATTCTTACACGACACTCAAGTCAACACCTTTTCTCCGGTTTTTCATGTGAGCCTCGGCGATTCGCGCAAATTCCTCTTTACCTACCAGTCTGTAATTGGTGCCCAAACAACTAGCAATAGTGCGATTCAAGCAGTCTACCCCGTGAGCCAATATATCCAGACCAAGTTCGATTCCGCTGCCAAAGTCGCATTCATCTGTCGCTATCGTAACGTTGGTAATAACGTCCTGAAGTTGTGACAACAACTTTGGTCTTTGTTCCGGTAACGCTTTCTCGATGTCAGTCAGTAGTTTTTGGAGTTGTTTGTTCGTTACGCTCAAACTCCGGTATCCCAGTTGAGTCCTAAAAACCTGGTGGTATATACAGGGTGTTTTCGGAACGAGTTTGTTTACTATTATATTAGAAAACGTACTTCAACGAGAAGGCCCACTTTTACTCCTTATGACATAAACTACTATTATTGTATCCCTGCAACAGACATGTGTAATAGCAATCTACTCAACCCTTCATAATTTCACTGGTTTGTAGCACATTTATGTTTGCCATGCTTTTACCAACGTTTAATACCGAGTGTCCAGGACAACCCTGGACATAGGAGATTAACATGGGAAATCGGTTTTTATTTTTTTGCCCCTGTAAAGTTGTAGAGCGTATGGTCAGCTATCATCCTGTAATTTTTTCAATACCCCAGTTTTGGCCGTTTTTTGGAAAAACGCCTCGAAAAAGGCAAAAATTTGAATTTGGCGCGTCCCGCGCCATGCATGTGCAGTCTCACCAACATATTTTCACTGCATAATCACGTTAATTACTACATGATAGTCCCTCAAAATAAATAAGAAAGGAAAATCGGCTCTGACTCTGACATAAGAAATTATTATGTTGGCGACACTGCACGTGCATGGCAGGGGTGACGCACCAAATTAAAATTCTTGCACTTTTCTAGCCGTTTTTCCAAAAAACAGCCAAAACTGAGGTATTGAAAAAATTAGAGGATGATAGCTGACCATAAGCTCTACAACTTTACTCTTAAAAGTTTTTCAATCAAATAAATCGTACAGGCGCAAAAAAATAAAAACCGATTTTCCATGTTAATCTCCTATGTCCAGGGTTCTGCTGGACACCCGGTATATTTAATTAAGTGGATTTATTAAAAGAAATTAAATTTTATGACGACAAGTAATAACCCATATAAGGCCAATAATATCGGTATTGTTTACGCCGTTGACTTTTATTACTTAGTAAATACATATAATATCAAAAAAATAAGGGATAACGAGGAAAAAATCCCGTTATATCTGTTCTAGAGTGATAAACTCACATAGCCAACACAAATAATTGGCAAAAGAACAAGTACGGGGTGTTCATTATAAAACTTCATCTAGTTGGCAGTGAAATGTCAAAATAAAAGGTTTGAGAAACAAAAGTCCATTTATATTGATTACGTCATCCTTTTCGGTCAAAACTTCATAGCCTGCTAGATGCAGTTTTATAATGAACACCCCGTAACTAAAATGTAGAGCAAAACCCAAAAATCTTCGATAGCTTACCTTCTGTTATACGGAACCACGGTACCCAGCTTGTTAAAACTTCTGAAGACAATTTTCTTATCTCGACGTCTGGTTTTCTCACTCCTTTCTGACAACGTGAGCTGAAGCTCCTCAGCTCTCTTCTTCACGCTGCGCTGAAGACTTTCTACAGACATTTTTTCAAATGGATTGCAAGTCTTCTTCGATTCTTCCAGATACATGCTAAAAAAAATACAACTCAACCTGATATAAGAGTAATCTCTTTAACACTTACTAAACAGCAGCAAAAATATTATCTCCCATCACCTTGAACACGCCATCAGATTTCGCAGAATTGCTGACAAGAAATACTGGTTCCTCTTTAGGAGAATCTCTAAAATAACCAATGTGATATCCAGTACTATCTGAGCCTTTAAGGACTGTTTGACATTCTGGGGGGTCGTAATAGAATCTCCAATGAACTAAATAGTTATCATCAGCTAGGGACTTGCCCGAAAACTTTCCTGCTAAGACATCATAAGGGCCGACTAAAGTTAGGTGTGCGCTTTTTAGTGCTTCTTGCGGACATTTGTTATTCAACTTTTTACAGAACTCCCAAAATTCATAAAAGTCTGGGGGCATGTCTACTAAAAACTTTTCTCTGATAAACTTCTTGGGGTCAAGATTTTCCACAGTTTTCAGTTCTTCAAGTTTTGGTTGTACGTTAATTACATGTGAAGATTCCTCACTTTTTTCTGACGTGTTATCACTATCACTCTCTAAAACTTCTTTCTGGTCTTGCCTGCTGTGCCCTTCTGAATCTCCAGTTTTGTTTTTAGGTGATGTGGTAACAACCTCTCTGGAATTTGAACCATTGCTTGAGGTGTCATCTGACTCAAAATTAAACAGTTTTGGCTTTTTGGTAGGTTTCTGAGAGGGAATGTCATCTTTTGCCTGTCTCTGAAAATAGTTCTAGAAATTTCAATCATATTTAATCAGGTATACTTGATGAGAACATGAAGACGAAACCGTTTCTTATCGTTTTATTATTAATTATAATTTATCAAATAATATTCTTGACTCATGGCATCATTTTCAATAAGATTTTTGGTCAAATACTAAGTGAGGAGGCACAGCAAAATGTCAAGTACAGAAGATTAAAGAATTTTCAAAGATTAAAAATGGGGGCATTTTGAAATATACAAGACAGGGTGCCATGGGTTACCAGACTTAGATAAATTAGAGAGTATTTAAAAATAGGAGAGAAAATCGGCCTTCGCCACTTTATCCACAAATTTTTTTTTCACCAGGAACGTTATCTATTTCTTATTTAATAATTATTCTTATTAGGCCTGCTTCAACAAAGAGTTATATCAGTTGGAAACTGCCAGAAAAAAGTCTAAAAGATGTGCAAGATGTCTGTTTATCTATTGAGTTTAGCAACGAAATCCAAGTGCTCCAAATAGTCCAAGCACAGACTTTTTCACAATTTTCAACAAAACATGCAATTCTCATTTGCATTGCACTCAGGGCAAAACAGCTCATTTCGAAAAAGTTGCACTCACTGTGAAACTCACTGCACTGGTTTGCCAATAAAACATACCAAACCGCATGAAAGTTACCAATCGAACATACAAATTGCACTTGATTTGCACTGGGGTTCCCAATCGAAAACGCTATTAGACACAATTGGCTAACATTTGAGGCATTTGCCTATAAATTGATGAATTTGCCTAACAATTACGAATTTCATCTTACATTTATCACATTTAAAAGGCACTTGAAACAGTTACCTCAAATTTGCTTAATATTTGATAAAATTGAATAACATTTGATGGTGGCTGCGCACCACATTTGCTGAGTGTTTACCCCCTCGATTGCACCTATATACAGATATGCTTTGTATAAAAGCTCTTAATCTATAAAATAATACTCACCTTTGGAGGAGGATGTTTGTACTTTTGCAGATGAGCCGGGTTCTTTTGATAACATTTTACTCCATATTTGCAGGCAATCCTTGAATCTTTCCAATATTGGTCATCACAGGAAGTTTGGCCTTCATCTCCCATACCTTTTGGTAATCTCAAATCTTGATGGATACAAATGATTAGAGATGTTTGTGATATCAATAATACATTACGTTTTAATTATTTGTGTAAAACAGAATTAATAATATAATTATTAGAAACTACAAGAAAAAAAATGAATATACAATGATTCCCGCCAAAGGCAATAAATTATAAATAAAAAAGAGAAGTAAACCTAACCTATCATTTCATTCCTTTCTTGAAACAAGAAAGAAAACTACTTTTCCGACTTGCTCCGTCGTGTTTTTTCTCTTTTTAGTGCATCAGAAAGAGAGAGAAGACCTAGTTGGATATCATTTATGCTGACAGTTAATGCACGGTTTAATGTCATTGTCAATGTCAATTAACATTTTCCTAAGTTTTCAAAACAGAAATGGAAAGGTGGAAACCTAGTAAAGTGAAAAGTAAATAGTGATAAGGGGGCTTCTTGAAGGAATTTTAACCACTTTATGTAGTCAATTAAACACCTAATTCTATAATATTCACTACCTAAGATTTTGGTGAAAGAATAGGCTAAAGTTAACCCTTCAGTTCTAGACTTCTATGCCAATAGGTATTTTGCTTCCATATCCCCAAATTTAAATTTAGGAGTTAGGTGTGGCCCTATCTAGAAAAACTTTATTTCAGGATGGGGGGCTTACCGGTTATCAACTTTGACGGGTTACTGCACAAAAAGTACCTTGACCGATTTCTAAATGACCAAATACCTTCTTTCCTGGCAGACATGGACACAACTAGGTATGCATGTTTAGTATCTCTAAAATAGTATGTCTTGTCATATAACCTCCGTTCGCCACAGGTCGTGGTAGATGACTACATAAAGTCTAGTCTTTCGTGATTCACCAGATATAAATTCCCATTTTTAGGTCTGTGATAATGTTTTTCTGTATATCTGGTTTAGACGTGCTTGGAGATATAGACAATATTCCTCAAGATCGCAAAAAAGAAATGATAGAGTGGTTATATAGGTTACAAGTGGTAAATTTAGAGCAACCTGTGAGTGGTTTCCAAGGATCCACTAATCTAAATACAAATGAGGAGGAAAATGGCCCTTTTAAATGGGGTCACATAGCCACTACATATTCTTGTTTGCTTACACTTTTGAGCTTAGGAGATGACTTAAGCCAAGTCAACAGAAAGCAAATTATAAGAAGTATGTTTCAGGTAGTGTCTAGACTTTTATAAGTGTACTTACCAACTTTATTTTAGGTTTGAAAGCCTTACAGTTGGAAGATGGCTCATTCAAAGGAGCTATTGAAGGGGAAGGAAATGACATGCGCTTTGTGTTTTGTGCCTGCAGCATATCTTATATTCTAAATGATTGGAATGGAATAGATGTTGAAAGAATGCTAGATTTCATATTAAAAAGCATAGTAAGATTGTTAAAGATTTATTTTGCTTGTATTGTAATAAAATGTTTTTTAATAATAGTCATATGATGGGGGAATAGGTCAGGGACCAGGTTTGGAGAGCCATTGTGGGTCCACTTTTTGTGCAGTAGCTGCTCTAGCTTTGAGTGAAAACCTACACAGACTCTCTAGAGAACAACTAAGTAATCTGAGAAGATGGCTGCTTTTTCGACTAGATATGGGCTTCAATGGTAGGCCTAATAAACCTGCAGACACTTGTTATTCATTTTGGACTGGAGGGGCTTTAAAAATATTAAATGCCTATCAATTCATAGAGGCCGATATAAATCCTTCCTTTGTTTTAATGACTCAGGATAAATATGGAGGATTTTCAAAATGGGTAAGTTGATGTTAGAAACTAAATTTCCTCTATTGTTCAGGTTGTCCTACAAATGGTAACCAGTTTTACCAAGAATGACATTTTCTTATCATTTTGCAATCATCATGCAATTCGTTAGTTAAATTTTGTTAATATAAATTTGTGATATGGCATTACACAGGTATTGTCCTCAGTGACAATATTATTCAATTTTGACTCAATGTGTGTTCCATGCAGTTTATAGGTATCTATAAACTGCATGGAATACACAATGAGTTAAAGTCACTTAAGGTATAAGTACTATTTCCCTTTTTGCTTACAGGTTAATTCAGGGCCCGATCCGATACATACATACTTTGGGCTAGCAGGACTGAGTTTGATGCATTACGACAATTTAAGAGAGATGTTTCCCGCCCTTAACTGCACAATGAGAGTGCACGACCGCTTGAAAACGCTTCAGTATCAGTGGAAGACATCCCCTGGGTATCAAAACTAGTCTATCAAACCATCGTACTGTGATTAGTTTAGTGTTTTTATACAAATCCCTTTATTTTGTATATCAGTCGCACAACAACCTTGAGACAATTTGAAAACCTAAAAGGATTCCAAAATGTTTCTACTTATTATTACTGTTACAAAAGATTGAATATTTATATGTCAAATAAAACGACAAAAAATAGCAAAAAATCATCAAGTTTACTTAACCCTCATATTTGCTTATACCAAGAGAATAAAAAATCACAGATATCTTATTGTATGATAAAACATAATTTTGGGAAACATACATCTCAACACTTACCAGCGTACAATTACAAAATATACAATATATACGTATGTAACATTTAGAGTAAAAAAGGGCGCCTTCAAATTCTAGCTATTCACACCAACATAGGAACTGCACATAATACATTTCCGTATAAGCAATTCTTCTGGAACACACTGTATTTAAGTAATAAAATAAAAATAACATTTATATGAACTGGGAACATCTCTTTCTGGATTTGACCAGTCTTGTAAGAATGGCACTAGCAAGTTACACAAAAAATAGACATGGGATCCACCAAAACAGTTATCCATATAAAATAATTTTTAATGGTAACTTATTCCTATACAGATGCTTCCCATAAGGTAATATAGACCTGTGAAGACTCCAAGTAGGTATATATACAAACAAAATAAAACAGTAAATAGTAAAGTACTATTTGCTGTTGTTTTGATATGTCCTAATTCGGAAACCAGTTGCCATTTTTACCTCTAAAATGAATCACTTTAATCCTGAGTAACAAAAAATAAATCGGTAGGATATATCCAAACCATAACCCCCCGCCCATTAGGTATCAATAATACCTCGTAGACCCTAAGAGGCGACGTCGATTTCTCTAGGCGAAGCCAAGGCCGGCGGTACAGCCTGAGGTATAATATTATGGGACGGAGAATTCCCCAAAGGTTGCATTACCCGATTTTCAGCATTCTCTCGGGCCTCAGTTGTGGCCTGTTTGATTGCCTCTTTGTACGGTCCCTTTTTCTTTTTATTGTACCGAACCTAAGATATGTTTTGACTGTTTAAAGAACATTAATTCCTCATTAAATTGTTTCGAGTTGCACCTTAAAATTATCCAAATAATGGCTGAGCTGATCGCACTGCATGAGACTCGACGTGGAGGATCCGTACCAGGAGACGTGGGCGTGCGGTCCCTGACCGTTGCAGTTGGTTATTGTTAGGATTTTGCCCGGCCACCACGGGAATCCGTGTATTTTACCCCATACTACGTCGCCGACTAGGAGACGAACACCTGAAATAAAAATGTTGACATATAGAGTAATTATTGGTTAATACGATGATTTTCGACTTCTTTGACAACAACGTTGAGAGTCTGATCTGGGGAAAAGTAATTGAATAATAATTCAGGCACTTGTATACTAGTTGTACTGTCTAATAGACCCTTCATATATCACCCATCTCCATTAAAAAAAAAATAAATCACAAAGATGTACAACTGTCATTTTGGCGTATCAAAATCGTCATGAAACAAGAAAATGGACAATTTGATATTGTTGAGGAATCCCAAATTTGGTGACAGAAACGATAATGATTCTGTATAAAATAAGATCTATGGTGTCTTAAATGTGCACTGAAAGGGATGCCACAATGACATGTAATCTTTCATAATCATAACAATAATACCGCAGCTGGTGGTCAAGTTTGTGCGACTGCTTTAGGGCGACGTCACATACAGCGGAGTTTGGTTAAAAGCGGAACGGAGCGTAACTTGACAGCTGAGTTTAAACCAATCAGGACGCTTATTCTATAGGAAAGAGTGAAAGTGAAAGTGAGAATTTTGACAAACTTTATTGGTCAAAAAATTCTGTTGACGAATTCTATTGGCCAACAATTCTTACTTTCACTCTTTCCTATAGAATAATGCCCCAGATAAAAGCTAAAATAGGAATTGACATATGTAATGACGTTATTGACATGTGTAATGACGTTATTGACATTTCTGCTCCGTTCCGTTCCGCTGTATGTGACGGCGGCCATAGAGATTGACGCTCCAACGGAATTGAGTTATCTGGGTCACCAGGAGTAAATAGTGATATATGCCCGGTTTACTAGCTTTGGGTCTTAAGAGCTTCTGGTTAGACTTGGTTCTGGTCTCACCTATTAGAGGTACAGTTCACAGCGTTAGTATCTAACTGTGTGTTATCAACCTTGCATAAGATAACGAAGCAAGTAGTGGCCAACCAACCTTTCTTGAAGATTGGCAATACTTTGGCAGTCTTCAAGAAAGTCTTTTCTAAGAAAGATTCCTGTATGAAAACAACAATTTATAATGTGACTAAGTGGCGTGTTCAGTTGTAGCCCTACATGCCTCCAAGTCAAAGAAAGGGACTTCATCCAAGCCTGACGAAAATTTGTGCGAAAGACTCTTATTAGTTTTAAGCTCTCTTGTTCATCGGTAGGAAACATAACAATACTGTTACGCCCGACCGTCGGTCCACAGAGATTCGGGCCGAAACGGCAACGCCGAGCGCCGACCACCACCATCTAGACTAAACGAGAACCGGGAACAGTCGCCCCCGTTCTCGAAAGTACGAGAGTGTGTTCAGGCCGGGTATATAAACTAGCAAGTCGTGCGAGGATCGAGTGCAGTGTAGTAAATGAGCGAACAGTGCGAATTTTTAGTAGAGAGTAATTGTGTTGTAATAGTTAAAAGTAAATAAAAGTGTGTAGTTAGTTAATTGATGATAAATTATTGGAACCCGTATCCCTTAACAATACTATCAATACAATTTTCAAGAAAATGTGAGATATTACGGAATTGTTCATAGAAGCTGTAAGCAATCAGCTTAGGGTCGTCAACGGAATTGTTCATAGAAGCTGTAAGCAATCAGCTTAGGTCGTCAAAACGACACAAGTATACAGCCTGACCATATCCCACCTTGCAACGGAAATTGTATTGATAGTATTTTTCTGTTTCCTACCGATGAACAAGAGATTTTCGAAATTATCAGGAATCTTCCGCATAAATTTTCGTCAGGCCTGGATGAAGTCCCCTCCTTTGTCTTGAGGCATGTCGCGCTGCACATAAGCAAGCCACTTAGTCACATCATAAATTGTTGCTTTCAAACAGGAATCTTTCCTAGAGACCTTAAGAGAGCCAAAGTGGTGCCGGTCTTCAAGAGGGGTGATCGTCGGAAGGTTGGCGACTACAGACCGGTCTCCATCCTGCCCTCTATGTCGAAGGTGTTTGAAAGGGTTTTAAATCTTCGGATTGTCAAATTTTTGGAGGGTAGGCTGTTGCTTAGTAATTGTCAGTTTGGGTTCAGATCGGGCAGATCTACCGAACAGGCTGTATATAGAGCTATTGAATTTATTATTACGAATCTGGACCAGGGTGGGCGTGTTGCTGGACTGTTTTTTGATTTGTCCAAAGCCTTAGACACCATAAATCACGATATTTTGATGGCACGCTTACATGGTTGTGGCTTACGCGGGTTGTGTGCTGACTTACTGCGGTCCTACCTTTCTGGTCGTGAGCAGTCCGTCTGCATCATGAGCAATGGTCGACCTCATTATTCCACCTCTACTGGCCTTGGTCGAGGTGTGCCCCAAGGCTCTATCTTGGGGCCCACACTGTTCTTAGTATATGTTAATGGAATGACGAACGAAGTTTCTTCAGATATCCTTTGTCAGTATGCTGATGACACCTCCATTCTAATTGCCTCTCAATCAAAAGCTGACTTATCTGCTCGATGCAGAACTTCAACTCAAGAAATGTGTGATTGGAGCATCAACAATCATTTAAAATTAAATGCTGAAAAAACGGGATTGTTATGTTTCAGCAAACAGCCTTGTACTGATGAGTCTCTTTATGTTGCTTTGAGTGGTAGATCTCTGCCTGTGCAGAGCAATGTAAAGTTTCTAGGGGTCTATGTGGACTCTTGTCTGAGCTGGGTAACTCACATCCGCATGTTGGAGTCTAGGTTGAATAGCTATTGTGGGTTGATCAGACGGCTTAAAGATCAGTTCACTGTGGACACTATTAGGTTATTCTATTTCTCCAACATTCAGGCAATCATAAGTTACGGTATACTATTTTGGGGATCGGGACGCACCCCAATGAATATCTTTAGAGCTCAAAAAAGAATTGTTCGGTGTATTTTTGGTCTGAGACCGACGGATTCATGTCGCCCTTATTTTTCTAAATTGGGAATACTTACCGTCCCTTCAATATTCTTTATGTCATTGGTAATGTTTGTCAGAAAAAACAGTGCATTATTCAGAAGGAACGCTGACGGGTACTCTCAAAGTATGTCAATTCTAACAAGAAATAGGGAAATGTTAAACATTCCTCGTCACCAAACTACTTTTTTCGAGAGAGGGCCCTCATATAGAGCCATTAAAGCATTACAATTTGTTACCCGCTGATTTGCAGCGTCTTCAAAATGATACGGTTTTCAAACAACGTGTCAAGGCTCTTTTGCTTGAGAAAACTGTTTATTCATTTCAATTTAATATTTATTTTGAGTAATTAATTTTAGTAAGCTATAATGCTACTCTTGTTTGACGTTGCTGTGTCATATTTTGTGATCTTGTTGGCAATAAAGAATTTATTATTATTATATTATTATTATTATAATGAATCCCCAGAATCAGAAATCAAAACAATCGGCTAACATGCATTTATTTTTCCCGATTACGTACTTAGTAGGGCCAATGCCATTTTGGCCCTATTTTTTTGAATACGAGATTTCGTTACCATTAATTGATTTTTTTTGTAACTGGAGAGATATAATTTTCGTTCGTCTTTGTACCGCTGAGGAACAATGGGAAAGTTTGTCTGTGCCAAACGCATAAGTCCTTAATATAGTTAGAACATAATTTTATAACAGTTCATAATCTAATTTACGCCTCGTTAAGGTGCCGGACACGACCTTTTTTGTTCATAAAAAGTAGAAAGTGTGCAAAATTTCTCGTAAAAACCTTATAACTCCCATTCGATGACTAGCTAGTAAATAGTTGAACAACAAATCAGAAAAATCGACATAAAATCAAGCTTACCATCCGCTCCCAAAGCACTGGAAAGTGTCTGGGCATTGATGCGCAGCATCAAGGGAGGATTAGGCGGGGGAAAGTCGGGCACCAATTCGCTGTGTTCATCAGAACTGGACGTGGTATCCTCTTGAGCAGCACACGAAGTGTACGTATTATTCAGCCTCTTCAGGTTGATGGACAGCTTCTGAGTTATGCATTGTTCTTTAGTGTCGTCTTGGGTGGAACTACTCACCTAAAAATCGCGAAGTTTTGCAACGTTAAACATATAATTTCAAAAGCAGGGCAATTATATTCAATGGCACAACATCATCATACTTGTAAATGTTCGTTAGAAAACGTCATCTAGAAAGCTATGATATTTGGCAGAAAAGGATGACTTAATCAAAGTAAATGTAGATATGTAAATAACTTACAGATATATGTAAGACTTCTTAACAAAAGTTGCTTGCTTCTTAACAAAAAAAAACTAAGTTGGTTACCAAATTCATCTTCTCGCGAATAACTCATGACGTAGTTCCTCAAAAACCGTCATTCTGGGGAGGACGCTTATACGAATTTAACTGGTTACGTAGGAAATGACATAAGTCATTACTGTCAGTTTTGTCTTGTGCTTAGTCATTTTTTAAGGTTTACTAGTAAATCATATATGTTTTGAGTCCATTTACCAAATTGAAAGAGATGGATAGATTGACCAATTTGATGACCTCATATATGTTTTGTCCACGACCACTTCATAATATACTGATATTCACCTTGTTGACGAAAGTTAAATAGGGCTCATATAGCGTCAGAAGATATATGGGTTGAAACAGCCGGAATAATGATATTATTCCCGCTCGCCATTTAAGTTATACATGTTGCCTTGGCAACCAGTAGGAGTAGGCAACAACGCAATATCAAACGCCGCAGCATAAAAAATGCACTGGTGGCACCGGTTTTGCCGTCAAACGCGAGTGTCACTTTGACATTTCAATTATTTTATTTACACCACCTATAGATTTTATAATATGTAATTATTATTAGAAAATGGCCGTGGACAAAGTATAGTATTATTCTCGCTTTTTATGGCCATTATTCCCACGGGAGACTTGCGCCCCTCGCCTGGCTTTCATAAAAAGCTCGATTAATAATATACTATTGCGCCCTTTGAGCAAGCAGTGCAAATCCTGAGGACCTGGCCCAATTCTGAAACAAAACTGGCTTCTTTAGCTAACAGAAAGCCCTAAGATCTCAATAAGGGTCAAAACGTTGGCAATTTCACAAACGTAAAGTGTTGTTTAGGTCCTACATCTGCTATCCATCTCTTTCAAATATAAATAAATAACTACGAGCATAACAAATAAATAGTATATTATTAATCGAGCTTTTTATGAAAGCCCTTATTCGCTTAGGGGGACGTTTGTGTCACGAGCGCAGGCGAGGGGCGCAAGTCTCCCGTGGGAATAATGGCCATAAAAAGCGAGTATATTACTATACTTTGTCCACGGCCATTGTCTAATAATTACAAATTATAAAATCTATAGGTAGTGTAAATAAAATTATAGAAATGTCAAAGTGACACCCGCGTTTGACGGCAAAACCGGTGCCACCTGCATTTTTTACGCTGCGGCATTTGATATTGCGTTGTTGCCTACTTCTACTGGTTGCCAAGACAACATATATAACTTAAATGGCGAGAGGAAATAATGATATTATTCCCGCTGTTTCAATTCATATATCCCTCTGACGCTATATGAGCCCTATTTAATTTTTGTCATCAAGCTGAATATCAGTATATTACTGTGTGGTCGTGGACAAACACTATTAAAACCACGCTATGGGCACTTATTATTACAACCCTGTTTTACCCAGAAAGAAAAAAACACTCAGTAACTTACCTCTCCCTCTTTGTGTTTCCTGTCTTTATCCTCTCTGTGTTTCTTTTTATGCTTCATTTTGTGCTTGCGTCTGCGTGGCACCACCAGGTCATAAGGAGATAAAATGTATCTCGGAGAGTTATTGCCTGTTACGAAACTCTGCTCAGAATTTACGCTCCACATATTACGAAAAATGTACCTAATCCTTGTCGCGGAGATGCTGCTCCCACGGTGTACCTAGGACTCGAACTCCCCAATGCATATCGGGGAGAAGCTCCAGGACTCGCCAAATATCTTGGCGACGCCCCACCTGTTTCACACATGCGCTAAAGTCAGTAGTATCGAAGCGATCGAAAGGCTTACCCAAGTAAAGGGGGCTCCCTCCAAGTAGCACTTTCCTTCTGGCCTCTTTTTTTGCCCTCTTCAGTGCCTTCCTGGCCGCCTTGGTGTTGAGCAGCTTCAACGAAACACCCTGTGTAGGTATACTGATATTCTCCTCAGAGTCATCGTCAGAGAGATTGTCTGGTGTGGAAAGCGGGAAAATTATTATTAGTCTTCTCATAGCCCTGGGCCACCGACTAGCTTTCTATTTTTGTTTAACTAAGAGTAATCAACGCATTTGAAACGTTCAGAAAAATTTAAAACTAAAAGAAAGTCATTACAATGCTATATGCTTTGATAAACCCGACCTTTATGGACAGGATATAACGTTTTGGGAACAGCCGTTCTAGAAAATCCATTTAGCAAAAGTTGAATTATGCGACAGGTACTGTTTTTTGATACTGAAATGCGGTAAAAGTTCATAACGGTACTCAGTACTCTAAAGAGCTGTATTCCTGACTAAAATCGAGTATGTAGTATGAAGTAAAGAATTTTTAACGTATGCTGAAGGGGTAACATATTCCTACTTTTATCTCACAATAAGTAAAGCCACTTTTCTGCACGGACTTAACAAAAAGACCCTTTTACATGCTATCGCGATAAACGTAATGAAAAAATCCTTCAGCCAAGTGTCCCTTTTACAAGTAAAGTTTGAACCCAACCTCAAGTTTAAACTCCAGATTTGACGTACACTGCATTGCTGATCTGTCAAAAGTTATTGTTTATCTTCAAACCAAAGTTTAAACTGAACTTGTAGAAGTTAGCCTAAGGGCGACTTTTACAAGTTCAAGTAAAACTTCAGATTGAAGATAAAACACCAGACCTGATGTACATTACATTGTTTACCTGACAGATAAACAATGAAATGTAGGTTATATCTGGAGTTTTATCTTCAATCTGAAATTTTACTTGAACTTGTAAAAGTCACCCTTAGAGTGACTCTTACAACTATCAGTTTGAAGATAAAACAGCAGTAATGACGTAGATTACATTGTTGGTAACAATGCAGTCTGAAAAAATCTGCAATCTGAAGTTTTATTTGAACTTGTCAAAATCGCCCTAAGTGCCAGTTTTACAAGTTCAGTTGAAATTTTAGTTTAAAGTTTAAACTCCAGATTTGACGTACATTGCATTGTTAATCTGTAAAGTGTGAACTTGTAAAAGTCGCCCTTTAGTGTCCCTATTGCATATTCGGTTTAAACTCTACCTGAAGATTAAACTCCGAATTTGACGTATATTGCATTGGATTATTTGTCAAAAATATTTTCTTTAACTTTACGTGGAGTTCAAATGGAACTCTTGTTTTTTTTTAAGCTTTAGCTACTCTACCTGAGCGCAAAGCTTAAAAACGTAAGAAATAAATTATTATTGAAATCAGATTGAATCAAGGCCCTCCCCCAAGACATGTCTAAACTGAACCAACGTTCGTACCACATTGAACTCTAATTTGACTTGACCGCTTTCAAATGTTGACTAGTGTAGTTAGAGTTATTAACAAAATCCTGGGAGGAACCATTCCGCGTAACGTCACAACTTATATCTTACTTTATATCTGCCATCACTTATTCCAATGCTTCCTTTCTTCAACTACGTTATTAATGTTACAAAAACTGCACTTGCATAACATTATGACACATTTTGCCTGTATGGTCTGGGAGGCAAAAACAAACCAGCCAATACTGAGGTAGACATTGGAAATGTATTAGAATATTGAACAGTCGATAGTAACAACAGAAAAAAAGAATTAAATCAAGTAACCTATTTGCGCCGGAATTTTCAGGACTGTTCCTTCGCCCTGAGGTCCATACGAAATTTTTAAGGTCCTAGTGTTCCCACTTATGGAGCTACTTGCGCCGCCCTGATCCCCTGCGGAGCTTTCGTCGTCCGTGGTACTAGTACTCTTTTTCTTTCTAATCACACAAAAAGTGCCAAACTGGTGGCAGCTGTACTAATCAAAACAATCTTACCGATTCCTTCTAGCAGCTCTCAAGACTTGAGTCTGAGTAGGCTGTTGAAAAACCACTTTATCCATAGCTTGTGATGCATTTGATTGCAACTCTTGTTGGGAATGTTCTTCGGAATGCTTGATAAACAACGGGTCCTCTTGAGGTTCGTTCTCGATATTGGCTAAAGGTTTCTTAATGGGTGGTATCGATTCTGGATCTACCCAATTTGGATTTTCTACTGCTGCCATATATTTTTTTAAAAGGCAATGCTCTAAAGGGTTTAATACAAACTTACCCAGATCTGTTTCTTCAGTTTTTTCTGTTTTTTTACTACACTTTTTCGCATCACTTGGCGGCTCGTCTTGACTTTGACCTCTGAGTTTTCTTTTCGCAGATAAATAACTTTTAACAGACCTAAAAAGAGTCATGCGGATCTACCATAAATTTAAGCCTTTGGACTTCAACTTAACTTAAAAACAACACATAATGACTATAAAAAACACCATTCAACTAAAAATATAACTAATATTTGATAATTACTGAATTTGAATAGAGGAATATTATTTAAAGAACGAAAAGTCTTAAACTTGCCTTGTAACTGGTGCATCACTCGCCCGCCTACTTAGTGGAGGTGGATTAGTGGGATTATCTGAAGATTTTCTCTTCCTGGACACATTTTCTACATCAAAGAAAAAGCTGTATACATAATATTGTGGAACATAAGAATATACCTGAATTTTCATTGCAAATTCCCTTGCATTTTGAACAAAGCACTTGCCTAGGCCTGAGTCTTACTGTCATTTTGCTGTTTTTATACTTATTTGGTACCTATATAAACAAAATTTCATAACAAACTTACTAGTTTTTTATTAATATTTAACACCAACCTGAACTTTTTTCTTTGGTGCATTTGGATCTAAATAAGCAAACCTCTGATTCACAGCGTATAAAGGATCATCATCTGGATTTTTTGGTACATTAAAAGCCGGATTTAGAGCAGAAATCCCACAGGGTAAATTCCTATATCATCGATTGTATCATATTAGTAACATAATCATAATCACATTATTATGAAATGATGAAATAATCATAATCAATAAAGTACTCCCTATAAACATACAGGATATCCCACAAACAATGGGAAAAGCCTTATAAAAAGGATTTAGCACCTAACTCACTGAACAAACTAACTAATGAAAGGTATGTAGGTATACTAAAATTAGTATAACAAAGAGAGACAAAACTCCCACTAAAAGTATGTTGAAAGTAAAGTTTTAACAACAAAATTTACAAGGTCAGAAAACTTGCAGTCCATCGTTTCTTCTTAACAATCACAACACATTAAAATTGTGGAGCTTTTAATAGAACTTGGGCTACTACATGCTGAGTAAACGTGACTTTTGGTTATGGATTGGACTTAGGAACAAAGTCAGATATAAAAATAATAACAGAATGTTCAAGTTGAGAAAGAAAAATATTTTTTACAAGGTGATTTCAGATTTATTATCCATCAAGTTATGACAAAATGTGAAGTAATTTTAAGATAGAATACATAATTATTTAAAGAATTAATAGTTAAGAAATGAGTAAATTTTAAAAACGAATTTTTGTGTTCCCCGTTTTAAACCTAAAAAACTTCTCTACTTCACTTAAATTAGATAGGGACATAACTCTATTTGATTCATTTTAGGTTTACAGAAGTATGGAAGAGATGTAAATAAGTCCAAAACCGCTACAAACTGAATTTCGTTCTCGACTGGATATAATGCGTTTTCATAAGTTGCTCCTCATATATAAATTGACTATGACATTCTGGTATTACCTAAGTACAAACATTGCACAACACACACCTTCTCAGATTGTATAAAATAATAGAAAAAATAATCACAAACTCTATAATAACCACAAAAAAAAAACATGTTTTTCAATTGTTGTTTCAGTAGTAAATCTGAACAAAATAGCTGATAAAGAGAAATAATTCCATGTCTACAAGATTCACACTTTGAGTCTGGTTGTTCTTTTTCTGGGTTGTGATAGTCTGTCATCAAAGAGCGGAACTAACATTCAGCCAGATTTATAATTTTGTAACATGTGCAAAGTGCGCTGGGATGTCATCACCAAGATTGCAAGATGGCATCATTATTGAAGTTTTTGTGTTTTTTTTGTTAATGTTCTTGACTGGGGTTTTGAAATAGTAATGGGCAAGAGTAAAGACAAGTAAGGATGTTTTCGTGTGTTTTATTGATTATGAAAAGGTCTTCGACAGAGTGCAACACGAAAAGCTCATAAATATATTGAGAGATACTGGTGTTGATAGAAAAGATTTACGTATAATTAAAAACCTGTACTGGCGACAGAAGGCAGTCGTTCGAGTCAATGGAAGATTTACAGATGAACATCAAATCCAACGAGGCGTTCAACAGTGTTTATTAAAAAGTTTTTGGTACAATTTCAATTCTAGGTGCATTAAAGAAGTGTTTAATGGTTTTCAACTCATTAAGAAACTCTTTCCTAGATAGTTGAATATTGACTAAACCTGAGCTTTTCCAATTTATGAAGAACCATTTTGTACCTTGCTGTATCATGCTGGTTATCAGCTTGGCTCAATGACAGCTAAAATTAAATACAGTCTGATAATAATAATAATAATAACCTGGACCATCTGGAAGAGCAAGATCTACGCAGGGGTATCCGTTCAGTGGCACAGAACACAGTTATAGTGGACACATGCAACATTATGAGATCGTTTCTTAATGAAAAATAACTTCTGATGGACTTGGCTGAATCCTGCCTATCAGAGGAAATCTGCCAGCTAAACATCTAGCTGTGAATTCCTAACCAGGAACGACGCATAATAATAATAATCTTTATTTCAAAATTGTGATTAACACAAGTGAAATGATGTTAAAAAAGAACAACAGCTATAGCACAAATTTAACAGTTTACACAGTAGTCATTCAGGCTTTTAAGGTTCCAACTTTACTAAGAACATCCTTAGTTGCTTTTTGAAAAGTTTTAGTATTTGTATTATCTTTATATCTTGGGGTAGAGCATTGAAAACCTTTAAACACATGTACTGGGGACACTTTTCAGTTAGGTATTATCAATCAATGTGCTGGATACAATAATTCTAGCATTCAAATTTGGGTTACAGTATCAAAATTATCTCCATGATTAACAAGGAACATTATACTTTCATATACATAGATTGCAAGTACAGTCATTAAGCCCAAACTTTTAAATTCTCCTGACAACTTTCTACATACTTTATTTTTCTGATTACTCTTATGGCTCGCTTCTGTGCAGCAAATTCACTTGCAAAAGTAACTAATTACATTATATATGTACAGGGACATCATTTTAAGTCGCTCACTCGATTAGCACATTTCCTGTTACACTCCATAAAAATTTAATAGATGGGGGTCGTATGGCATCTAAGGCCGCCCTAGGACACTGGGCTAGCGACGTTCATTAGCTGCCCGGTTTGACAGATACGACGCCATTTTGATTTTTTTAAATGGAAACACACTTATGATCACCTATAATCTAATAGAGCTGAGGGAGCAGATTACAGAAATATGTAACTTCATATATTTATCTCTAGGCGTTTCGATTATACAGGTGGTAAAGTTGTTGAATTTTGAAAATCATTTTAAGCCACTCACTCGATTAGCAGCTTTTCTGTTAAACTTAGTAAAATTTTGATACATGGGGGTCATAAGGAATCTAAGGCCGACCTCGGACCCTGGGCTAGTGACGTCATTGGCTGCCCGTATGACAGATAAGACGCCATCTTAATTTTTTTTTAAATAGAAACACACAAATATTTATCTACAATCTAATAGAGTTGAAGGAGCAGATTACAGAAATAGATAACTTCGTTTATTTATCTCTAGGCATTTCGATTATACAGGGTGGTAAATTTGTTGAATTTCAAAATCATTTTAAGTCACTCACTTGATAAGCAGATTTTCTGTTACATTTCAAAAAAAATTTAAACATGGAGGTCTCATGGCATCTAAGGCCAACCTCAGATCTTGGGCTAGTGACATCATTGGCTGCCTGATTTGACAGATATGACGCCATCTTGATTTTTTGGAAAGCTGCTAAGGGAGTGAGCGGCTTCAAATGATTTTCGAAATTGAACAACTCTACCACCCTGTATAATCAAAATGCCTAGAGATAGATATGAAGTTATATATTTCGTAATTGTAGGTGAATATATGTTTCCATTAAAAAAAAAATCAAGATGGCCTCATATCTGTCAAACTGGGCAGCCAGTGACATCATTAACCCAAGGTCAGAGATCGGCTTTAGATGCCATGCGACCTCCATCCTCCATGTATCAATTTTTTTTTAAGAGTAACAGGAAATCTGCTAATCGAGAGAGTGGCTTAAAATGATTTTTGAAATTCAATAACTTTACCACCCTCTATAAAGAAACGCCTAGAGATAAATACACAAGGTGATATATTGCTGCAATCTGCTCCTTCAGTTCTATTAGACCGAAGGTAAATATATGTGTATTTCCAGTTAAATAAAATCAAGATGGTGTCGTATCTTTCAAATCGGACAGCCAATAACGTCGCTAGTCCAGGGTCCAAGGTTGGCCTTAGATGCTGTACAACCTTCATGTATCAAAATTTTATTAAGGTTAACAAAAAAGCTGCTAATGAGTGAGCGAGTTAAAATGTTGTCCCTATACATGATATAAACAGCAAGAAGGAATTATTACTTTTAACATTAGGACATTTTTCTGACATGCTGCTTGACAGACTATAACTAAAGTAAAATGGGTTAACTGAAAGTGCCTGTGTTAATCCTGCCGCCAGTAAGGTGCAATGTTTTGATATTTCATTTGTTCATCTTTAATGTGAATAGCTATAAGTTTATTACTATTATTTCTAACTTGATGATGCCACTCATCTAGATTTTCAGATGATTTGTCATATGGGTAGTAGTAGGTCGATAACAGAATTTTACTAGATCAGTTTTATCATGTATGATGTGGTGTTGTATTGACCACAGCAGCATTGCACTGATGCATGTTCTGGTTGAAATTATTAGATAAGTATGTAAATGATACTAATGGGTATAACATGTTGCAAATTAGGATATTGCAGGGTTATTCTTTAAAATAAAAGAAAAGTTTTATGCAAAAGGGTGTAGCTAGCTACAATGGCTAGTTAAAGAGGCTCTTGGACGCAGTGTTCCTACCTTTTGGTGGTGTCCAGAAGTACTCCCTTGAATATTTTCAGTCCGAATTCGTACGTTACCACTAAAATATCGGGCAAAGCTTCCTCAACTAACACTGAAATACTAGTTTTTTTCAACAAAGTTATATCCCCATTCGGGTCGGCCATATTTGTTGAATTATCTGGAAAAATTTTCTGGTTTTCAGGGACTGCTTTTATGACCCAATTGCCTCTGCTACATGTAAAATTCAAACTTGACCACTACTTTCCTCTAAAATTAGCAATTTTTGTGTAAATTCCTCCTTCAAGCCCACATCATCCTAATTATGTTTTCGTTGGAATTTGTTTAAATTTTAAAAATTAAAAAGGCAAAATTCTGAACAAAATGGCAAATTAACCTCCAAATTTGAATTTGACTTTGACAGTTATTGACATGGACACTGTTGACACTTACATTAATGAAATTTAGACTCGGTTAATACAGTTTTCCACAATTTTAACGTCATTGCTATGTTTTATCCTCGTCTTCCTTACCTCATCAATGAGAAAACAAATTTAGCAAAACAACCGATTTTCTACCGGGTGCGTTAGGGTTAACCACAGACAGACACTGGCGCCAGAAAAATGACAAATGGGCACTTGTCAACTCTTCGATTTTTTTGAGGGGTGCCAAAAAAACTGGTCAAATTAAAAAGGGCTTTTCTCAAATAAAAAGTCACAAAACAAAAGTGTAAAATGGCCCTTCAGCTTTTCAAGAAAGTCGTAAGTAAAGATCATTAACTTGTACTAACTGCCAATAACGTTTTAGGTGTGATTATAAGTGCAAATGTGTGTCTTGTGTGTTCTAAAAAGTCAAAAAAATGTCTGGTTTCTTTAGTGGAAGAAAAGTTAATGAAGTGATTAATGGACTTTTTAAGTTTTGGTCTAAAAGCTCTCAAAGAAGCACTGTTGAAAACGTAAGAATTATAAAATGTTATATAACCAAGTGTCCTGAAGCTTTTGAGGTTATATCACATGCTGAGGGGACTGGAGGGAACCAGCAGATAATCGTTTTTTTTTTAATTTTAAAACTTTTTTACTATCTTTCTTGCCATTTACCCCAAATTCAGTTCAAACTCATTATTGTCATTAAAAAAGTTTAATCTCAAACAGGTGACCAGCAACACCCTTGGCTCCCGATTATATAGCGGTGAAATCAAAAAGTGTACCCTTATCCCTGGAGATGGCATTGGACCTGAAATTTCTACAGCAGTTCAAAAGATTTTTGAGGCTGCTAAGGTTCCAATTGAGTGGGAGTCTGTTGATGTCACACCTGTGAGGGGACCTGATGGTAAATTTGGAATCCCCCAGGCAGCTATTGATTCAGTAAATAGGTAAGGATGATCAGGAATTTCCTAGGAATGTTATATTAAGGTCTGGGAGGCTAATCAGTAAGTAATTGACCTTTTGTACTTCAAACATGTAAAATTCTTATCTGTAGATAAAACTGTCTCCTGTAGAGAATGACTAAGTCATCAAACTGATAGGTGCATAGCTTTATTAAGTACTGGATTAACAGTAAAACTCCAAATTAAATATTTTAACTACATATTAGCCAATTAAAAGCAGAAAGCATTAAGATAAGGTTCTTTTATTTTGCTTAATTTCAATTTTTATCTTTCAGAAATAAAGTGGGTCTCAAAGGACCTCTTATGACCCCTGTGGGGAAAGGTCACAGATCACTTAACTTGGCCTTAAGAAAAGAATTTAACTTATATGCCAATGTAAGGCCCTGCCGCAGCTTAGAGGGGTATAAAACCCTGTATGATGATGTTGATGTTGTAACAATTAGAGAAAACACAGAGGGTGAATACTCAGGAATAGAACACGAAATCGTTGATGGGGTGGTGCAGAGTATCAAGCTCATTACAGAGGAAGCTTCGAGGAGAGTTGCAGAATTTGCCTTCCAGTATGCCAAAGACAATAACAGGAAGAAGGTGACTGCAGTTCATAAAGCTAATATTATGTAAGTATTTATTTTTTATTCCTGTTGTTGCCACACTATCTGTGATGTGAGGTGAGCAAACTTGATAATCCAGAGCTTTGTGACAGCAAATTTAAAAACTGAATATGAGAAGTTTTGGAAGTGTTGTATTGTATTAATATGCTATTTGAAGAGGTCATTGAGGGCTATGAGATATAGCAATCAGAATGTAGCTGCCTTTCACAGTTTTTGAGAAAATTAAAAAAAAGTGCAAAATTTGTACCACATTTTTGAGCCACTTATGCTCAGTTACTGTTATAAGTAGACGTCTTTAGATTGGCTCAGCATGTAGTTCTACTCTTCCACTTTCTTAGCTAATCTTATAAATTTCCAGGCACCCAAACCGAAATATAAACTGTCAAAAACAGCGACGCACGATTTTGATCTCCTAATTTATCTTTTCGGGTGGGTTTGAGAGCCCCGTATGCTTAACATGCAATATTCGATTTTACTAATATAAGTCCATTTTATTTATTGGTTTTAGATGTTTTATGTTAAATAGGGCATGAATTTCTATTTTAGATATAGTTTGTACAGGGTGTCCCAAAAAAAGTGCTTTAAGATGCAGTTGTAGATTTTCTGCTCTACATGTTTATACCAATTGCGTTGTTGTTTCCTTAATTCTAATAGCTGTGTGATTAAAAGGGCGTTGATTTCGGCTTTAAATCTTATAGGATGTCCAAAAAAAAAGGATTTCATTTATTTTCGGCATATAAATTTGTCTTAATTGATTTTTTCCATTAATTGTAATAGTTTTGTGATAAATAAAGCGTGAAGTTAAAATCCCCTTCAGATAGAATAGGGTGTCCCAAATAATATTGTAACATGTTATTTTACATTTTTATATACATAGGGTGTCCCAAAAAGAGGCAAATATTTAATTTCTGGGAAACTAAAGCTAGAAACTTGAAATGTCAGTTGTAGGTTCTTTTCACAACTATAAACAATATGTAATTATCGGAATCCTGATATGGGTACCTGTCGTAACATTTTACATATTTTTTTACCATTGTTCAGAATCCTATTAGAAATCTTTTCAACGTTTTGATATTTCATCAGGCTTTTTTTTCATAATTTCGCAGTAGTTTTTGGTAAACAAAAGGATCGTTTGGGTATTTCTCAAACTATCAGGGCTCCGCGCACGTGGTTATTAAAAAAACCTACTACGCACGCGTACATTGACAAAATCTCATTATAAAACAAACTAACTTGTTAATGTTAATAATATGACAAGGGGTAATGGCAGAATTTTGAACATTTGCTGTCCGGTGTTCTCTGAGTATTTTCTATACGCACGAATAATTTTGATTAATAAATCTACAAGAGTTTGGGAAGCAATACCACAAATCCCTGACTCATATAATACCATAAATTATGGTTTAATTGAAGTTCAAACTCTTGGCATTTTAAAAAAAGTCATTTCTGAAATTGCCCAATTTAAAACTCTAACCCTGACCACGGTTTATATAGCAAGGTAGTGTTTAGTTTGGCTACTGAAAGCCCTGTTTTAATATCTAGGAGGTTATATCTTTACTTACGCTTGTACAGGGTGGCCCAACCAAAAACTTTCCTCCAGGGTTTTCTGACCTATCAATTTTCATTCTAAGGGGGACATATTTTTTTGAAGTAATTATTGCCTTAGAGAAAACTATGAAGTGGTGACTTTTACTTTAACAATTTTAAACGTAAAGGGGTGTCAAGTTATACATCATTTTGAAGGGCGTTCAATTAACTTTTTAGTGCCACATCATTTTTAAAATGTGAATGATTTGTTCTCGAGAAAACAGGAGCAGGAGACAGGAAACTCGATTTGACATAAAATTAATTTCTATTTATTAGTTGTTGAAAATGACGACCACCGACCTCCATGCAGTAGTAAAGACATTGTTCAAAGTGCATTCGAACATTTTGCAACATTTGTGGAGTTATAAGATTACACTCATTTGCATTACGTTGCCGCAAGTCTTCAAGTGAATCCGATTGTGCAGCATAAATTTTGGACTTCAATTGACCCCATAAAAAAAAGTCCAGCGGAGACAAATCCGGGGAACGTGCAGGCTATTCTGTAGGTCCTCTTCTCCCAATCTACCTTTGAGGGATGTTTCATTGAAAAACTGCCTAACAGGGGTGGCCTAGTGCGGAGGAGCCCCACTTTGTTGAAAATGATGTTTTCTTCACGGTGACGGTCATCGTGTTCGATTATTTCTGTTAAAGCTGGATCAATGGCGTCTTCCAACAAATTCAAATAGACCTGTCCGTTTAAGTTTTCAGGTAAAAAGAATGGACCGACCATATAATCTCCGAAAATTCCTATCCAAACGTTTAGCTTTTGTGGATGTTGCGTGTGAACTTCATGAAAAAGCATTGGATTGGTTGACGACCAATAACGGCAATTATGGTGGTTGACCTCACGTTCACGAAGAAGGAACACACATCAGAAAAGCAAATGTTATAAAGGTATTCCGGATTTTTAACAATTCGTTGACTAATGATCTCACAAGATTCTAAACGTCTATCGAAATCATCTTCGTTTAATTTCTGCACTAATTTAATTTTATAAGGATGGCTTTTATGTGCTTTTAATATTCCCTGAATGCTTGTACGCCGAACACCTGATGCATTCGATAATTTTCTAGTGCTGGCAGCAGGTTCTAACTGCTTATTGCTGGATGATGAACAATCCTCTTTTTATTTCGTACAGTTCCAGTCTCTTGAAATTGCTGGTTGATGAACAATCCTCTTTTTATTTCCTACACTTCCAGTCTCTTGAAATTTGGCAACCAGGTCTCTCATGTAAGAATGGGATACGTTCCTATCAGGAGATTGTTCATTAAACAAATTTGCGGCTCGTCTAGCACAATCGTTATTTCGGAAATGGAGCGAAATAATGTCAATTCTTTCCTGAATACTGTAAAGCATTTTTAAATGATAGTGTGTACAAAAGTAAAAGACAACTACTAAACTACCAAACATCAAAGTGCAGGTAGGAATAATGCAATAACATTTTCTAAATTTACATTCCGTATCAGTGTTGTTAAATTCTTGAGATAACATAAAAACCTTTTTTTTTCTCGAGAACAGACCATTTTATTAGGTGGCATTGAGATTTTTAGGGTTAAAGTCAACCCGGCTTTGGGGTTCATCTGGAAAAGCTACAAATATGAGAGAAACATGTCCTCTTCGAAATTAAAATTGACGTGTCCGGGCGTTTTCGTGTTTCGGTGGAAAGTTTTCGTTGGGCCACCCTGTATATTGAGCATCTTTCTCACAAATTATAACAGTAACTTCTATAAAAGTGGATAGCTTTTTTTCAAGGATTCTTTTAAAATTAGGCGTATGTCCGATGGTCTGTTTCTTCGCTGCTGCCGTGACATGGCCAAGAAGCACCCTGACGTGAAGTTTGAAGAAAGATACCTGGACACCGTATGCCTTAACATGGTCCAAGACCCCTCAAAGTACGACGTCCTGGTAATGCCCAATCTATACGGAGATATCTTGTCAGATATGTGCGCCGGATTGGTCGGTGGTTTAGGTCTGACCCCGTCGGGGAACATCGGTTTGAACGGAGCTCTATTTGAATCAGTAAGAGGCACTGTCAAGCCTGTGCTCACTTATTATTAATGGTACGGATTATTAGGTGCACGGTACAGCCCCAGATATAGCCGGTCAGGACAAGGCCAATCCCACTGCCCTGCTGCTCTCTGCTGTGATGATGCTCAGGTACATGCAGTTGAATCCATATGCGGACAAAATTGAGCGGGCTTGTTTCGACACTATTAAGGAAGCCAAATATTTGACTGGTAAGATTTTAAGCAACGGGGGTTTGTCTTTGATAAGTTACACCAAAAAAATTTCAATTTATTCCATGTCAATAATTGGAATATTCGATGTACAACTTACTTTGAAATTTTGGATCGTAATTTAATTCTGTAAAACGATTTCCTTCCCTTTGACAGGTGATCTGGGAGGCAAAGCAAAATGCTCAGAATTCACTAATGAAATTTGCAACAAGATCATCCACTCGTAATAAAATCTCCGAATTCGATCAGCCGGCCTTCAGGGATTTCATCTCTTTTAAGTTATAAAGCAATAAAGGTCTTTGATTATTTGACAGCTGTCAAGGCTCGGTGGTACCGGGGTGTGGCAACCCCGGTCTTCCTTCTCACGATCGTTCCTTATTGTGGTATTTAACGACAGTATGAAGCTGTGTGAATACTAGTTTTTTTACAATTTTAGTTTTAAGTTGAAAAACTTGTTTTTGTGCTAAATGTCCTGTCACATAACGAAGACCTCTACCAGTTTAATTAAGCCAAAAATGTTTACCATAGCCCCTATTATTTATTTATTTTCGATTCTAGATGGTTTGTAATATAATATTTAAAAAAGTACCTGTAAGAGTTAAAACCCAGTGATCTTTTAAGCTTTTTTTAAGTTAGGCCTATCTCTAACAGTGTCCCAGGCCATTGTAGCGCCAGGACGAACCATGGTTGCATCTGGCTATTTGCAATTAAATCCTAGAAAGTCACTCTTGAGAGTTACTGTAAATAAATTGCGTGTGTAAAATAATTATTTATTTCAGGCAAATTGTAGAGAGTATAGTTAAAACGAATTAGATTTATTAAAGATAACGTATTTTTTCTTCGCCGTTACCTTGCTCAGGAGAGTAATTTTTTAATTGGATTAAACGACAAATAGATAAGTAGGTAATTACGACTAGGTAATGTTTACTGACAGAAAACATTTCAGTATTGATGCAAATGCTATTGTTATCGAATTGATTTCCCGCGTGTGACTTTTTAAGTTGTGTCCTCATTATATGCGTTTAATAAAACAAGTTAAACAGTCTTTGATTTCATACTATCCAGTATAAGTTCCTATAATCCGAAGAATTAGAATTCTAAACATTTGGAAATGGTTGGTACGATAAATGCATTTATTGCAATATTGGCATAAACCCACTGTGTATGGCTGCAGAACACAGAGAAAAATATATTATCTCTAACTACAAAAATCTTTTAAAACATAAACAAGATAATCATAACAACAAATAAAAAAAGACAACATAAACAAATAGACCACAAACGAATGTTACATTAAGGCTAGAAGCAGTTAAAACTAAGAACTCAAACGAAAAAAAAAGAATTTTTGTGGCGTTGCTGCTGTTATGACATAGTTCTCTGACTGAAAAAGCCCTGAGGAAGAACTCAATACAGATCTAAACGTTGGAAATTTGAAAAAAAAGGGAAGGTGCATTTTGTTCACGAGCTAGCTAACCCCTTCCTATTTCTTAAAGGGACATCATATTGTTGCGGGATACGGGTTCCAATAATTTGTTGTCAATTAACTACACACTTGTATTTACTTTTAACTATTACAACACGATTAAAACACAATTACTCTCTACTAACTCGCATCACTGTTCGTTTTTTTTTCGCTTATTTACTGTACTGCACTATCTATTCGATCCCATCTTGCGCGGCTCGCTGGTTTATATACCTGGCCTGAACACTCTCTCGTACTTTCGAGAACGGAGGCTACCGTTCCCTGTTCTCGTTTAGTCTAGATGGGTTCCCGAGGTCGCGGTCGGCGTTGCCGCTTCGGGCCGAATCTCTGTGGACCGACGGTCGGGCGTAACATTACCCCCAGGTCTGATCGTCCCGTCAGAGAAATCTCCACGACTGTAAACCTTTAACCGTTCAGGATGAACCACTTTCATCTTTGCTCTAGGGGCACGTTGGATCCTGTATACTACGTCGTTGATCCGTTTGATGACTGTTCCCAGCGTGGAGACAACTTGGGAGAATTTCCTTTCTTCCTCTGTGGATTATACAGCCACACCACACCAAGTCACCTGCCTTAAATCCTGCAGAAGTTGTCGTTAGGTCATATCTGGCTTTCATCCGATCGCTGGCAATCTTTATCTTTGTCCTCACGTTTCGATGGATTTCCTTTAATCCTTCTCGAATTTCATCAGGATACTGGAAATTTTGCATCGTTTCTTCTAGTGATCCGTACACCAAATCTACCGGAAAGCGAAGTTCTTTACCAAATATAACCTTGACAGGGGTATGAACTGTCGTGTTATGCACTGCACCTCTGTAAACCATCATTACAAGAGGCAGAAATTTGTCCCAATCTTTCTGGTGGTCCACTACCATTGTGCAGAGGTATTGTTCCATGGTTCGATTGAAACGGTCGACCATGCCATCTGAATGTGGAAGGAGTCGACGTCATCTCGGCAATTCACCCAGTAGCACCTTTCCCGAATTCTATCCAGGGTCTTATTCACTCCAAAATGGCCTCCAGACACTTGTGCATTTCTCGCAAGACATCTTTCCATCTGCTTTCTGGTACGACAAGCTGGATCGTGGCACTTTTCCCGTCGGGGCTTTCCCAAGTCCTCTTCAGTAAACCATTCTGCATCGCCAAGCAATCCCATTGAGCCGACATAGCTTTTACTTCCGGTCTTTTATCTGCTATCTGCCAATCAGGTCTTTGATTTTCCAATTTCCATTGACGTATTAACCTCACAGCATTATTGGTTCAGAAAATTCCCTTGTTCCTCTTTGTACTTCTTCAGCATTTCCATAAGTGCTGCCAGTTGTTCATCTATGATTTTTGTCGTAGATCGAGTATATGGCATGTAGAAAACACCAAAGTTCTTGCACTGTCCTTACCATGAAAAATTTCACGCGCTCGACGACTGCTTTGCCCGTACAGTCACAAATTTGAGGAAAATTATACCTCACTTCTGACACCAATTGTTACGAGATACGGGTTCCAATAATTTATCCTCAATTAACTCCACACTTTTATCTACTTTTAACTAATACAACACGATTAAAACACAATTACTCTCTACTAACAATAATTCGCACTGTTCGCTTATTAACTACACTGCACTATCTATTCGATCGCATCTCCCTCGGCTCGCTGGTTTATATACCCGGCCTGAACACATTCTCGTACTTTCGAGAACGGAGGCGACATTTCCCGGTTCTCGTTTAGTCTACAGAACGATATGAGTATATGGGATGATTCATGTTTCAGCATATGGCAAGTCATGCTTCTTCAATCATCATGCTCTTGAAAGTATTAATTATGTTCTTGGAACTGCTCTGAGAAACAGAAAAGTGCTATCAAAGTAAAAATAAAGTCTGGCAGAAGTCACCCATCTAGTAGAAGGAGCAGCACTGTAAGGATCTAAGGTAAGGGAGAGCAGGGCAAAAGATGACAGGACAACTGAAGACTGCACAGAGTCTTCACAGAGCCCACAATATCATTTATATTAATGAATACTAGTGTTACGACTGGCCACAAAGCAATAAACTTACCGCTATGGGCAAGAGTCAGAACAAAAGGGAGGCTATACACAAGTGGCAAAAAAAGTGAAAAAATTTCATCGGAAGAGGAATGGAGTGAGACAAATGGTCCGGATTTAAGTATATAAGGAATCAAAAAAATTAGTAAGGCGAGGGAACGGAAATTCCTCAATTCCTATGAAGTCGTCGGTATATAGTTCATGAAGCAGAAACCAAAACGAAAGCAGCTTACTGAAATTGAAATTATAACTGTAATAAGAGGTTGGGGGAAGGTCTGAAAGATGATACAGAATAAGAGAAAGATAACACTATAGAAATGCTTATATGCACAGGATAAGTAGGTACTTGATGCTTATGGAAATCGAGAAACGTAATATCATAAACAGGCACATCAAATTTCGATGAAAAGAGAGTAGATACTCAAGGGATGAGAATTACAATAGAGATTACAAAATTTCGAGACAATTCACAACTCAGTTAAACATGTTTTTTATTTTCACATAATATAATTTTATAAAGTGTATTACCAAAACATTCAGGTTAATACGATTCTATGAGAAGACAAAGTATAATCCTACGATAACAAAAAGTCCTTAGGCTTATAGCTTAAAATAGGTATTATATAAACTACAGCTATTACACACAAGAGTAATTATCGGGCTAGTAAATTCCGTTAGTGATGTCTCGAAACAAAAAATAACATGAAGATATTATGTTCGGCACTATTTTATAATAAAACTATTGCAACACGTAAAAACACATTTTAAAAAAAATCTTGCCATTAAAATCAAAAGTTACAACCTTTGTAAGTACTTGCTACTCGTACAGGGGACTCAAAAGTCAACTGGTAAAAACTGAGGGTTATTGGTACCTATTATAATTCGTTATTATTGTTAGTTTTTTAAATCAGTACACGTATAACTTCTGGGCTATCCTGTATTCTTTTTTCCTTTGGCCAAATGGAACTATTGTCTCATTGATGATATTTGGGTATAAAAATTAGCTTCAATCCGCAAAAAAATATTTTTTTTAAATAAAACTACAAATTATAATAACAATCACAAAGTAACCCAATAAGGGCCATTAAATAAACCATTCATTAGGTATGTGTCGAATGTAAGGGTTCCTTAACCAGTTCTTAGAACACTGGACTCTAAATTACATTTATCTTTATGCGCCGTTTACCAATTTCTACAACTTAAGCTAGGCATAGATAGGGAGAAGTTGTTTTATATACAGATATTATAGACACCACTTGAATATTGCTAATAATTACAATAGTTTGTAATAAAACATAAATTTTGTAAGATGACACAAAAGTTATCGTAATCAAATTAAAATTGAAATATCTAAAAACAGATAAACATTTAGAGCTTGTTGGGTATTGCACTACGTTACACATACACTCTAATCTGAAGCAACATGGACCTATTTACAGTAGAGCTCCAATTTGGAATCAGTGCTAATCATAAACTTCATATATTGTTATGTACAGGGTTGTCTTGGCGTTTGAAAATGTTTCTTCATATATTATGTATTTCGCCTTGTATAATATATAATCAAAATTATCCTATTATTCATTAAAGCTTAATTTTGAGGAAACCAACAAGCTCGCTGAATCGAAACGCCATTTGTAACATCACAATTAAACCCTGAAGAGTGACTAAATAAAGAGACATCAACTATAGATATGTTCCTAGTGACGCGTTTCTAACGTATGTACTTTCCTGTAGGAATTAACATAGTAAAAGTGGCTACACTAACTGTAATCTTGAGGGTTTTTGAAGTGTAATCAGAGTTTAAAGAATAAATATGATAACTCTGTTTAGCTGCCATATGCAAAGAGTCGTTAACCTTTTCCGAGAATTTTTACGAACAATCCGCTTAAGTAGTTGATCTAGCAAAAGAAGTATAACGTAGAAGTAATTCTCGTAGGCGGCACAGTAGCTGGTGTTGAAGAACCAATGGATGACCTACCGTGGGAGCTGGATCGAAATTCTTTGATTAAGGTCCACTTAAGTCCGGTTTTAATAACACCCAAGGTTTAAACTCCAGATATGACGAATCTGTCACAATCTTTCAGTTAAAATCAAACTCAAGTTTTAACCGGACTTTGAAAAGTGGCCCTAATCCGGGCTCTTGTCACGTTACAAAACAAGAAAGAGACTGTTGCTGTCGACTGACATCAGAGGGTCCTTTCTTTTATAGCGATAAATTCCAATTAATTGTCTTCTAGTAAGTTTGAAAAAATCTTAGGCTTAAGTGACTTTGCTCAAAAAGTGTCTGCTTGGCCTGGTTTACAATTTTCACCATCAATCGGTAGAATTTTACCTTTGGTTTCTTCAGTTCGTGAGTGGTAGATCATATTTTAAGGCGAGTAGAGAGAGAAGAGATTATGAAACAACGTAAAACGTATCTATTGAGGAGAGACAGCAAATTTATATCATATTCTGTTTTAAACAGAAAAAAAAACAGCTAAAAAGTTGTTGGTTTCCTTGAAGTGGAACAAGTAACTGTGTTTCAATAGAGGCTTTGCCAAAACCTTTATAAGCCAGAGAAAAACAATTGTAGAACCAAATCTGCTTTTAAATATCACATATGTAAGGGCACAGGTAAGATAAAAATTAGTTTTTAATTTTTATTTACATTACATTTAATACAACCCACATAAAATGCACATTTTGAACTCACAAAAGATGCTCATTTTCAATTGTGAAGCCACCTTTACGCACTCCTTCAGGTGTAAACTGCCTTCAAGCAAATTACTGCAGTGCTACTACCGAAAAAAAATATATTAATTTCGTCTAAATTAAGTCAGTCAACCGAGGCAGCACCTAAACGTTTTAAATGACTTGAAGAATTTAATCTTGCGGGAAAAAATCAATCAGGGACAATAATAGCGGTATCGACCATTTGCGACAGCAAGTAAAAAACAAATTCAAGTGACCAGGGCTGAGTACTAAAATATGCATATGACTGATTAGCGGCGTGAAATTGGTTGATAAATTGCTGAATCTCGTGGTGTCCCTTTATAAGTTAAAAATATACATAAAGTCTATAAACATTCATCAATTATTAAATAACATTTCACTAATAATTACTTTAAACAATACATACTTACATTAGCGATTTAATTTTTTTCATGTACATTAAAACAGCAAGTGCTAGCGACTGCGATAAATCTAAGCCGGGCTTCTCGCACATGATGAGTATCATATTTTACATTGATGAATATATCACAAATTCAATTAATGAAACATACACACAAGAAATAATATCTTACAAGCATTCTTTCTTATCTCTTCATTCGATTTACGCGAGCACCCCTTTATCCTACTAGTTTTCGCCTATTTGTATATAGAACATTTTTTTTCAAAATAACAGGTAAGTATTGAACCAGAATACGATGGTGGCTTAATTACAAGATCGTACAAGAGGCCGAACAACAGCTACCGTTCCCACCTTTGCTTTTTTGTCGTTGATCTGAAGAAAAAAACAAGATTTAGTCTAGTGGCCAAGGCAATTATCGCATCGCGTATTTATTATCCGATAATTTCAAGGGCTATTTGCGGGTCTAATGGTGTACCTATCCAAGCACTTAATTTCTCATCAACCTTAAAAGTTTGATTGAAACCGACCAGAAGACGAAACAAAAGCTGTTAATTTTAACGGTTTAGCTTCGGAATGGTAATTTGTCAATAAATTAGCCATTGTCGATTGATTCCACGTCTAAAGGTCGTTCGCAACTTACCTTGTGAATTTGGTTCGGGAAGGTTTTCCCTAGGGACCAAATGCATTACTGTCGTTTTTCCGAACGGTAATCCTAGGGCTCCGAGCGTCACGTTGCTATGTAAAAAACGCCCTTGGTAAATGAGTCTAAGTATTTCGGCCTTCGCAACCGCCTCCTGGCGCCAGTCTACAAAATGACTAAAGTCAGTTAAGTATAAACCATTTACTTATTATTGACATCAAGTAGGCGTTGGAATCTGGCTTTAACATTTTTATCGTATGATTCACAACTGAAAGAAGAGAGGAACAAAAAAAAAAGACTTCAAACGTAACGGGATGTCAAAAATGCGCGAATGAGTTATCAAGTGGGCATAAACTAAAACTTGGTGCTAAATAAGAAAATGGGGGCCGAATCAGGTGAACTATTTCACTTCTCGATTTTCAAGTTTTCTTTATTTTTAAACAGTTCCTTGGAACATATCAAACAGTTTAAAATAGAAACATTCTTGGATGAACAATTTTTGAACAAAAATATCTTGAAAATTTACTTCAAATGCAACGTGAAAAGCCTTAAAGTATAAGCCACTCACTTATTATTGACATCAAGTAGAAGATAGGTGTAAAAAGAAGATTTCAAAGATAATGAGATGGCAAAAATAAATAAATGAGTAATATGACAGCAGGGACCAAGATATTTGCGACGTTCCTAAACATGTAGATTCATCTTAAGGTTAAAATAAGTGATCCTGCATGGTATCAAATAGTGTACAAATAAAATGTGTTTCAATAAAAAGCATAATATTCAGATATTACTGATCTTAAGTAACCTAACCAAAGAAAAACATAACTGAACTAATCTGAACTAACCTAAGCAAGGGGAAAACAAGTGAACAAATTTGAAAATCGAGGGAAAAACATAACTGAACTAACCAAACCAAAGCAAAAACATAACCGAACTGATATGAACTAATCTAACCCCCTCGTCAAAAATCAAATCCCTCGTGGAAAAGCGGCAGCTGCCTTTCCTGTCAAGACAAATCCTTTAACCCACTAAAAATGAATGAACTTAAACTACTCTAACTAACGGGAAAACGTAACTAAACTGACCTGAACTAACCTAACCAAAGGACACCACAGGAAAAGAGTGCGCCTCACTCGCTTGTATTGTATTGTATTGTATTGTATTGTATTCAATGTGAGTGGACTTATACTGTTCTCCACCGCGACCTGGAGTCTATTGTGGCTCACTCGAAGTGTTACCAGCAAGGTTTGCGTACAGATTCCACATGTACGAGTCACATGTGGAATCCATGTGATTTGTACAGGATGACTCCTAGAACTTGTACGTCGTTGGTAAACGAAATTGTCGTCCCGAACAAGGATGGCGCTTTGAAGAAGTCCAGCTTTTTCCTTCGGGTAAGTGCACAATCACCGTTTTTCTAGGGCTTATTGCCAAGTTTTCCTTTGAACACCAGTTGTGTACAACAGCCAGCGCCTCTTGCAACGTGCTGGAGATTGGTTGGTATGGGTGGTTTCTTATAAGGATAACGATGTCGTCCGCGTATGCTTGGACCTCGACTCCCCATAGTTCCAAAGTTGCCAGAAGGTCGTCCACTAGTAGGCACCACAAGAGTGGTAAAAGGACTCCGCCCTGTGGACAACCTCCCGCTGTTGTGAATCAGATAGTGTCATCGTTTAATGATGTAGTGTTCAGTATGGATTCTAACATGTTGCGAATCTCTCAGTTGGTTATTGTTGGTTCGATCCTTCTCGCTTTACTGGCGCTTAGAAGGGAGTCTGTAGGTGCATTATTAAAGGCCCCTTTGATGTCTATGAAAATACCAACTGCGACACCCTTTGAATCCAGGGTATCTTGGATTTTCACCACCAGGTTGTGGAGTGCTAGTTCTGTTGATTTGTTAACCTGGTATGCATACTGTTACGTATTCACGGGGTACGTTGTTAGCGCTCCCGCCCTTATGTATAGGTCTAGCAGGTTTTCCAAGCTTTTCTGCAGAAACGAGGTTAGACTGATTGGCCTGAGCGATTTAGGATCTTTTCCCCTACATCCCATCTTTGCATGGTATGTAGACAATCCTCACCCTCGACCAGCAGTTTAAAATAAAGTTCCATGCCAGGCTCGCTCTGATGAGCTTTGTTAGTAGAGGTGCGAGTTGATCCAGGCCCTGTTGTAGTAGTGCCGGGAACACTCTATCCTTCCCGGTGATTTGTATGGTTGAAAAGCCATAATCGTGGATTTTAGGAGGGTTGATCTAACCATTTTTTTGGAGAGCTCCCAATCTGCTCTGTTGGGTCGTTTAAGTCATCCCAAGGGATTGTTAGTCTCCAAATTTGTAAGCCGGCTCTCCAAGACCCTCCAGAACCTTCTCCAAGACCCCCTTTGGCAGCCCCGATCTGCTGTATATTGTAATGTTGTTAGTTGTTGTAGTTAGTTAGGGATTGTGTGTAAGTGTCCCAGTAGCCGGCTATTTTTGCTTTATTAAAGACTCGTCGGACGTTTTCTTCCTCTGACTTTCCAGGCGTTTATTCCACCAGGATGTTTGTCTGTTGTCTTTTTGCTGCTTGGATTCACATAGCTCAGCGGACCTGAACTAATCTAACCAAAAGGAAAACATAACTGAACTAACTAGGAAGGGTGGTCGATTTTAATTACTATGGAATTTTGATGTTTTGTTTTTAATTTACAAGGAAGAGAGCGTTAGCTTAATTCAGTTGTACTTTTTCTTTGGCCAGGTTAGTTCAGGTCTTTTTCAGGCAGCCTGTTTCAGACAGCTCGAAAAGACTGACTCGCCTCTGAGCCATGGTGCAGCAATCCCCTACAGCATCTGTTGATTGCTGCATGTAAGCGTGAATCTTGTTTGTTATGTTAGGTTAACTCAGTTTAACTTTCTCTTTAGCTAGGTTAGTTCAGTTATGTTTTTGCTTTGGTTTGGTGAGTTCAGAAGGTAATGTTTTTTTCTTTGGTTAGGTGAGTTCAGTTAAGTATGTTGTCTTTGGTTAGGTTCAGGTTAGGTCAGTAATTTGTGTTTGTTTTTATACACTATTTGATACCATTCAAGATCACTTACTTCAACACTAAGATAAATGTACACATTTGGCTACATTGCAAATATCATTGGTCCCTGCCCTCACAGTTTTAGAGTTTTTGCATTGCATTTGAAGTGAATTTTTTTGTTCAAACGTTGTTCATTTAAGATTTTTTTTTATTTTAAACTGCTCTGTATGTCCCAAGAAATTGTTTAAAAATAAAGGAAATTTGAGGGGTGAACAGCTTTACCAGAGTTGAAAATGGTTAGACATGTCATACCTTCTGGCCAGTGATCAAAGACATGTTGAGCTATGTCTCCTGCCGAATCGCTAGGGCTAAATAGGTACTCTTTAGTCTTGCCGCTAACCAAAATTAAGCGCAGGTTTATCTGAAAATTGGGAAAACAAAATTAATCCAATTAATCTATAAGATTCTCGAATTTACTATAAGATAGGAAACTTTTGCTTTTACATTATCTGGTGTAAAACCTCTTTAAAAAATGTAGCTAGGATTAGAAAACTGTAAGTTACAGCTTAATCTTTCGGCGCCCTTGTTTTTGCCAATATACCTAGATATTGAGAATGAGAATTGCCATTTCACTCTTTCAGTGAAGTGCTAATTTTATGACAATTGACAAGTTTGATGATCTACCTACTTGATAATATATATATTTTTTGTTTCATTTTTACTGCTTTTTCCTGGGTGATGTAAATGTAATTTTTTGACAGCGTGTACTGGTTTGGTTAAATCTGCAAACACGAAATCCCTACATTGTTTGAGAAAATTCTTTTTGTTGTTGAATTCCTTCTTGTTGGATTGCCTAACTGCACTACTCAATTGTCAATTGCTGAGAATTTTACTGTTAGTACACAGAGCCTCTTTGTATATTATAGTACGGACTCAGTGACATAGCAATTAAAAAACCAAGAAGGAATGGAAGTTTTTTAATCAACTTGCCTTACCCTCCTATTAAAAAAATGAGTTAAAAAGCATAATCCCAAAAAATTATACAGCTATAAGTAGGTACACATGCATCTTATTGTGAAAATATCCTTTAGGTAATAGTGACAATATAATATAACATTTTAAGCTATAAAGTTACTACCTACTACCTCACTATCAAAAGCAGTATAAGCCTATTGTAATGTATGAAGTCATAGATAAACAATGTTATATGGTTATTAAAGAGAGAGCCTATTATTAAGTAGTTGCAGATAACTGCAGATAGCACTTTGGTTGGTAATTTCAACTGATGACAAAGGAAATATGCAGTACATAATCCCAGATACAAACACAGGTGGTCCAGGGTGGCTGTCAAATGTTGAAAGAAGAAGAAAAAAAAATTATATGATTTTGCCACATGACATTGTAATAATTTGTCTATTGTCCTGTCTTTGAATAAGTTTTCTCTCAAAAGCTGAGTTTGGTATATCCATCTGAGTGCTCCAGACACAGACCATCTCCCAAAATCTTAACAAGCTACAGTGAGATAGACTGATATCCCGAGCGCTTGGGATGTAATTACCGAACTCAACTCAGATTGGTGGAATCTATAAGATAACCTAACTGAGTGCCCAATTTGGCTAACTTTTCTGCCAATTTAATGCACAGAAAACATAGCAAAGTGACCATGACATAGACAGCAAACTCTAGTTGATTGGTGGGAAAAAAATTATTTATTTTCATTGGCTCCCTCTACTTTCCTTGTGCCATTTTACTACAGTTCAATTAGACACCCTATTGTTGAGGCCAACTTCCTAAATTACTCATAAAACAATAATTGCTTGCTTACTAAGGTAAAATCTTAAGATACCATTTAAAAACTGCTTCCTTTACAATTTCACTTCCTCAGAAAAACTGACTCATGCATTAAGGAATCGAGTCACTATTTGAAGTTTTTGTTATCATTATTTGAGATAATGGCCTTTGCACAGTGGTGAAAGTTTGATTAAATAATTAAATAGAAAGATATGAATCATTTAGCACCACCAGCGGAAAACAATGCGTAAAACAATACCACAAGAAAACGATGGTACAATGGGGGTGAAAATGTAGGTCGCCTTATGTCTTCTAATCAGGTTTCTAGCCTAGAAAGGAAAAGGGTGCGGTTGATTTGGATGGCCGTCCTTACCTTGTCCGCAGGAATATGCCTGTTAGACATCGTTATCTACCAGAAGGGCATGAATTTCAATGTTCGTAAACGGGGAAAACCTTCGCGAAACTAATTTAACACACTCATTCCTACACCATGACAGATAGAGTACACTATGATGGTTCAGGGGCCCAGCAAAACAAACATCCTGCAGGTTCGCGCGGCCCCAATCCAATTGGGTCGAACGATTTGTCTCGGGGGGGACTGGATTTTGGCAGCTTCAACACGCACTCCACAAACAGATTTTCGCCCCAAAATTAGGGAATTTACCAAATAATAAACACAATGCAATTCACTGCAGGGACGACAAATCGTTCTTTCCAATCTGCATTGGCGGCTGCGCAAATTTCTCAGTCAGAATTTCTTTCGGGTCCCGGGCCAATAGGCTGCTCGTTCTTTGTTTGAATTGTTTTTGTAGTGACCTTCCATGGCTGTCAATAAAAGACTTTACCATTCGCACGTACGGCTTTTTGTGGCTAGATGGCCACCAACAGAGTAGAGCGCTGTTTTTGTCGCACTTTGGAGTTAGAAAGAGATAGATAAATATGAACATGTTCTAAATGTCAATGTTAATGTCACATGTGCATGACAGTGACGTTAAATTTAAGTTAGGTTAGAAATAAATAATATTGTAAAATTGTTTACAACGTATAACTTTTTAATTGTTAATTTCGTTAAAAAGTGCAGTAAACTTACTAAAATGGAGCAACCTCAATTCACAGTTTTCAAAACCGTATTGGGTTATTCATTGTTTATATTGGCCTCTCCAGTGTTAACGTTTTTCTTGACCAAATTTGTCTTTTTTGAAGGTAATAAAACAATGCTTGAACTAATTTCATCAGGTCAATTTTAATCATTATTTTAGGTCTCCTGGGGGTTTCAACCACCAGCAGTAACGTTTGGTCAGCAGTTCTAGCCGTAATAATGCTGCATGTGGCCCTTGGACTTTACATATACAGAGCATATTCTGAGACTGATAAATCTAAAGCAAAACCTGCTGAGAAGGTGGACTAGTCATGTGATTACCTTCTTATTGTGTATATTGAAGAGTATGTAGTATTAATTTGTATGCAAATCTATTGGTTGGCAGTGTTGGGATGAATGTTTGTTGTGAATAAATATTTTAGAGTAGGTAGGTATGGAAACACTGGCTCAGGTTAGTTACAATTAAATTTATAAATATGTATATTTATATACGTGCTAGGTAAGTAGGTCATAAACTAAAAGTTTGAGTTGGAATAGCGAAGACCTCTGTTATAAGCAAAATATTTCGCTCGTTGAAGATTTTTTAAATATAATAATTACATTGCTGCATTTTGTAAAAAATATAAATTTCTTAATAAACTTATTTCCATATTATATGGTGGCTTATCCGCTCTTTGTATAAATACTTAAAGAAGTATTGCTGAAAAATATTCACAATGAGTTCACACAATTTATCAATTCAGTGCTCATTTTCTTCTGGATTCCTGCTTAAAAGAGTAATAATAGTTATTTAAATAACAAGCTAAGACCTGTCTCTAAAACACATGAGACATATTGCCCCAAAGCCCCAGGTGGGAGTGGCAATGAAACAAGTGTTTTATGAGACTTTTTTGAGAATTGTGTACAGGGTGGGATCTTTTTGATGGATGTATAGAGTATTGGCTAAACCATAATACCTAGATAGATGAAATCTGATTGCACATTTTTGACTTTGATTTCAAAAATAAGTTTTTTCTAATTTTGACATATAAACTGGCACTTTTCAATACTGATGACAGTGATGTAACATCCTACTTTTCGTAACTAGTTACGAAAAGTATGACCTTTTGAAACTGGTGATGAAAAGTTCATTTCATCACCATAGAAACAAATAGATTTTGGTTGTGGCACACCATTGCTACAGCTTTACTTTATTAGGTGGCTCCAAAGTGGTTTAAAAGTAAATATTGAAGTTTAATAATAATAATTCTCTCTCTAAGTAGGTATTTGTAGTCAAAATTAGAAAAAATCGTGTATGAAACACATGACGAAAAGCCTTTTTTGTGAACATTCATTCATTACACAAGATCGGACTTTTCATAACTGGTTATATAAATAGCTATTATGGTGTTAGTAATTTCCATCCAGCTTGATTCATTTTTCCATAGAGTGGACGTTTATGAAAAAAAAAAACTGGACATTTGACATGCTTTCTTGGCTATTACGTGAATAAAATAAAAGTTCAAAAATATCTTAGAGGTTTTCATAAGGGATTTAGTGGCGGGCTTGAGATATTTTTTATTGATAGCAGTTTTTATAGCGGTTTTAAGTAGCGAATACCCTTTAAATCCATTGAAAAACTGAACACACTGTAAACTTTTGGCTTAATTTTGAAACCTTGATGTTTTACTCAATAAATAACCTTATATATTATTAATATAAGGTGGGTAGGTAATAAAACCAATGTTGCTTAAATATTATTGCATTATTGTAAATAAACTTTATTCTTCATATTTATATATTTACAAGATTCAAAAATATATTAAAACAATATTACAATAATTATACAATAATAATTGATAAAGACAAAAGTACAATTCTTACATAACTAAGTAGGCAAAAAGAGACTTATTCATTGCACATATTGTATATCTAAATAATTATCTTATATGATATGAAAGTTGAGAAGTGCAATGATGTTGTAGTACTGGAAGTGGAGCCTTATAATTAAAACATTATAAGGACAAGACAAATTTTTTAATTTAACCTTAAACTTAATATAATAACAATATATTGAGCCAAGGTCCTTGGAAAAAGATATGTCCGTTTCGTATTGCTTCTTAAAAAAGTTTTAGACAAAACTCAAAAAAGCAATAATTGTAAACGTAACGTATTTTGGTGTAGAGTTGGATAATGGTACACTGTAGTAAGATATTAATTTTTATTCTTATTTTACTTATTAGAATATCTGCACTGGTGTAGAGGTTTTAATAAAATAAAATGGAACCTAGTGACTCTCATCGTTTCTCTGGACCCTTGGGTATAGCTGAAAAGAGATAAATCTCACTAATTATATTATATTTTACTACCCAAAGCATATGAGATGAACACAACAACAACAAAACAATATCTAAACAAACAGTATTAATAGGCCTAAGGGAAGACTTTTGTAGGCAGAATGGTGAATGCAAATGTGTGATACAGTTTGTAGTATCTCGCTCTTGTAGATGGAATGGAAAGTTACGCCTTTTTTCCACTCTCAAAACTGAATTTGTTTAGTTTATATACTTTAGTTGATAATTCTCCGATAGGTACGGGGTATTCATTAGAAGACATCATCTAGCAAGCTATGAATTTTAATGGAAAAGGATGACACAATCAAAGTTAATAGACTTTACGCTTTTTTATTATTTCTTTCATAGATGACATTTTAAATGAACACCCCCCTACTTTCAGTTAAATATCAGCGTTGACTCTTACCCCCAGCAGGTTCCTAGGCACATATCCTTCCTTGTCTCCCAACTTGGACCACCACCACTCCCTCTCGTTTTCGTCCCCCTTTCTCAAAACTGTAAACTGCTGTCCCGCTCTGAATGTCAATTCGTCTGGCTGCTGCGCCAAATAATCAAACACTGCATAAGCAGTTCCTCCATTTAAAATCCCGAGCTTTTCCTGCACACCTATACGATCATCATTTAAAAATAAATACATTGGGAGCAATCGCCAATACGTACTGTACAAATATTCGGAACACCCGTCAAACCCTTCTTCGTCCTCTTCGCATTTCTCGGCGGCTGTTTCGTGGTCGCTGAGGGTGGTGGCGAAGATGCAGGCCCCGTGCTCCACCAGGAACTTCACCATGGTCAAGTTGTTACAACTGGCTGCGCAGTGAAGGGGCGTCCACCCGTCGCTGTCCTGCGCGTTCACATCGCACCCGTACTCCACCAGAAACTTCACGATCTCTATGTGGCCCGCGCAAATGGCGTTGTGCAGGGCCGTAATCCCTTCATCGTTTGCTGCGCTAGGATTTGGTACCTAAAACAATGAATTTGTCAATAATTCATGAAAAGACTCGCGTGTAAACGTACTTGTGTAGCCGTCTTTTTGACCAACTCCAGTTCGCCCTCGAGACTGGCGTCTAGCAGCAGGGCCAGGGGGTCAAAACTGACCCTTCGGGATAGGTTTTGTTTGCCGGTTTGCTTCAGGTTGCCCTTCTTGATTCGCTTAATGAAATTCTCTTCTTTTAGTTCTTTAGAGTCTACGCTGCTGGTGTCATCCACTGATGATCTAGAACTTCGATCCGTTTCGTCTTTTGATACTTCTGCAACCCCTTGTGGAGTTGCGTCTGGTTTTTCTACCGGTGGAGGTGGTGGAGGCGGGTGCTGTTTAAAACATTAACAAATTATACTATATAACTTGCACAGTCTATTAAACACAAAATCTGGTTTCACCTTTTAAACTTTCCTCAGACTGTTAATAGGTATTGCATTAAATCAGTACCAGACTAACACCATTGTCAGATTTGGGTGATGTCTCACGTAGTTCGATAAAAACCTAACTTTCTTATTTTCAAAGATTGACCCATCGAGTTTGTACTCGTTTTCAGCTACATTTTTTCAACTAAGACAATGCCGTTGTCAGAATTGATTTATCTCTCATGTAGTTCGAGAAAGACCTAACTTTCTTATTTTCAAAATATAAGATAAGAAACTATTGCGACGACAACATAGGGCATATTTTTGCACCGATATGGTTTTTATTTTCATTAGTATTCATTTGGAAGTTCTTTTACCTGAATTTCTTGACCCTGGAAAGCTGCAGGCACCTCCGGTAACCTTCTGTTATTATTTGGAACCAACCCATTGAGTTTCGAATGTGTGGACAAGCTGCGTAACTTGGGCTGCTCGCCCAGCGGTTGCTTCTTAAAGTTAAGGGGTTTGGCCTTTATAATCATCTCAGCGGATTGAGCAAGAGGATTCAGCTTGTTTGAGTTGTCCACAGACGGAGGCTTCAATGTGGTTGATGGTTTGACGGCCAGCGGGGGCGACGCTTTCTCATCCGGAGGTTCCGAGAGTGGCAAAGGGGGCGGCCTACTCGGCTCTTCGCTGAATATTTGGGTTTGCCTCGGGGGTGGCTTAATCGCCGGTTTGGGCGGCAGAGCGGGTTTTGGCGTGCTATCTTGTGATACCTTTTTCAAACGAGACAATGTAAAAACTTTTTTTTTTTAATTTCTTTCTCAAACTTACCTCTGGAGTGCCAATGGGCGTGCTGCTGGATTGGGGAGGGGACAGCAAACCGCCCGGCGGCGACTGCACTTGGTTGTTCTGCAAAAAGGAAGCTTTGGTGGTGTTTTGGGGCTCCACCGGTTGAACTTTTATCGATGAAGTTTGGTACACAGTTGAAGGAATGCTGCTATGCTGGATAGACGTGGGAGCCACACTGCTTATAGGTTTCTGCAAAGAAGTCGGTAGACAAAAAACATGTCAATTAGTAAGTAAACTTCACTTAAATGTGAATGATAAACCAACATCAAGAAATACATGACCTTTTACGAGAGGTGGAAGAATCCCCATAGAAGAATAAAATCACTAGCAAAGCAAATCAAAGAGAAAATGACTCTGAACAAGATGGTGAAGGAATCTGGTTCTCACAAGCGAAAGGAGCGCAGGCTTAGGCACTCACACAGTAAGGTCTCCATATATAATGCATTAGTCAGAATCATTCATTACTATCTCGAAAGATAAATTAAAACATTAGTAAAAAGTGGCTTTAGCAGGATTTTCTGCCCCGATTGAAGTATCTCATCCGTTGGCAATTATCTAGATAGTCAAGCAATTATCTATAAAATCACTAGTAAAGAGAAATTGACTTCTGATCAAGATGGTGTAGTTCTGCTAAACCTGACGGAGAACAGGCTTATGCCCGTATGTCCTGAGAGGACTTCCGTAAATGATGCATGAATCAGAATTCTTCATTATCATCCCTAAAGATAAATTAACACACTAGTAAGAAAAGTGGCATTAGCAAGATTTTCTGCCACGTTTGCAGTACCTCATCCTTTGGAAATCATCTAGCTAGAAGAATAGAATCATTAGCAAAGCAAAGAGATAATGACTTCTGATCAAGATGGTGAAGGATTAGTTTCTCATAAGCCTGATGCAGAACAGGCCCTAGCACATAGGCCCTATATGAGGTACAGTGAGAGGGCTTTCGTATAGGCTGCATGAATCAGAATTCTTCATTATTATCTCTTAAAGATAGATTAAGACATCAGTAAAAAGTAGTAAACAAATTGGCATAGGTAACATTTTCTGCCACGCTTGCAGTAGATTATTTTTTGGGATTTATCTAGCTAGAGGAACAGAATCAGTGGCAAAGCAAAGACAAAATGACTTCTAATCAAGATAGTGAAGCAGGGAGGTTCTCATAAGTGTGAGGGGGCGCAGGCCTAGGCTTTCAAACAGTGAGAAAGCCTCCATATAGGCCAGAATCCTTCATTAGTATTTTTAAAGATAAATTAACCCATTAGTAAAAAATGGCATGGGCAGGATTGCAGTAGGTACCTCACCTTTTGGAAATTATCTATATAGCTAATAGCAGGATTTGAGCCGCGACAACTAATGTCAACCCACAGATGTGCGTTAAGAAAGAGAAATGAATGATGGATCTTTAGGAATAAGCTATATAAGTAGTTAACACACGAGCATGAACTATTGCCCGAGCATCAAGTGGGTCGGATGGACGTGCATAAACATTAATGTGAGCCTACCTGATACGTCGGTGGGGCACTGGTCACCGAAGGGCCATGCGGTTCATTCTGGGACTTATTCGACCTCAGAACAATCTCTTCTTTGTTAGAGCAAAATATGTTGGGATTGTTGGGGTCTTTTCCATCGCTGGTTTTCCGACTCAGAAGGTCGTGTTGGTTCAATGGGGTCGCTATATTCTTATTAATCTGACTCAAAGGGGCGCTATGCACCATCATATGGGCTGCTTGTACTACATTATTCGCATTGCCATTCACTACGTTCGATAAGTAATTATTGTCTTCTTTCTCGTTATGGTCATTTCGTAGATTTTTATTGTTGGCCAGAAGGTTGACCGTGAACTTGGTGTTGTAGGGAAGAGTCTGGTACTTGGGATCGGATTTTGATACGGCGAAGTCCTTAATGTTGTCCTCATCGTTCCTCGGTATTAAAACATTCGCTAATTTGTGGGCCAACTGGTCCGCTGCCTGGGCATCGTTGACATTGGAATTCGATTCTGATTTGATATGTTGGGTTGTCTGCTGATATGCTGGGTGATATGAGGTAAACTGCAAAAAAAAAGACGTGATTTACCGTAATAGAGATGAGCTAAATATTATATTATACCGTAATAAGTTACGTCGTAGGTAGGCGCTTTGGAGATTTATTTTACGGTAAGGCAATTACGAGGATTCATGTTGGTAAGGTATTTTTCTCTATTAGCAATATTTTCAGTAAGATGTGATGGATGTTTAAAGATCTCTATAGTGATGTAGTCATTAGAGATGGCTTCAAGGCGTGCTAACCATCAAATCATTATACAACGTTAACAATAATTAAACCCAGGAAATTTAATTATCTCTCCCATGCATTTCACCCTCTAATTACTAAACCCTATAGAGTGGGACTTCCGCGTGGCATGAATTAGCTGCCTCTTACCTCTTGCATTTGATTGTTTCTGATCTGTTGACTTTGTTGTAAAGGAACATGGTTGTAAGGCTCAACTGCGGCTATGTTATTGCGAAGATATCCATTCGGGGGGATGTTGCCTTGCAGATGACTCCTGGCGTACGCCTCATTGTTCTGTTCAGGGGTGCCTGTTAACCTGAAATTCGAATTAATAATAAACGACCATCAGTTACAATAATAATTCAGCTCGACTGGAGAAAAATCCATTTCGCGAAATTCCCAGCAGATTCGAGAATCAATTTGGCGAAAATAGTGCTCGGTTTGCGGCAATAGCAGCGAATTTGGGCTGTTTCCAAGACGATTTAAAATAAACTAGACCGGCCCTAAAAGAAAGGGCTTATTCGAATATAATGCAGCACCAAATTGGAAATTCGATTAGGGCACGGCAGTCGGAACACGCGTTTGATTTATCGGTTCGGTAACATATTGCTGGGATGTATTTGTTTTTGACGGGGGGCCGTTTTCACGAAAGGAATCGTCTATCAATGCGATTTTTTAGAGAAGCGCGCGAAACTTCAACAGTTCACTTGATACGTATAAGCCTTTCAGTTATTATTGTCATCAAGTAGGCGTAGGAAATTTGACTTTGGCATGTTAATTGTACCTTCTCAATATGTGCTAAAAGGAGATGGGTATAAAAAAAAAGGTTTCAAAGGTAACTAGATGACAAAAATAAGTGAATGGGTAATAGCTAGCAGGGATCGATTTTGCATCATATGCCGACCTTGGCCTCAGCTTTCTATACCTACAAGGCCTTAAGTAAATTTGATAAATTGAGTTGAATTCTCGCAATTTGATGCCAAACAAGATGTTGATTTTAAATCAAAATATTCTAACTCGTTTCAGAAGTACCTGGTGTTCAAATAAAAAAAGCTCTAGCGTGCATTGGTAATCATCAATTTATTACAGATATAAAGTTATATTTCCGAAATATTCAAGTTTTTTTTTATTTGAACACAGTACGTCTTTTCAAAAATATCCGTAACAAACATGGTCAATTAATCCTTTATGGAACTTGTGCGTAGACATGTATGTGGGGTTGCAGCCCACAGGGGCGATTCTTTAGAAAACTGGCTAAGTTTACATCGACAATAGTAAGGTATGTCCTAATCTTTATTTTTTATATAACTTTTTTTATATTTATACAATTTATTACTATAATAGCGAGTTTCAGAATTAAATAAACGGAATTAAAATAAAGAAAAATGCAATACTTATAAGTAGAATTCTAAAACATATAAAGGTTTTCATTAAGTTTTTCAACACTGTTGGCAATAGAATACTGACACATTAACTTTTGTATAAAAATTTGAATGGTGTCAGTGTTTTTGTTGATATTTTCAAAATTTAAAAGTTAGAAAATACTGTCGTTACCAAAAATGTTGGTGCCAGAAGTTGCTAAAAATAAAAGCTGCAAGGAAAATAAATACAACTATATACAGTACAGTTAAAAGAAAATTTGTTAATCCAAACCAGTTAAAATTAGTTTTTTTAATTATTATTTTATTTTTTGCAATAAAAACACTTTGGTGAAAAGGAATTCTAAAACTGTGTCATTGAAATAAAGAAATATTATATTAAGATACAACATACAAATTAAGATTTGCCATTTTTAAGATAACTAGAGCACACTTAAAAACGCTTTTTTGTTTTGTTTTTAATTTGCACTTTTTTCAAGGTTTTGAATAAAATTTTGATTATGACTAAAGCAAACATCGGTTCTTGTGCGGTTCAAATGCAAATTTGAAATTTTTGACAAATGCACATCAGCTTTATTGTTTTTAGTAAGTTATAGTAAAACTTTAGAAATGCATGTTATTCAGACAAAAATCGGCTAAAAATGACACTTAAAGCGTCTAAAAATGCCAATTAAAAGTTTTTGGAAAAAATCAGACTATCTGATGTAAATTCTTTGGAGAAATTTAGCTTAAAATTAATATTAAAATTGATTTAAAGTGACCCACCTCGTCTAAAAATGCAAATTTTGATGTTTCTGAAGAAATTCGATTTTAGAATAAATACAGGCAAAATCGGTTAAAAACGACTCCAATAATATAAAAATAAAAATTTTGAGCTTTTAGAGAAATTCATTTTATGTTCATTCTAAAAAATTGGTTAAACATGACCCAAAGCATTTACGAATGCAAATTAAATGTCTGAAAAAATTCAGGTTTCGATAAGAGTCAAAATCGGTTAAAAAATACCTAAAGAGTCAAAAACGCAAACTCCAAATTTGTTGTAAAATTTTGGAAATGCAGGTTATTAAGACCAAAAATCGGCTAAAAATGACTTAAAGCGTCTAAAAATGCCAATTAGAAGTTTTTGGGGAAAACAGATTATATTCTGATGTGAAATCTTTGGAGAAATCTAGCTTAAAATTAATATTAAAATTGATTTAAAGTGACCCACCTAGTCTAAAAATGCAAATTTTGATGTTTCTGAAGAAATTCGATTTTAGAATAAATACAGGCAAAATCGGTTAAAAGCGAGTCCAATAATATTAAAATAAAAATTTGGAGCTTTAGGAGAAATTAATTTTATGTTTATTGCCAAAATTGGTTAAAAATGACTCATTGCATTTACAAATGAAAATTAAATATCTGAAAAAATTCAGGTTACGATATGAGTCAAATCGGTTAAAAAATACCTAAACAATCAAAAACGCAAACTCCAAATTTGCTGTAAAATTTTGGAAATGCAGGTTATTAACACGAGAATCACCTAAAATTGACTCAAAGCATCTAAAAATGCCAATTAATAGTTTTCAAAATGCAAATTTTGATGTTTTTGAAGAATTTCGATTTTAGAATAGATACAGGCAAAATCGGTTAAAAACGACTCCAATAATATAAAACTCCAAATTTGGAGCTTTTGGAGAAATTCATTTTATGTTAATTGCTAAAATTGGTTAAAAATGACCCAAAGCATTTACGAATGCTAATTAAATTTCTGAAAAAATTCATGTTTCGATAAGAGTCAATATCGGTTAAAAAATACCCAAATAGTCAAAAACGCAAACACCAAATTTGTTGTAAAATTTTGGAAATGCAGCTTATTGAGACCAAAAATCGGCTAAAAATGACTCATGGCGTCTAATGGCCATTTCCACCAAGAAAATTTTAAGGAAACTTAAAGTTAAGGGCCTTTAAACCATATGTTTATTGGCATGAGTAACCATGGTAATAATGGAAGCCTTAACTAAGTATACTTAAAAATTGCTTGGTGCGATCGGCCATAAAAATGCCAATTAAGGGTTTTTGGAAAAAATCAGATTATATTCTGATGTTAAATCTTTGAAGAAATTTAGCTTAAAATTGATTTAAAGTGATCTACCTCGTCCAAAAATGCCAATTTTGATGTTTTTGATAAGTTCCATTTTAGAATAAATACAAGCGAAATCGGTTTAAAACGACTCCAATAATATAAAAATAAAAATTTGGAGCTTTTGGAGAAATTAATTTTATGTTCATTGCACAATATTAGTTAAACATGACCCAAAGCATTTACGAATGCAAATCAAATGTCTGAAAAAATTCAGGTTACGATAAGAGTCAAAATCGGTTAAAAAATACCTAGTGTCAAAAACACAAACTCCAAATTTGTTCGAAATGCAGATTATTAAGACAAAAATCGGCTAAAAATGACTCAATGTGTCTAAAAATGCCATTTAAAAGTTTTTGGAAAAAATCCGATTATATTTTCATGTAAAATCTTTGGAAAAATTTAGCTTAAAGTTTGAAATCCATGAAAAATTTGAACCCCCCAAATTCTGATGTTTTTGAAGAATTTCGATTTTAGAATAAATACAGGCAAAACTAATTCAAATAAATGCTTTAATCACATTTTTAGACCAAAACTTGACTCTGAATCCCTGCAAAATGCAAGTTTGATGTTTTTTCGAGAAAGTCAGTGTATAATTAGGGCTAATATGGGTGAAAAATTACTTAAGTAGTGTAAATACACAAATTTGCAGAGTTTGGAGAAATTCAGATTAAGTATATGTGGCCAAAATCGGTTAAAAGTTATTCAAAGCGTCTAAAAATTAATATTTAGAGTTTGTGGAAAAATTCAGGTTAAGATTGAGGAGAAAACAGTTTAAAAATGTCTCTTAAAAATTGAGGTGAGAATACGCTAAAACTTCGTAACAAAACATTGTTTAAAAATGCAAATTTTGATGTTTTCGCAGAAATTCAATTTTGCGCTTTTGGTAAAGTTAATTTTTGAATCAGAATATTAAAATTTGACTAAAAATAACTCAAAAATAAAAATGCTCAGTTTTCTGCCGAAGTTGCCGCTTCCCACAGACGGATGGCCGAGATTCGTACCTCTACTGTCTGGGGACGTCGTTCAACAGAGTATCACACTTATTTCTCTATCAGGAAGAGGAACCATAGACCGGTTTCGCGCTTAATCGGAGCTCATCAATATGTATCAGTATACCTCAAATCTGACAAAAATACGACTTCGAATGAAACTTGGTCTCCTCTCTTGCTCAAGGCACTGTGTACATATGCTAGTGGCGCCTTCGGACGACGGCAGGTGCTTCCACTAGGCATTATCTTGCATGCCCTAGTGGAAGCACCTGCCGTCGTCCGATGGCGCCACTTGCATATGTACACAGTGCCTTGAGCAAGACAGGAGAACAAGTATACCATACTGATGAGCTCCAATAAAAGCGAAACCGGTGTATGGTTCCTCTGCCTGATAGAGAAATTAGTTTGATACTCTGCTGAACGTCGTCCCCAGATAGTACCATAGGTACGAATCTCGGCTATCTGTATGTGGAAAGCGGCAACTTCAGACAGTAGTTTTTTTCGTTTTTTTTTGTAATCAAATTTACAAGGCCACCTGTGTCGAAAAGCTTAATGAAAAGCTTTATACGTCCAAGAACTTCCATATTCAGATGTCAATATCAATTCAATGTCAGTAACATTTCTTTCATCTCAATTCAGTTTGCGGTCGTTTGCTAATTAAAATTTGTTTTATGCAACAGGGCGACAACATTTTCTTAAATGGTAAAACACGCTTAAATATTTATATATAAAATCGGCAGCACATCCCTTATCGAACTTTAACGTTATTAGGTGGTGGGCAGAAAAATTCAGTTCTTGTTGAATAAAACATTTTCCTTGTCCTGTCTGCCGTTGTCTATACAAACTAAACAGCTGAATTTTATTATAGTTTGGGAGAAACTGGAACTTCAGAGTCTATTAAACCGGTTTGGTATTTGAGTAGTCCGTGGACTGCAAATACAATAATGCAGGACTTCGTTTCAGTAGTTTAAATTTATTTCTTTTTACTCCTCGAAGAAGTAGATAATGGAATTTCAATAAATCATGTACTGTGGCAAAAAAAATGCCAAACGAACGCTGTTTCCGGACTATTGGCTTGCAATTACAAACTAATAATTCCTTTATAGGCCGGGTTTTCAGGGAAAAGCTGCATTAATTCCCGCTTTGAAAATCGAAAAAGCTCGTAATTGGAACTTTCAGGTGCAGTTTGCCATGTGTGAGGTTTCAATCTCTCTAGTCCAAAATTTTTGTATCTGTTTTAAGTGCTTAAGTTGTTTTCAGTACAACTATTATGTTTCTAAATGACATACAGATTTTCAATAAAAAAAAATGTAATACATATCCTCCAGATCGCGGCACAATTTTCAATTCGTTTCAAGTAAACAGCCCGTTGCCTAAGAAGGCGCGATGGCTATAAATTTAATGGCAAGGCCTATAAATTTAAGAGGGATTTTAGCCTACTGAAGCGGTAAACAGGTCTTAAATTAGATCCGTTAATTTTTCCTGTCGAATAACGATTCGGGCTTACCTGACAAATTGGTGGTAAGCCGCCTTGTGCGACGCAGCGCTAATTTGGCTCGCCAGCTGTTGGTTGAGGACTCTCTTCCTTTGGAGCCGCTCCTGGAGCTCCGATATCCGTTTATCGATGGCGCTCATTTCCTCCTGCCTCGCGGTGAGGGCCTCTCGTTGTTGGTTTAGCCTTTGATTTTGCTGCTCGTTGAGCTTATTTCGATACTGCAAAACAAAGGCCACGTATAGATTGATGAGGGTCGGGAGCTTTTAAAACCCAATTTCTCCAAGACGAGGCGCGGAAGGTTCCAATTTAACTGTCTCGAAAGGGCCCGGCAAATTCATCTTATAGCAGAGGAAATTATCCTACGACTGGTCTCGCACAATAACGAATGGGCTAAACTCTTTTTATTTGAAAACTGATGGAGTCATTTGCAAGACCTTTGCCGAGAAGATAAATAAGTTTAGGCAGCGCCGGCAGGGAGGACGTTAATGAAATGGAAAAATTTAAAGTCTTTTTGCGACGTCCTAGTTGCATTGTTTGCGAATGACAAGAACTCGTTTGTTTTAAAAGGAGTGAACTTTTCTCGCCCGACTTAGAAATCGTTCCATGTCAGAAGTATAAAGTCCTAAAACTGCTCCTGCGAATCGATCTCGATTTGTCTGAGAGCGGGACGTCGCGCTCTCTAAATAAACTCAGAAATGGCACATATAAATATAGGCGGAGATCAAATTTGCAAAAATGCGAATGCACGCGAACTAAAATGTCTGCGGAAGATTTACGGGCAATCTAAATTCGATTCACGGGAAATTGAATGTCAATGCAGTTTTGATTATTTATCTGTCAACGGTGTTTGGAAAACGATTTGCGGAACATGTTGATAGTGTTGGTTGCAATTTTATCAAGATGGAACGGCTGTTTATTTTTCCACTAAAGTCCACTTAAAACGCCCGATGCAAGGGACTTGACTTCACGTTGAAGGGTTTAGAGTGGATTTCCATTACGTATCTCTGTTTAAGTTAATTTTCGCTATATAAGGTGTTCCTTTTATGTTTCTTCTGAATCTTAAAGTAAGTCAGCAAAAGAAAAATTTTTGCTAATTTAAAGGACCTTGGAACTATTACCGTTTTGGAGATAACAATTGTGGGAACATAGAAAAGAAACCCCCTAAAGAGACATTCTGAATTTTTTACGTTCCCTGGCCGTTGCAGAGTTTCAGTAAGTTTTAATATTCATTTGGACACCATTAGAAGCATGGTCATTTAATTACTATTTTTTCTTCAAATACGCTGGTACTTACTTTGACTGCCACTAATTAAATTTAAAACTCCAAATTAAGGGTTGCAAGTAAAATCCGTGAAATAAAAAAGCAAATAAGGACAGCTCTGAAAAAATCTCAAAAGAGTCAAGTAAACATAGACATCGCATTTTGCCAGTTCAGATGTTAGTTCAAACATTCTAAAAATTGCAAATAATAATTTGTGATGTATGACTTAGATAAACCATTTCTCAATAAAAATGTTTCGCTATATGGCCAAATATAAAAACGAATCTAAACGACTCTCAACTAACAGACAGATATATTGAGAAGGGATTGAGGAAACTTTGATTTTAATGTATAAAAGAAACAATCTAAAATTGTTCTCTGCCTCAAAATGTCAGCGATTGGACCAGACGAAACTGCGTACGTGACTATAGTCAAGACGAAATGAAAGGTAGAAAGGTTGAACCTACCCGGACTATCACACTCCAAAAAATGTATCACGGGAACAGGGAGGGCAGCCCCAACATTCCTCAGACTAAATAGGAGACAAATCAGAGTGGCCACTGCACTGTACGGAGGACATAGTCACCTAAGATCTCACTTTCACAGACTCGGACTCCCCGAAGAGGCGGAGTGTCGGCTGTGCTTGGAAGACGACGAGACAGTTGAGCACGTCTTATGTGACTGCCCGGCTATTGCCAGACCGAGATACTCACTCGATCCGAACATAAATCAGTTGCAAGGTCAGTTGTATTAAGAAAAATACCAAAAGAGGGAGCTCGTGGTATTACCAATTATGGAAGGACTGAGCAGTATGGTAGAAATTCCACTCGCATAGAGGCTTAATTAATCAACTTCATCAGAACTAAAAGCTTCCTCAGATTGCTACTGGTACAAAATTAGCAACAAGCAATTGCCAGAAGGGAAAACGACTCTATGAGCAAGGCTGAAAAACTAGAGGTCAACCCATCTCTTCAACATGAGGTTTGGAAATCAAACCACGAAGCTTTCCCTCCTGATGAACCCTCAACCTGACTGAAATTTAAAAACGATGACTCGATGAAACATTACAGGAAATCTATAAAATTGTCAGAGCAAGCACAGAAGCCAATCGAATGCTCAGCACATGGTCGAAATGTATGACAACTTACAACCTGCTTATTGCAACTACCGTCCTATGGTCTGTTCTAGGTCTAGATACCTACTGGTAGTGAATACCCCCTTGTGGAGTTGGTTTCTAATTTACAGGACAGAAAATTGCTTAAACACCCTGCAGAATGAAAACTGTTGAGGTCGGAACACGATCATTTAACCTCAAGATGCAAACGCACTGCCGCCCGAGATACTCATCAGATTCTTGGGGTGTGGGCATAACGGGTGACAACTAGTGGAGCTAGCAGGCGCAAACCTTGCTGGTAACAGTTCGAGTGAGCAACAATAGACCGCAGGTCGCGGTGGAGGACTGTATAAGTCCACTCACATTGAATACAATACGAATACAATACAATACTGGTTGTTTTGATTCTTTTAGTGATGAGTGACCCTATCAAAAATTGTAATATTTTCCCTAATATCCCATTTTTTTTCTCACTAAATATTGTACATCTTGCTGATATGTATTTTCTCTGGCGTCCATTCTCATATGAGTGTCTGTGTGATAATCTGAGTGTCTCTGACATCTAATTGTCCTGACCATACTTCATATGGAATACGTATAGTACGTGACTTTAGTGAGGACGACACGAAAGTAGTTTTGTTATTGTTGCCTACCAGTTCAACAGGTAGTTCAAGTTTTTTTATTGGTTATTCTGGTTTACGTCAAGTGACTCAATTTCTTTACTCAAGATTGTTATATTTTTTCCCATATATGGCTTTTTTTGTTCACCAAATATTACTCACTTTCCTGAAACCATTTTAGTTTTACTATAATTCTACTCAAGCTATCCTGCTATTACAATTTTTGTGCTTCTGAAATCTAATTTTCTTTGCTTGTTCTGGAATACGTAGAAATCGTGCCATTTTTTGTCGAGTGGACTAGACCAAACTGCGTACGTGACTCCAGTCAGCACGACCTGAAAGTACATCTCATTCATTTATTATTGTCATGGAAATCGGATATGTCATGGATATCTGAAATCTGATATATATTATATTTTTATCGTATCGCTTTAAAAAGTGCTAAAACGAGAGAGATATAATAAAATGAAGATATTAAAGGTAATTGAAGAACAGTAAGTCAATGATATATAAGGTGTATTTTGGCGTAAAAACGTCTTATAAATTGATATTTTAATAAGTCATGACTTCGCCTTAAGGGGGTTGCTTTAAGCGGTATATTGCAGAGTCAAGTTGGAGCTTGTAGGTTTTTAAGCGGTGGCGATAGGGATGGGAGTTTACAACAACAAAAGATCTGTCAAATAACGTTATGTCTTAAGCGGAGCTGATGATGGAATATGTACAGAAACCCGTCCGCAAATAAAGGGTTTGTAATAAAAACTGCGAACTATATATCAATTTCTTTCCTCTCGATCACCAACGTCCATGTTATAGACAATTTCAAAATACGTTGATTTTTTTATTGTCTTAAACACATTCCTTTTTTTTTTTTCATAGGAAATTGTCACTGGTTTTGCTCTTTTTTTTTTCTTTTTTTAAGTGAAGTATGAAACAATGAACACAAAAAGAGCAAAGACTCATTACAAAACTCCGGTCCCCCATCACATTGTTATATATTTTAGGTTACAGATACTTCTTTCTGTTCCTAGTTAATTTGTGCTTAATTACTTAATTTAGTGCAAGTAGAGATTAGTCAAATGGAGTTTTTCTTTATTACTTTAAGCCTAATTGGCTAAATAGACCTTAGACGTACAAATGGATAATTATTAGAAAACTCTTGCCCTTGATCACCTTATTTCATTTTGACCATACCTTGGTCATTTGCCATTCTTCCTGACATGAGCAAATTAGCAAAAGTCCTTACAAGGTGCTAAATTTTAGTGCTTTGCAGAGCGCTGCGACTTGTGGTCGAAAGAACAAGACGAAACTACGGACGTGACTACAGTCAACCCGTCCTGAAAGTTGGTTATTAATATTATTATTATTATATGTCAATTATTGCCTTCTTCTATCCTTTTGGTGTCTGTTTCCATCGAATGACTCAATCTTTTTATCTAGAAATATCATAGTTTTCCTAATATCTTGCCTTTGCTAACCAAATATTCCTCATCTTGCTGATACCACTCCTGTTTTTCTCCACGTTGGTAAATTGTGGTGTTCTCATTTCATATCCTGCCATCTTTGGTCGACTAGACTAGCCGAAAATGCGTACGTGACTTCAGTCAGCAACACCGTGTTTCTCGTTTATTTATTATTGTCATTCAGTTAGGGTTGGAAATTTGACATTGATATTTTTATCGTATGTTCCTAAAATGTGCTCAACGAAAAGAGGTACAAAAAAATGAAGATTTCAAAGATACCTGGATGACAGCAATAAGTGAATGAGATATAGCCTTTATAAGAAAAATGAGATTATGACACAGAGGGTTGGGTAGAGAAATGACACTTCATGGACACTAAGATGTTAAAATATCCTGGATGACAAATAGAGGAAAACTAAAAGTAGTTTTTCTAGTCGCCTGTGAAAAGTGATTTTTCCGCACTATACAGGTACTTCATATTTCACTACTTATTGTTTTAGCACTTAAGTAGTTTACTTTTTGGTAAACGTCAAGTCACGGTAAGCACAAGGATAAGAGATCTCACATGTTAAACCTTCCAATAATCAAAGAAAAATGAGCCCAGCAAGTGGGGCATTTCATTTCTCCAAAAATTTCTCCTTCGTAGCTTACAGGTATTGCAAATTATGGTATTACCTACTGATTGGCTCTAAAAGATTGGGGACTCCGCAATTGGTAACTTTATCTTTATAGATTTTTACATGTATCAATTGAATAATGATTTATTCGAAATCTATCAAAGATATCGATTAGAATGAGGTATACCTCTTTTGTAGCAAAATAACAAAAGAATAAGACTTGGTAATCGTATCCGCAAAATCTTCAATCGAGTTAAATATAGTGTGGTATAGTCGAAACGTTGGTTCTTCATCAAAATATATAGTTTCTATGTCGTCCATCCGCTATGCACCCCATCATTTTGTTTATGTAAAGTCTACAAATTATTTTGACCTCCTCTATGAGTCTGGTTATTTATGACATGACCTTTCAGGACACCCTGTATACAATTGAAGTCCATCATCTTGGAACGAGTTTTAATATAACTGTCAATGTTGCCTTTGTGCTTCACTGAATAGTTGTATTTGCCATAGGAGCTTGGTCTTGTCTGTCCTCAGCCACATCTTAAGAAGATAATATATTCACGACCGGGAGCTTGACGATTTCTTTAGAAATTAATGTCCAAATAGAACAGACTGATTTCAGCATTAATGATTAGGTTTGAAGCTTACCATTAACCTGTAAAATTAGATCCAAAATCATTGAATATCCCCCCCCCCAAAGGCAAAAAAGTTACAATTAGCGAATTATTAGAAAACTCTTGCCCTTTATTGCCTTGATATTTTCTTAATAGCGAGAAAGTTAGGCGCCTTTGAAAGGGGCATTTTTCCGCGCTATTGCAGATACCTCTTATTTCCGTATTTAGTATTTTAGCATTTAAATGTTTTACTTCAGAACTCAATATCTTAGAGCTATACAGGGCCTTCCGAAATTAACGTGCAATTGAACTGGTTATTTGAGATCACAAAAGATTACGAAAAGTTTATATAAACCTAGGTCGTCAAAACCTTCCTTACCTAGATACAGGATGCTAAATTTAACGATATTTTTCTTATAGCCCGTCCAGTTTTAGAGTAAAACTTTAAATTTGGAACGCAGATAACTTTTAATATGGCTCCAATAATCTTATTATCGTCACTCAAGCCCTGATGAAGTTTGTTGAAAAATACCAAATTCCTACAACATATTTACATATTCTCTGGGACGCAATTTCAGTATTCTTATATAAACTATCATTCACGTATTACTTCTATCCAGGTATCTTAAAAAAATTTTTGTACCTCTTGTCTTTGAGCATATCACACATGAGAAAAATGTCAATATTAAAACCATTTCCAACTCTAACTGGATGACAATAATAAATAAATGAGATACACTGCAGGTGGTACTGTGTATGTATAAATACTTGAAGTCACGTACGCTGTTTGATCTAGTCCAGTCGACCAAAAGTGGCAGGGCACGAAATGGGCGTGACCATCCATGGAGTTGTATCAACAAAATGTGCAATATTTATTCGCCGAAAGGAGAGATATTAGAAAAATTGTGACGCTACGTGAAGTAAAAAAGAGTGAGTTATTCAACGGAAACAATCACAAAAAGAATCACAACAACAGCTTTTCAGGTAGTGCTGACTTTAGTCACGTACGCAGTCTCGTCTGATTTCTTCGTTCTTAATCCAAACTATGGGGACTTGATGCCAGTGAGCCTCAATGATTTACAAGTAAATATATTTAAATCCTCAAAAAAGGGTCACGTAACAATCGCAGAATTTATGACAACTTTTTTTTGGCGGAAACAGCTGCGAGACCGAAAAGACAGTTCATTTAAGGCGACGGGAAACGGGCGCGTGTAAGCGTGGAATCCGCCGCCACAGATAAGGGAATACAGGAGAATTCTAAATGTTGGCAGCTTGTTTTTCCGAGCGGGACGCGATAAAATGGAAGTTCTTTAAGCTTTATCGTGTTCCCGTGATTGGGTGCAATTGCAACGGTCGCAAAAAGTTCGTCTCGCTCGTCTTTAATTTGGAAAGTTCTGATGATTTTATTAAAGTCGACGACGACACACAATCGGGCGGTTATTAAAGCGTACGGATAAGGTAATTATCCTCGTGTATAGGACGCAAAATGAACCAGCGAAAATACTTTAACATTAGTTCTAAAAACATTTCCTTGACCCACGCCAACAAGTTTACAAACTCAAACCTCTCGGCCTTTGTCTTTCCAGTCCCGCTGGGGTTCAAGAAGCAACAGGACAATTCTCCGTTAACGTCAATGGAATTTCCCTTGTTTGGTGGTGGTTTATTGCCAGAGTTCCGTCATGACTGAATATAAATTTAATGCTCACCATAAGCTCTCTTCGAAGTTTATCCAATTCCAGGGCCGAAGCGGTGGGCGGCTCTCGGTTGGTCTTCCCTCTTCTCAGTTCCTCCAGTTGGCGCGTCAGTTCCTCCACTTTGGCCACCGCCAGGGACAGCTCCTTCTCCTTTTCATTGAAAAGGGCTCTGATTGAATCAAGGTCACTTGCTGGAAAACGAAACGCGACTCCATTATTACTTGCTATTTATCGTTCTTCGTGAGGGCGGGGACTTGAAAGGCTTTAAAATCACAGAAAGCAAAGCAGCGGTAATTTATGTCTCTCTATAACTCTCCTCTTGCTTGTGAACTGAAAACAGAAAATATGGTGCACCGGTCCAAAGCTTTGCCTCGTGTGCGCTAATTAAAATAAATAACACTTGCAATGCTGATGTTTCCAGGTTGTTTACGTTTTTATAATAGGTACATAGCTCACTAAAAAGCAATAACAGCAATAACGTTTATCAAAAAAAAATAGTTCCTCCCCCCTTCGACAGAAAGCTTGTTAAGCCCCAACTGCAAGTAGTTTAAACTTAATTAAAAACCAATTTGGTTCGACTATAGACGCATTTTGTGCCGGGCAACCGCATCGTAAAGGCAGCACTAGCAGAGGCACTTCGAGCCAGACTTTCAACAATTTAATCCTAATTGCCGTAGTTTTATGCCTCAAATTTATCAACTTCTTCGCAAGCAGCGGAAAATGCACTCCGCTCGGTCCTGGCCAGTCTGATCCCGTTTAATTCGATCCTGCTTTAAAGTTGACAGATGATACAGGATGCGCTCCGTCCTTTGTTCACGTTAACACTATTGTTCCTGCATTTGGATGCTTCTAGCGCCCGGGACATGGGTATTTACGATTACAATGGGATTCGGGATTGATGGAGTTGTTCGAGTGATTTGGAGTTGATTTGATTGGTGGCGACGGGCAGAGAGAATTAAACTAATTCACAATGGCCAGTGGAAAACGAATATTATCGGATTTTTTTTTAAAGAGGAATCTTGAAGGTCTTATACCTCTTGATTACGCAACAAAAATCACAATGTTGCACGAGAAAGGGTGAATTGCTTTAGCCTATTGTTGATTTCTCTTGGATGTTACAGTACAATATACCAGCTACAAGATTAATAATGCGTAAATAGGTGGAAGTTGCTGCTGCATCCTATTGATGTATCTGGAACATTAATATTCTTTAAGAAATGTGGCGTCATTCGAATTCAATTTCTATTAGTTTGTTGATATAATTTTCACTCAAATTAAATTTTTTTTTTTTGCTTCCATCGCCTGTGTACATAGCAAGTAATATCACGAGACGCATTTTGTAAGGAATAGGAATTTGCGGACAGAAGGAGGGTAAACCGAAAATGAAGAACCTGCTGAAGCTAAACCCAAAATCGTGAAACCTGGTGCAAACAGAAGAAAGCAAAGCTGCAGAATGTAATAGTAAAAAGTCGTCCTCGAAGAAGTCGAGCCCGAAGAAGAAGATAATTGAGACAATGGACATGACACATTTGTGACTTGTTGAAGAAGGAAGTTCAAAATTGACATGTACCGTCCAAAGTCCCTCTTCCTGAAAGGAATAACGCTGTTTCAGTAATTGAATCCAAGAAGAGTGAGAAAACTGCTTCCCATGGAGAATCCAGTTTTATCAAAATATCTGAAACTCAACAAACCGCAAAATATGGAACACACCCAACCCATGTTACTACACATGTAACTAAAAAAATAATAATATTTTAGCCTAAAGTACATCTGAAACAACCATCTATGAGTGGACTTATACAGTCCTCCACAGCGACTATCGGTCTATTGTGGCTCACTCCAAGTGTTACCAGCAAGGTTTTTCCCTGCTAGCTCCACTAGTTGTCACCCGTTATGCCCAGACCCTCAACGAATCTGATGAGTCTCTCGGGCGATACTGCATTTACATCTTGAGGTGCAATGATCGTGTTTCCGAAGAACAATAAGAAACTCGATTTGGCAATAGCCGGGTAGTCACATAGGACGTGCTCCAACTGTCTCGTCGTCCTCTAAGCACAGCCGACACTCCGTCTCTTCGGACAGTCTCTTAGGCGGCGATGTCCTGTGTACAGTGCAGTGGCCACTCTGATTTCCCTCTTATTTGTCTCACAAATGTTTGGGCTTTTGCCCTCCCTGTCCCCGTGACAAATTTTTTGGAGTGTGATAGTCCCGGTAGGTTCTCTCACCAGTCCTGGGACTTGGCTTTGCTCCATTTCTGGAGCTCAGCCTTGACCAGAGAGTATGGGACTCCTAGCGCCGGCTCCGAGCCGACGAACGCAGAGCCCGCCGCCCTCCTAGCTAGAGAGTCGGCCCTCTCATTGCCTTCGTGAGCACAATGGCCCGGGATCCATACCAGTCTGACGTTGTTCTCCTGCGATAGGGTCCTGTGGGGGGGGGGGGGTCCAAGGGGGAGTGCTGTTGCTGTTCCAAACAGTTTTGGAATTGCGGCGCAAAGACATAAGCGCTAGAAGCGCTGCTCGACTATCCGAGCAGATCTTTATTGATCTACTGTGTCCTCCCTCCTCTAATAGGTGTCGGGCACACAATTCAATGGCATGTATCTCCTCAAAGCTATGGCCCCATACGTGATTATCGGTCTTCGTTACGTATAGCCACATAGTTTGTCGCACGACCAAAGAGAGAGAGCTGTTCTCTCCTTACGGTACGAGTCACATGTGGGGTCCATGTGAGTGATTTGTCCAAAATGACTCCTAGAAATTTTACTTCGTTGGTAAACGGGATTGTCGTCCCGAACAAGGGCGCTTTCAAGAAGTTCAGCCTCTTCCTTCGAGTAAATGACACAATCACCGTTCTCCTAGGGTGTATCCCTAGGAAAACTATTGCTAGGTTTCCTTTGAACAACAGCTGTGTACAACATCCAGCACCTCTTGCAACGTGCTGGAGATTTGTTGGTATGGGTGTTTTCTTATAAGAACAACGATGTCGACGGCGTATGCTAGGACCTCGACTCCCCATAGTTCCAAGGTAGCCTGAAGGTCGTACACTAGTAGGGATACAGGAGTGGTGAAAGGACTCCACCCTGTGAACAACCTCCCGCTGTTGTGAATCTGATAGTGTCATCGTTTAATGATGTAGTGATCAGTCTGGATTCTAACATGTTGCGAATCCAGTTGGTTATTCCAGCTGGTTATTGTTGGTTCCATCCTTTAGTGGCCCTGAGGAGGGAGGTACATTATTAAAGGCCCCTTCGATGTCTATGAAAATACCAACTGTGACACCCTTTGAACACATGGTATCTTGGATTTTCACCACAAAGTTGTGGAGAGCTAGTTCTGTTGATTTGTTAGCCTGGTATGCATAGTATTCCGTATTAAGGGGTTACGTTATTAGCGCTCCCTCTCTTATCTATAGGTCTAGCAGCTTTTCAGCAGAAACGAGGTTAGACTGATTGACCCGAGCGATTTGGGATCTTTTCCCCTACATCCCATCTTTGGTATGTAGACGATCCTCATTCTTTACCAGCAGTTTGGAATAAAGTTCCATGCAAGGCTCCCTCCGAAGAGCTTTTAGAGAGCTCCCAATCTGCCTTGTTGGGTCTTTTAAATAGTTCCAAGGGGCCTGTGTTAGTGTCCAAATTTGTCAGCCGGCTACCCGGAAAATGACAGCTTGCGAGTATCTCTAACGTTTCACTACCAGTGGAGGTGTAGGTTCCATCGGACCGTTTTATCGATCCAGGCTCCTGACAAGACTCTCTGGAAAGAATCCTATGGATTCGGCTCCTGTTGGCAGGTCTTCAATCCCGCCACAAAACCATTTCCAAGGCTTTCTTTTAGCAGCCCTGATCTGTTTGTTGCAGTTAGTTAGGGCTTGTCTGTAAGTGTCCCAGTCGCCGGTTATTTTTGCTTTATTAAAGAGTCGTCGGACGTTTTTCCTCTGTCTTTCCAGGCGATTATTCCACCAGGATGTTTTTTAGAGAGGAGTCACTTTCTGTTGAATAGGTAGTGACCACCAATTTCAAAACACAACCCGTGAGTCTATCGAGAAAATGCTGGTTTTATATACTTACTCAAGACGTGTGACCAAAGAAGACGATGTGTTAGCTTCTAGGACACTTAAGGGAACGAGACACAAGTACAAACCTGAACAAGAAACCAGTGTCAAATGAGCCTCTTTAGAACATTTATTAGCTGAAGTTCAAGTGAAAACAATCTCAATTGAATGTTTGAGCGAGAAACTGAACATATTAGTGATTGACATCCAGGGATTCAACTGAACCTCAGATGAAGAATATTCTTTGGGTAAGGAGATTTCAAATGGATTACAAGTAAGTCAGTATCTCCTCAAATAATCAAAAAAAAATTGAACTAAGGACAACCAAATTTGGACTAGAAAAACCTGAATGATCTATAAAAAAATTATTTAGTTCCTATGATCCAAGAATCAGTAGGCCGTTTGCTCATATCTGGATACTCTCTAAAGAGTTGAATACTTAGAGAATACATTAAGTATTAAACGATAAATTTAACAAAATGACGGTAATAGCAGCTTGTGGAAAGTCTCTTGTCCGGGAAATCTCATGGAAGAGAATATCTTCTGTAGTCGGTCAGTAATCACTAACCTTAACTAACCTGATCTAACTTGAATTGACCGATTACCCAAGAAATTTTCTTCCTTCATAATATCAGCTTCGATACCTGGTTAGAGAAAGGGTCTCAGAGCCAGCAGGAGTTTGTTTCTCTGTTTGGAAAAGTTTCAAGTTTGTTCCTCGGTGCTGTTTGTGAAAGTTCCTACCAACATTCCTTGTTAAAGCCCCTGTTTGGGTAGCTGAAGAGAGCTCAGCAAAAATGGACATCTTCGATCTCAGATCATCATCCATCTTTCTTCTTTTTTACGAATCCTGAGGTTGACTTAGAACGTAGATCGAAACGTCAAAAGTGAACAGAGATTTCTTCACATAACCAAGACAGATTCTACGAATTTAACTTGTCTTTGCGATAACAGACTTTAACCTTGTATATTTGTGGTAATAGAAGTTGATTGATATATTGACTTGATAACTTACATCTAATGTCATCTATTAAATCTGCACATGTGCTAATTTCTTCCACCTCGACACTACATGAACTTGTCTATTCGTGGCAATAGATGCAGCAATCTACAAAGTTTAACTTCGCCAAGATATTGGCTAAATCTGAACTTTTTTCAATGTCCTTCCTCTCCACGCTAAATGAGTTTGCCCTTTTCTGGTAATGGACTTAACGTCTGTATCTTAATAGATATAGTCCCTTCATACATTGTTTAACCATGTTTATTTTGAGTTCAACCGTGATTATTTGTGGTAATAGAGCTCTCTTTGTGGATGTAAATCTACTGACAGTGCGTAATCTTCTTAACCTATATATATAGAGCTAAAAAATCACTGTTGTTTGAGTTGCTAACAGAGCTTCTGTGTATTTTGAACCACTTCGAATGTCAATAGACACTTGAAGAGCACTATTCTAGTGCATCCTTGTTAGGTTTTAGATTGATGACGACTGTCTAAAACTATAGATGGCTTTTGTAGAACTAAAAAATCGAAGCTTTCAAAATTATTGTGAAAATTCCAACATAAGAAGAAATAATAAATGCATCTTAAACATCAAACACATAAATAAATCCTCTCTTTCTATGAGATAAAAAGGCAATACATCGTCTGAATGTCTTCATATTCAAAGAAAGGCCGGCGTAATAAAATCTAAATATAGCCCAGACCACAGTTTTATTACCCTAGCTAACGAAAACGGCGGTATGCGACTGCTGATTTTCCTCTTGGCTGTGCAGCGTCGCGGGGGATTAATGGTATGGATCGCTCGATATGATTGGCTGATTTCCCCCGGGAAGCGGATGAAAATGCATAAATGCATTCGTTTACCGGGATGAAACAGAGTTTAAATTCAGAATTCGTAGGTCAAACATTGCTGTCTCCAGTTCTAAAAATTTTGCTCAAAATGTATCTGTGTTAGTAGGTCCGCGAGTTGGCTAAGGTTCGATGAAGTAATCGTTAGGTTATTTTTGTAATAGTTAAAGTGACTTTAAGTGCTTTAGTCTCTAATCTAGTTTGCTCTCTAATCAAAGTCAATAAGTAGCCAACACGTTCTGCGTTGTTTTCTTTATCTTTGCGTATTATGTGTTTCTTGATTGCTCATTCGAGGAACCCATTATGGAAGGGTTCTGGATTTAAATGGCGGATATATCCATACAATATCGTGCAATAAAGATTGCAGAGCGTTGCACTCTTTGTTTAGAGTTTATATCTGCATAAACCATACACAGTGCTGGTGTGTATTCATTTGTTTAAATGGTATCTATTATTAATGTATATTCTTCTGTATAAATGGTACATATTTCTATAAATATCGAATTGCATAGACGGTATCATAACTTAGTTCTAAGACAACACATAATTAAGGGAACTTCATTTAGTTTTAGTATTGTTGTCAAGAGGTTACTTTTGCAATTTATAACAACTATTAACAGTGCAGACATCTTTAATTAATCATGGTATTTTCCATGTGGTCCTTCGAAAAACAATACTAACCTTCCAGCGCCATAAGCTTTATATCCGATAGGGAATCAGCCTTAATGTGAAACCTTTTTAAAGAGGTGTCCCCAGAAACATTGAACACCCTGCTTATTGTAGCAGAAAGCACATTAAGTGATTATTCTTATGAAGAGTGATTGTTATTTCAATTCTGCTAATAGAAGTTGTTGGTAATTTTGGTTGGTTCTTATTAAAAACTGCACTCTGGCCGTTCGTTCTTGAGACATAGAAAACCCATTAATATGGTGTTTCATTAGAAAACAGAAGGCTATAGATTTTTAACAGAAATCTTTTTATTTTGACCTTTCATAGCCAACTAGACGACGTTTTCAAATAAACACCCCCTACTTCTGCTGCTTGGGAAGAGCCAAGAACCTCCTAAGGGTATACAACTAGCTAATAGATACGTACTGAGACTAATGTTATTCTGCTTCTGATGGTCGACTTGGCCCCTAAGCGCACGCAGCTTGCGCAACTTCAGCTCCTGCGCCTCGACGCGGTCGCGCAATCTGCGCAACCGCTCGCTCTCCGCTTGCACGCGCTGCGCCCGAGCATCCTGCTCCTTCAGGTAGCGCAAACGCTGTTCTTTGGCGGTTAGCAGCTGGTGCTGAGAGTCGATCTGCGCCTGCTGTCTGCACGCCATGTCGCGCAGCTCGGTCAGCGTCAACTGCACTCCGTCTGGTAACTGAAAACAAAAGTTAACTCGTTAAGACTACCCTCTATCTCATAAAAAAGACGGAAATTTTCACAAAGAAGTTGAGAAACAGCATTTTCCGGTGACCGCTCTAGACTGCTCTAACAGTATTCCTATCCTTATATTCTTACTGAGGAAACAGGATAACAATACTCGCAGAGCGGCCACCCGAAAACGCTATTATAAGTTTTACTAGGTCTATAGGACGTTTGGACACATAGCAAAATTAAAAGATCAACCATTAACACAACAATATGAGGATTTCTTGAATTTATTAACAGCTGTCGTTCATGCTTAGTAGAAGTACGTCTGAGGATTACTTGGTAACTTCTTTCTGTAAAAGTTCAATGGGCCTGTCTGAAAGGAGTAAGAAGAAACCAAAAAAGTTTTGGCCTCCATATATTTGGTACGTGCCTACGTTTTTTAACCAATACACATATTGTTCCCCTTCGTGTGTCGAAAGCAAGAACTAAGGGCAAACTAGGGTTTAGGGCAAAACACAAAAAAATCATTTAGAGAAAAATGCAATCTTGTTACGCTAGGCACGAACACAAACTCTGCTAAGTGGCCAAACTAATGCAGCAGACATTGATCTAAAATATGAACGGTCCCTGGTGCAGCAACAGCAGAGGCGGAAATTTCATCTTACACCTGTCCAAAGTTATACAAACCCGAGATTGACATTGAATTAATGCGATAAGCACCACGCGGCGAGTAACCTCAAGAACTCCCAGAAACTTTCCACGCGAAACTCGGGCACAACTGCCAAATAAATCCGGATTTTAAAAGTTGAATCGATAGCTCCTATGGGTATGATATACGACGAGAAGAAGTTAACTCGAGGCGCGACGCGCCTCGACGAGTAATCGTGTGTCATATTGTCGTAAATTATGATTCACTATGTTGATGATCGAACTCCGCCCGTCCAATTTCCCTGATTGAACGTCGCATGCAGGACGAACAAATATTTAATTTGCATAATTTTCGTTTCGGATACGTTGGAATTCATTGAGCCGTAAAATGCTGACAGATCCCCTTTTTGCCATCGACGCCTCTTGGAAAAAAAGGCGATCGCTGGCTTCGTCTGGCATGCGAATAAGAAAATTGCTCCACTTCTGGACGGTGTTTATTGAAAGTTCTCGAATAATTTCTGGCAGCAGAAAAGGCGTTTAATATTAAATTTTTAAGTGTCGTTTCAAATAACTAAGCGAGAAAAGAAGTACTGAGGGGGGGGGGAGGCAAAATAGCCTTCTATTTTTATGTAGGGATCCAAATCAAAGAGTAGAAAGCTTGTGGGACACCTCCCTTCTTTCAAACGCACCCCTCCTCCGGGTACCTTATGACAGAGAAAACTCCTCCTTTCAAAATCTATGAGTTAGGCTCCTCCGGTTGAGCATTCCGCCTTCAGTGTCTTCTCATCACCTTTTATCGGTAAAGAGGATAAGCAAAATTACGAAATAAAGTTTATTTTGCCTTGCAAAATATCACACACCAGGTGTGTAATATATTTTTAGCATACTCAAAGAGGTCCATAGTTCATTTCTGCCAGGTTCAAGCAAACAAGACTAGTGACTATATAATTAGAGTTTTTTTTTAAATACCGTTATGCGTTCAATGTGGTTAGGAGAGAAATTATGGAAAAGCCTTACGAGCAGTCTGATGGTCCAACTCTACGATGCTTTAACTGGAATAACATTGGACACCAATACAACCCACATACCAATATAACTCAAAGGGTCCTAATTTAAGCCATAAACTCAATGACGCCCTAGAAAGAAGTTTGGCCATTTGAAAGGTAGGCGTCAAGTGACCTTTCAAACTTCTTTGGTGGTCGTCAACCAGAACAAAAAAATTAATTTTTTTAATTAGAGATACCCTTTAGTAAAAGTTCAATTTTTATCGACTACTCGAAGGGCTCCTTGTCTGCTTCCTAAGTTGAATAAGAAAACATTTTTAATAAATAAATAAAAAACAAAAAGAGCATGCAACAGGCTGATAGAAAGTAAAATATTGATTTAAAAAAACAACCAATTCTAGACCTATTGATTCGCCAATAATATTTGCTGACCAGTTAAGGCCGAAAAAAATGTTAATTTCTCTCTTGTATGCGATTAATTTAGAATCAGGGCCTATGTCGACCCGCAAGTCTTTAAAGTGAACACCAGAATGTAGACTTAAAATACCACAAGGATTTACTGGTGTGGGTAGGGCTCAAATTATTTGGTTTTTACCAGAAACCGCATTTGCCTTAATCTGAGAAGTTTTTTTTTATAACTTAGCGTTGCTAGTTCCTACCTGCAAGTGATAAATATATTTAATGGTAAGTAGAAAGTTTGTGAGATACGCACCTCCTCCCAAACACACTCCTTCTCCGGGCAACTTAAGAGTGAGAGAACCATCACCACCATATACTGATATGAATGTAGGCATGCTAAACTTGGCAAAATACAATTAATTGAAAAAGATGATCATATTGACCCCATAATTCAACTAACGCAATTAGCACCATTAATTGGCCAGATGGTTCTCAGTTCGAGAAGCAGCTCATACAAATTGGTGACCACCTACTCTTACAAACTTCGTTTGGGTTCCAGGTTAACCTGCGAGGTGCAGAGCCATCTGCCATGCAGTTTTAGATCTAATACGCTGGTGGATGTCGCCCTCTCTGCACTCACCATTCTTCCGTACTTTTTCGGCTTAAAGCTGTGACACACGGTCCCCAATTTGTAGACCAGCCAAAACTGTATATTGATGAGGAGGAGACCCCGAAAGTAGTATGCAGTGGGGCTGATCGACAAATTGGTGACAGTAGTTATAACGACGGGGTTCTGGGACACTTTGACCTTGAAGTCTACGTGAGCCCTAGTGTAAAAGGGGACCCCCTGTCAAAGAGACCCCAAAATGCTGTCATTCTTGTCAAACTTGACAGACTTGGCAGCTGACATATTACAGATGACGTGTGACATATGACAGTTGTGTGACATATGACAGTTGTGTGACATAGTTCAAGTGAGGTGTGTCATATGACAGACTTGACACTTGTGACACCTAGGTGAGGCTAGGCAGGTTTGACAGACAGGGCAGGCAATGTAGATGGGGTAACTCCAAGTGCTCTCTGGAGAGTGAAACAAATAGTTTAGGAAAAAAATGTATTTAACTTAGGAAAAAAGTTTTACTCAACGTTGCTTATTGGGACGCTAAATAAACCGAAAAAATGTTTTAAAGAAGTCTTATTTATTCCTCACTATTACAAAAAAACGATTCAAATCAAGGAGATAGAGTTTTTTTATTTTTTCCAAGAGGACTTTCTCCTCGATTTGTTCTTTGCTGTCCAGGTACGTCTGCAGTAGATAGATACCCTTCCGCAGGCGACCCTGCCAACGAATTTCGGATTTGATAACACTAGAAGAAAAATAATAAAAAGTTATATCCCACAATTGTAATCTAACATTTTGTCAGTTTGAAAGTAAAGAAAGTACTGTGATACCTATTCTTTCATAATCTCTCTGGATATGACAGTCATTTCATAATAAAACTTTTGGCATCTGAAATTAAAGGTAATCTTAATTTACTACCCCTCAATAAGGAAAAGTATATCTTTTAGCAAAGATGTTCTAAAAAACAATATACAATTTCGGTTTATAGAATCTTTTAGATTTATGGCTTCTAGTTTTGAAAAATTGGCCTCATATTTAAATAACTCACAAAAAACTCTAACAAACAAAATTTATCCAGAAGGATCAATCAAAAAATATCAAATTATCAAATATCAATTTAAATTTGTTACCAGAAAAGGTGTATTTCCATATGAACATATTAATGCCTGGCACAAGTTGGAAAAAACTAGTTTGCCACCAATAGAGAAATTTTTCAGTAAAATCAGTAAGTCAAATATTTCTGAAGAAGAATGCAGTCATGCATGTCGTGTATCGGATGTTTTTAATACAAAGACTTTAAAACAATATGCTGAACTTTATTTAAAAACCGATGTCTTACTACTGGTCGATATTTTTTTAACATTTCAGAAAAATTTGCTTTGAGACCTATCAATTAGATAGCTTACATTATTATACAGCTCCAGGACTAGCTTTTGACAGTATGCTAAAATGTACGAATGTAAACTTAACTTTACTGTAAGTGGCGCAATCTGACGACGGCGGGTGCTTCCACTAGGGCATGCGAGATGATTGTGAAGCGATCCAAAAACCAGTTTTCTGCAATATTGTCACTTCCCACAGACAAATGGCCGAGATTTCGTACCTATATTGTCTGGGGGCGACGTTTAGCAGAGTATCAGACTCATTTCTCTATCAGGCAGAGGAACCATAGACTAGTTTCGCTCTTATTAGAGCTCATCAGTACGGTATACCTCGAACCTGATAGAAAAATAAGTCTGAACGGCAATTGGATCTAAATCTTGCTTAGACGCCTGTACGTATATGTAAGTGGCGCAATCTGACGACGGCGGGTGCTTCCACTAGGGCATGCGAGATGATTGTGAAGCGATCCAAAAACCAGTTTTCTGCAATATTGTCACTTCCCACAGACAAATGGCCGAGATTTCGTACCTATATTGTCTGGGGGCGACGTTTAACAGAGTATCAGACTCATTTCTCTATCAGGCAGAGGAACCATAGACTAGTTTCGCTCTTATTAGAGCTCATCAGTACGGTATACCTCGAACCTGATAGAAAAATAAGTCTGAACGGCAATTGGATCTAAATCTTGCTTAGACGCCTGTACGTATATGTAAGTGGCGCAATCTGACGACGGCGGGTGCTTCCACTAGGGCATGCGAGATGATTGTGAAGCGATCCAAAAACCAGTTTTCTGCAATATTGTCACTTCCCACAGACAAATGGCCGAGATTTCGTACCTATATTGTCTGGGGGCGACGTTTAGCAGAGTATCAGACTCATTTCTCTATCAGGCAGAGGAACCATAGACTAGTTTCGCTCTTATTAGAGCTCATCAGTACGGTATACCTCAAACCTGATAGAAAAATAAGTCTGAACGGCAATTGGATCTAAATCTTGCTTAGACGCCTGTACGTATATGTAAGTGGCGCAATCTGACGACGGCGGGTGCTTCCACTAGGGCATGCGAGATGATTGTGAAGCGATCCAAAAACCAGTTTTCTGCAATATTGTCACTTCCCACAGACAAATGGCCGAGATTTCGTACCTATATTGTCTGGGGGCGACGTTTAGCAGAATATCAGACTCATTTCTCTATCAGGCAGAGGAACCATAGACTAGTTTCGCTCTTATTAGAGCTCATCAGTACGGTATACCTCGAACCTGATAGAAAAATAAGTCTGAACGGCAATTGGATCTAAATCTTGCTTAGACGCCTGTACGTATATGTAAGTGGCGCAATCTGACGACGGCGGGTGCTTCCACTAGGGCATGCGAGATGATTGTGAAGCGATCCAAAAACCAGTTTTCTGCAATATTGTCACTTCCCACAGACAAATGGCCGAGATTTCGTACCTATATTGTCTGGGGGCGACGTTTAGCAGAGTATCAGACTCATTTCTCTATCAGGCAGAGGAACCATAGACTAGTTTCGCTCTTATTAGAGCTCATCAGTACGGTATACCTCAAACCTGATAGAAAAATAAGTCTGAACGGCAATTGGATCTAAATCTTGCTTAGACGCCTGTACGTATATGTAAGTGGCGCAATCTGACGACGGCGGGTGCTTCCACTAGGGCATGCGAGATGATTGTGAAGCGATCCAAAAACCAGTTTTCTGCAATATTGTCACTTCCCACAGACAAATGGCCGAGATTTCGTACCTATATTGTCTGGGGGCGACGTTTAGCAGAATATCAGACTCATTTCTCTATCAGGCAGAGGAACCATAGACTAGTTTCGCTCTTATTAGAGCTCATCAGTACGGTATACCTCGAACCTGATAGAAAAATAAGTCTGAACGGCAATTGGATCTAAATCTTGCTTAGACGCCTGTACGTATATGTAAGTGGCGCAATCTGACGACGGCGGGTGCTTCCACTAGGGCATGCGAGATGATTGTGAAGCGATCCAAAAACCAGTTTTCTGCAATATTGTCACTTCCCACAGACAAATGGCCGAGATTTCGTACCTATATTGTCTGGGGGCGACGTTTAACAGAGTATCAGACTCATTTCTCTATCAGGCAGAGGAACCATAGACTAGTTTCGCTCTTATTAGAGCTCATCAGTACGGTATACCTCGAACCTGATAGAAAAATAAGTCTGAACGGCAATTGGATCTAAATCTTGCTTAGACGCCTGTACGTATATGTAAGTGGCGCAATCTGACGACGGCGGGTGCTTCCACTAGGGCATGCGAGATGATTGTGAAGCGATCCAAAAACCAGTTTTCTGCAATATTGTCACTTCCCACAGACAAATGGCCGAGATTTCGTACCTATATTGTCTGGGGGCGACGTTTAGCAGAATATCAGACTCATTTCTCTATCAGGCAGGAACCATAGACTAGTTTCGCTCTTATTAGAGCTCATCAGTACGGTATACCTCGAACCTGATAGAAAAATAAGTCTGAACGGCAATTGGATCTAAATCTTGCTTAGACGCCTGTACGTATATGTAAGTGGCGCAATCTGACGACGGCGGGTG